>OX453251.1:1719745-2077890 GCA_949709985.1 Luffia ferchaultella | reverse complement strand
ATTCAGCACTGAACACATTTTTTTACACTTACTAATTAAATAAATTTGTACATTTACAAATTCTGAGTTTACAAATATACTATATGCCTCGTACATATGATTTTTCTGTGATTAGTATTCGCCACAAGTTCGCTAAAAAAACCTTGAAATATCTGTTGTTTCGTGCTTACTGAAAAACGTTTGTTTGAATTTATTTTTTACTTATTTATATTATGTTGTTATCTAAATGAAATTTTGTAGATTTACTAGATAAATAGGTGATATATGACTATGCATTAAAAAATGTCGAATATCTTAATGGTTATTAAGGAACTTGACCTGAATAAATTATGTTTTTCGGTTTTCAGATTATGAAATCAGTAGGGAGCCTTAACAGAATGGATCGAGCTACGAGTGAGTAATTTTTTCAGTGTTTCTTTGGTTTGTCAAACACTGTTAATGGTTTCAATATCACTACTAGTGTATTTAATTTTTTGCCGAACTCGTAATTTTAATCAATCGGGATGAAATATTGATCTCTTTTCATATATAACTCTGAAAATCATGCCACGTAACATGAGTGACATGAATTTGGAGGTGTATAAAAGACTAATAGAAGTTACTGCACGGTGAGCCCACACCACAATCAATACTAATTCGAAGCTCAGTCAGTAGTCCACAGTTACGCCCGCCGCACATGCTAGCACTCGCACTCGTTCACGATGCTACGCTCATGGACACCGATGTTGGTTGACCGTGTCTACATTTGAGTTGAGTACTACTGGCTCGTGACGACCAATGCGAGTGGCAGCATGTGCGGCGGGCTTTATTAAAGCACCCGATACGTGCGATTAGCAATAAAACATATCTACTTACAATAATAATAATAGCCCAAAATGAAAGATGACCTACCACCGGATTTACAAGCAGCCATACGAACCTTTCTTTCAATGTTCGTTTATCTTATCGACTATATGTATATTCTTATCCATCCATTCCATTCCATCAGCCCATTATACCCTACTGCAGGGGCTTAGACCTCCCCCCAGGGTGAGGAGGTTCGAAGCTTAAATCCACTACGCTCCTCCAATGCAGGTTGGCGGATTATAACGATTGCCATCTATTGACAGCAACCGGGACCGACTGCTTAACGTGCTCTCCGAGGCACGGAATCAGTGATAGATATGTACTTAAGTCAGAAAACTCATTGGTACACGCCCGGATTCGAACCACGGCCACACAGCCTTGTAAATTTGAAACAGGTTCGCTGCGCCCGGGCTATCACGACACTTATTATATCGATCGGTCGATATTCTATACCACATTTTCTTGGTTCATACTCATTATTGATTTGTTTATGTTTCCTTGTTTGTATAATACCGATGAATGAATTGGAAGAGTTCTGGTGGCCTAAAATACAAGTTTTTATAAAACCTAGTTTAGGCGCCGATCTCCAGACTTGGTATGCGGCGATAATAATAAAACAGTTTTTTTAATTTTAATTATATTACAGGTAGACGGAAGTGCAGCAAGGGCCAACCCTTAGTATTTTTTAGATAAAACGTTGTGTCAATTACATTAACGCCTTGTTGCGAGTGTCACCCGGGTTGCCTTCGAGGCCGGGGCATACTGGGGCTTTTGTGTGGCGGAAATTACGCCATTTATGTTTGAGGCGGTAATTTTAGGCTCGTCTCCCGCCTTTGTTCCTATTTCAATGGAGCGAATTTTCGCATCTTAAGAAATGACAATTAACGAATATAATTCCAACGAATTATGAATTAGTTCATGTCGAGCCTGCACCTGAGAGGTAACTGTTAATTTAGCCAATATATTTACTTGAAGGTCGTGGTTTAAATCCCAGGTCATGTACCTACGAATGAGTTCTTCTAACTTATGTACATAACTATCACTGACTCTGTGTCTCGGAGAGCACGTTAAGCCGTCGGTCCCAGTTGGGAGATTAAGCCCCAAGCCGCCTTATTCCGAAGGGAGGTCTAGACCCCTGCAGTGGGGCATTAACATGGGCATATTGACGCTAGCGGTCAAGCTGCGTATTACGCGATTTAATGATATTCTATCTAATGTATTTTTCAATGTACCTACGTGGGCGAGTATACCCATGCGCAAATACACACCCTCTACTTTCTTCCAGTGTTCTTTTTACATGACGCGACTTACGACCCTTGGCTCAGAGCGTGCTCAAAAAAATGCACTGCAATTTTATATATTCTTTGACCAGACACAATTCATAACTTGATAAATAAGTAATATTTAATATTCAATATGTTACGTCCGTAACGTTCTTGTAAAACAAGTTTAACATTATTTGAAATGACCTGTATTGACGCATCACTTCACGTATTGAAATTAATTGAAAAATAGGCAATTTTAAAGTAGGGGTTTTAATAAATAAACGGCTTTGTGTTGAAAGAGGTCAGAATGTTTGAATCCTCGAATGTATAAGAAAAGTCCAGAGAAGAAAGAAACGAATTGTCAGGGTTAGAATGGCAAATTATGAAAGTGAACATCATTATAAAAGTACCTAATTAATTAAATTCGCTGTTTTGGACAGGGTAAAAAACGTGAAAAGGACTGACCTGTTATTGGTCGACTGTCGCATAGAACCTGGAGCCAATCGAAGTAAAAGCTATTTTTCAATATATTTGCTATTAATACGGTCTTTATGACATAGAAACTTGTACCGTAAAGTTCTATTTTACAGTACTAGGCCTTTTTACTTTACACCAATCACAAAGGAGCATTCTCTTTGTGACGCATGCGTAAACCGCGAAAAGCAACCCGCTCGTGCCGTTAGCTCCACCATTAGGTATTACATTTGAAGTATTATTTTAATTATTTCAATCGCAAATTAATTGAAAAACGTCGTATGATGCTTCTACTCAGTAAGCTGGCTATTATAGTCTCGGTTTATTATAAGTACTCGGTTTCGCCGCGTGCCTTGACTATACCTCGACACCTCGACTATAATATCCAGCTTACGGTACTTGCATCATAATGTGCTATTACAATACACTGCTCGTATTGAGGATTTCCGATTGATGAAGGGTACGGTCAGGTAAACAAGCAAAGTATAGCAATAACGCCCACACTCTTATTACATACGCCATATTAATTTCAAACTCTCGCATGTTCCTCGAATTTCTATTTAAAAATAGTTTGGCATTAAACAAACTCTGTTCACGATATTGTGAAATATTATTGTGTTTTATCTACTACTTGTTCATACTTGAACCAGATAATCAGATAACCAGACAACGTAGGTGTGTTATATATAACAAAAAATGTACAGTGTTTGTACTGACCGCTCTCAGTAGCAGAAGCTGGCTGTTCATACAATTTGTAAACTAGAGCCTCAAGTATCACTTGGAAACATGTTTAAAGAAATTAATAAAATGGGATTGCCGTCTCAATATATATTTGACAATTTAATATATGTAAAAAAATATTACATTTGTAACTTGCTCAAATTAGTCGACTCAATACAATAATGAAATCGCTTAAAGGCCAACGTAAACGATTTTAAAATAAAATCCCGGTTGATGTTCAAAGATTTACCCTTTAAACAGTTTAGAAGAACAATAAAACGAAAGCTTTATACAAAACCTTATTACAAAGTATCAGACTATGTTGATGATAGAAATCCTTGGGTTTAAACCGCCCCCGTATATCAGTTTGTTTCAAAAACATTATTATTCAAGCACTTTTTGTTAAAACAATTGATTATTATAATTTTTTAAATAACATCCCTCAGTCTGTTGCGTATTATTTTGAGAGGAAGCTGCATTATTTTGAATACACCTTTGAGAGGACATCTTACCACAACGTAATAAATTCATTCTTGTGACATATTTCAAGATTATGTTACATAATTGCAAAATAAAGATATTTGATTTGTTTAAATTTATGATGCATTCCGATTAAAGGAGTACAATAGAAGCTATTAAGCAGTTAATCAAACCTTACAGTGCCCTATACGAAAACAAACTGTTTCTGAGATATTTAGAATCTGTTTTTTTTTTAAATCCTGAAATAAACTATTCGAAAATTATAAGTTATAAGTCTACTGGTTGATTGTTTTCCTTTGTCGCCATTACTTTTCAGTGGGTAAGCTTTTTTCAGGGCAATGTTCTGGTGTTTAACCATAAATTCTAGAATGAGCTATTCAAAAATTTACTGGGCACCTTTGCGCCGCGGGCGACAAGGGATGGGTTTTTGGATTAAATGTTAATAATAATTAAGTAGTATATTTACTTTGTAGTTATTCTCTTGTATTTATTAATTATAATGTATATTTTTATAAGTAGTTAATTTTAGTTTCATAGAGTTTTTTTTTTGGTTATTTTGTTATTATAATATTACTAATTTTAGTGTACTAGTTAAACATTTTCCTTTTTATAAATAAAAGAAAAAATAACAGACAAAATTTTTAAAAATTTTTTACTTTTTATTACAATATCAGTAAAACTTCGGAAACCTTCGGAGGGCATCATGAGATTTAGCTAATTTGATTGCTTAGTATATACCCTGTGCACTTTTAACCGCGATACAACATTCTTACCAGTAACCCTGTATTTGACAATAGTGAAACGTTTGTCCTGAAAGAATAGTGCATGCAATATTCTTGACATGGTAAATTATCACGCGCGTAATGTAAGAATTATAATGCAAAATTTGGATTTAATTGTGTCAATCGAGTATATTTTGTATTCAATTAATCAAATCGTTAAAATAATCATTGAAAAACAAACTGATCATTTAAAAAGCTCAGATGTCTATCTAATACGGGCTATGGAAGTCTAAAAATTATTTAACCGGACGGAACATCTTAACCTGTAATTAAATCGAGATTAAAGTAATTACTTAGGTGTATTTAAGTACTCCAACTCAAAGTAAAAAGTTCTGTAATAAACAACATCTGAGATTAACCGTTTGCAAAGTAAACATTTATTATGGCCGTTAATGAAGTAATTGCGTGTGGAACATTACAGTAATCGCTCCAGCAGTTATGTTTCGTCCATTTTGTGTACCTAATGCTATCGCGTCACACCATTTTATACGTCAAAATGTAGCCTGTTATAAATATTGTGATAATCCGCGTCATTTTACGTACTATGTTAAAATTATTTATTATGTGTAATTTTATTCACTGGGAAACAAGACAACAAGGAAATAACTACAGAATATCGAAAATTTAAATTTTATTTTTATGTAGGTAGGTATGACATATTACTAATTGACGTCTATGCACCTACTGTAAAAATGGCGGATAAATTAGTGTTCTAGCGGGAATTCGGCGCTTGATACGTTTAAATAAAATAAAATTAACATTACATACTAATTTTAATAATATTTACAACACTTAAGTATGAAATGATCTATCGAGTCTGTATATATAGTTGCAGTGTATTGTACTTGCAGAAGGTATAAGATGATTGATATATTTAGAATTTGTTACACTTACACACTGAGAAAAGTGTTCTTCAAAAAATATGATGGTTCACCATCAGTAGAGCAATTGATGATCGAGATCATCATAAACGAGGAAACCGAAGAAGAAAAACTACGCGTCATCATAAATTACATTACAGGAATCATAATTTCCGCTGAAGCAGATTTTTTTCCTCTTCGTATTCCTAGTTTTTTATTATGCGATAAACTCTGTTAACATGGTAGAGTTACAAAAGACACAGTATCTTTGCTGTGGGACTGTGTGCATTCTAAAAGAATTGAAAGCTTTCTTCTTCTTTTCATGTTTTCATGTTTAGTGCAAGATCACTTTACAATTTTTTGGCGAAAAACGACGTCGGAAGCTGTATGTATACATTTTAATAAGAACGCACACTCCTGCGTTTTTTGCCAAGGTTTAAAATGTTTCACTTCGGTGAGAAAACCAGTGTAGCTTGGCCTTGCACTTTTAATACCATGAGGTAGAACAGATCGCGTCAAATTTTATGGCGTATCTGAATACAATGCTATAAGCGGGCTTGCGCTACTGGTATGTACCTACACTCATATACCCCTCGCTCCACTGCGTCCCGCTACACTTAAAACTGGTTATTGCGACGTAACTTGTGCCTACTTTCGGATTCACCATTAAGTTTGATTGTAACTGTACCTATGTGCCATCGTCGAGCATTTATTTTCACAGCGTTATGTCGTAGGTACGGTATTCTTTTGTGGGGCAGAGTCGCTGATATAGACGCAATTTTTTAAATACAAAAAGATCTGTACGAGCAATTTACAACTTGAAGCCCGTTTTTCCCTTCGGAAGTGATTCCGGGACTTTAGTATCTTGACGGTGACGTTCACAAAAATACACGAAATAGACATAAGGTAGTAGTACCATGTACCATCATATGGTCTCAAAAAAGTCTATAACTATTTTTTGGGGCAAAGTGTTACGCATTTATAACAGATTGCCTCCAGCTCCAGAAATGTAAAATTTGCCATTACATAAATTTTAAATTATTAAAAAGAAACGTAACTGAAAATAGCTCTGGACGTCAACATAATTACATTAATAAAACAATTATTATAATTATAGATAATTCCTATATTTTGAGAACTGTATTCACCTTCTCTCATTATTTTAATCGTATATTTATATGAATTATGGACCCTCAGACTTGCAAGCACATTTTCATGAATCAATTCCTATATTGAAATTTTCAAATTGGAAACTTATGATATTAAAATCTGTTGGACGATTAAATTTGGTACTTAATAAAAAAAAGTTAAATAATAAAGAGATTTTCTAAGATACAAAAAATCATGAAACAAATTTCATTATGGTATAGCTTAGTACCCAACTTTTCAATTTAAACGTAGGTACAAAGGTACAAAAAAGAGAAGAACTAAATAAGTTTGAAGCGAATCTATTTACTTTCTCGAAGTACGTTTAAATCGCATTTATCTCAAAAACTCCACCCAAAGAGCGAAAATTAGATGAAAGAGCGCAAGCAAACGGGTAGGTACAATTGTACTAAATTCTGTTCAAATCCAGAACAATCTAATTTAAGTAAGCTATAAAAACTGACCAAGAACGCGTCGGACACGAATTAACCTAGGGTGCCGTAGCATGTAGCTTTAGATAGCATAGTAATGAAGATAGAGCGTCTCGCCCTGAGAAAACTGTTGATTATCAGTCGAACAGGAATATGAAAAGGAAAAATATACGTAATGGTTCCTGTTACATAATTGAAGAGGTCAGTGGATAAAGGTGTTATCTGAGAAAACAAAATAAATCGACTTTTTGCATGGAATTAAAATTTAAATAATCATAAATCGACTGCGCAAATTTTGATTCGTGTCAAAAATAAAGACCTATAGCAAAGGTATTAACTGACAAACATGCATACATTCAAGGCTTGCAAATGTGGTAGGAGCAACATAAAAACATTCATAACCCATTTTGAACTTTTTGTTAGTTAACACCTTTGTCCACTTACCCCCTCAATTATGACGTGTAATTTTTTTTCCTCGGTTTCCTCGTATTTATTATGATCTCGATCATCAATTTCTTTGCTGATAGTGAAACTATCTTAATAAAATTTGAATTTATTAAAATATTTTTCTTTCTTTCAATGCATGCTTCGAAACGATCGATCGATTCGATGCTTCATGACTGACCGGTTGGCCGAGTGGTTAGAGACCCTAACTGCGGAGCCGAGGGTTCGATTCCCGCCCGGGACTAATATTTGTGTGCATGAACATGTCTATTTGTTCCGTTTCTGAGTGTAAAAGTATCTATATATGTATGTATTATAAAAAAAAGAATGTATGTATATCAGTTGTCTAGTACCCCATAATACAAGCATAATACTTGCTTACTTTGGGACTAGATGGCGCTGTGTGGGATGTCCCGGATGTTATTATCGACAATGAGATAAATTACACATGAAATATAATTTCAGAATCTATATTTTCTTTTCCAATACGAGCTTTACATGTGAGTCATAGAAAATTCTACTTTAGAGAGAATATTTCAAATTCTCAACTGGTGTATACCTTTTTGGTCTAGATGGTATATTTTTGTGCTCGCATTTTTGATGTCACAACGCGATATCTCTATGAAAATCCACGTATGTAGCATGTACTACAATGAAATTATTTTAAAATCATCAAACACACAAAATTTTTGTTGGTAACTGAAGACTGCGTTATTTCGAAAACGTATCAACGTATTTTGAACTATTTAGGGCATGTGCGGTGCTGTGGAGGAGACAAAGTTACTCTGTGTGAATGTGATGCACTAGTGGCATCACGCATGAAGCATCTGGGAGTGTGTTATCTCAAACCGGATGAGTTGTGCGATTATTTGAGAATAACTGTTAGGAAGGTCAAAGGATACGAAAGGATATACATCTAAATAAGTCACAGTGTAGGACAATCCAATTCCAATTCAATGAGATACGAAATAAGATCTATTTCGAAACGATTTTTATCAAATATTTTTTTTTTCTGGTTTTTTATTCCCATGGTTGAAAAGTTGAGAGGGGACACATTGTTAACGACTTTAGGAACCCAAAATTAGGCGATTGACTTCGCTTGGCATTTCGTTTTTTTTTTGCGAATTCATGATTTAAAAAAAATATAATTAGATACGAATCAGATAGTGAATAAATATGAATATTTTTCGATTTCACCTACACATACGAAATAATTTGGCTATATTATAGTACTTTTTTACAGTTTAACTGTTATTACGTATATATTCGAACACATAACATTTTATCATGACGAAATCGGGTTTTAATCTCAGAACGTTTTAATCCTAATGCTTTCTTAATATCATATAGCGTCATCTCCTAAAAATTTGAGGTTGACAGTTGATATTTTCCGTATTATAAAAGTACCTTAAAAAATTACGTGATAGCGTTACAAGGTATATTATATAGTTAAATTTATATTTGTTTAATATTACTGTTTTCATGAAATACAACTATAATATATGAACTTAAGAAGCAAAATCTTGTCTGAATGCAAAACTTTGTCCTAATCGTTAGAACCGTTTTTGATATAGGCGCGATATACAAAATATAGATATATACAAGAACTTTTCATTTAATAATAATAATACATGGGAAATCCCACACAACATGCTTGTGTTATGGGTTACTAGACAACTGACATACATACTTAATTTTTTTTTGAATAATAAATAAATATATACATATATAAATATTTTACATCCAGACTCGGAACGAAATAAACATGTTCATACACACAAATATTTGTCCCGGGCGAGAATCGAACCCGCGACCCTTGGCTCCGCAGTTAGGGTGTCTAACCACTCGGCCAATCGGTCGTCAAATCTAATATGTGTCGCGAAATATTCACCTACATAAAAAAGTCACTTACAAATCTTCATTACATTTTCTAAGGTCTTTCTAATGATACCTTAAACGATCGGGTGCGCAAAAAAATCTTTTTGTCCCTTATTTAAATGTATGAAGAATTTAAGAGCCATTCCTAAATTATTTAATTTTCATAACTTATCTTATATAGAATTGTATTGCGGTTCATTTAAGACGTCTTACCTGTTAAATTTAAAAAAAATTTAAAGCAATATGGTGGACATACAAGCCTATGACATAATGGATACGGATTCGACTGGATTATAAGGGTTCCGTATTGAATGAAAATAATATAAGTGAAAGCGCAGAGGAATAATATTGACAGCAGCAGCATCATTACTCTTTATAAGAGAAATACTCGAGTTGTTACTGTATTAAACTTGTCTATGAATTCGAAACTTCGACCAAGATCAAAACTTTTCGGGCAAATTATTTTCTTCTAACTTGTGAAAAGTAATTCAATTAGACTATATAGACTTGGTTTTGCGACATTTAGCGACACATGATGGTATTTTAATTTATTGACGACCGCTTAGCTTAGTGGGTAACGACCATGCCTACGAAGCTGGAGGTCCCGGGTTCGAATCCCAGGTCGGGTCAGTATTTATATGATGAATGTTGATACGGGTGCCGGGTCTTGGTTGTTATATGTATGTGGTGTCTTCGCTTGGTACCCAAAACACAAGCTAATGCTTAGTTTGGGGCCCAGACGTTGTTGTGATGTATACGTCATTTTTTTTAACCCCAGTAAATTCAATTCAATTAGTTTCCACTACTATTCCGCCTCCACTGTATTCATGGATGCAACCTTTGATCATAGACATAAATGCCTTTGATGAAATAATGTCTTGATAGAAAATCGGCATCACAAAAAACGTATATGAACACTAAACTGTTCAGTATAATTCACGAGCATATAGACGGTTTTTACGTGGTTAGTATAGCATAGTTTGCTGAGATACACACCCAAGTATGTAAAAGTGGGCATGTCATTTATGTTGACATTGAATTGCGTGGGTCCATCAACATTATCCAATCGAAGGCTGCGACTTAGCGAGTGACAAATCATTGCATTTCTTTCCCTATTTTTTTTTTAAATCATCCTTCTTATTATTAGTTTCCTCCAAAGAGCGCTCTCATTTGAGCAGCGCGCTTAAGTTCTACATATACTAAATACGTAGCCTACAGTTATTTTCCATAGAAACATTTAAAAAAAATAGTACATACAAAGGCAAAGTTTTAAAGTTGGTGTTTAGTTTTTTTTATTATAAAGTTTTATTTATTTGTCGGTTTTCACAAAAACTCGTTGTTTAATAATGTTCAATCCACTTCGTAATAATTAAACAATATATATTATTGCCACTGTTAGAACAGACAGCACGAACAAAATCTGTACGCGCGGCACCTTGTTTCTAACACATTGATTTTTCTACTAAGTATAATACACTGTGTTATACATAATATCTCATATATGTCATACTTGATTCGTTTCCACTAGAATACACAGAATTGCAAGTATTATACAAGTCTTTAGTAGGTATTATACATGTCGTTACATTACTTGTAGTTAAAACAAGTATGTCGGCAACGGTAGAATATAATATAGGTACAAAAATTAGTTTTGGATAGTTTTAATTTTGTTTTGATTAATTATCGACGATAAGTTATGCCACTATCTTTTTTCTTCGCAGTTTATTGATTTTTACACTTTTTTAATATCCACGACGGCATTTTTGAATTGTTGTTTAATCACGTTTTTGGTACGCGCTCGCGATGAGGATTAGCGAGTGACTGAATGAGTTGTTGCCGGCCGGCAACAGCACTTGGCGCATACAATTGGTTCGCGGTGTCATTTCTATACGCTGGTAATATTAGTTCTATGATTATTGTAGTTAATTATAAAATAGTATTCATTTACTGTTAATTTATTCAATATATATTAATATGACCAAATATACATTGCCTAATTTGGTGATTATCTTTCATTTGAATGATCACATTGTCTCTCTTCCCGTGTGATCGTCGCCGTTACCAAATGCCAATATAATAAATTAACCATATTGAGAGACTTTGGCAATTAGTATTTGAATAGCCTCTTAAGCAATGTGAGCTCCCTCCTCATTAAACACCTCCTCGCTTCGGTACCTCTATTTCGTATCTCTGTACCTACGTTAATTAGCTGTGGTTGTTGTTGTTTTGCCATCTAATCTCAAACTGTAATAAAGCTGTTAAAAAAAACAAAAAGCAGGTAGCCGAAGCAAGCTTTCTGGTAAAAAGCAATGTACCACGCTTCGTAATTACTCCTTCGTTCTGGATCTGATTTTTATTGTTCTGCTTCGATTTCGTATACTATTATTTTTTTTATTTAGTTAACATTTAAATCAAAGTTCGAAATCGCATAAGTTTGTGCACTCTGAACAGCTTTTGTCAACTTTATCTACATAAAAATTTTTTGTCGGTATATTTTTGTCTTTTCTTCAACAGTAGTATGTAATTAATAGTGACGGGCAATACACAAAGGTGCGGTGGGCGAAGATAATCTAGGTAACCAAAAATAGATATACATATAAAATATAAAAATAAAAAACTTTTTCTTTAGCGAAAAATTAAGAAAATTGTAAAAAAAAGCTAGGTAGTTCTTTTCATCCATTTGACATTCCTTTACAAGTAGCAACGATATCGATCGGTTCAATAATATATAATAGGATGTTATATTTTTACGAAATCAAGTGGTTAGATTCCCGGTTCAATAACAGATTTATGAAATGTGGACAGTTTTTGCTGTCTTAAAAATCGAACTCGTGACTGATTTGAATACTTTTCGCTATTTTTCATAGTTTAGTTCCATCTTAAAAACTCACCTGTATATATAGTCATGTATGGCGATCTTTACTATAAAATTATTTTTTTGACTCTTTTAATCGGTTTTATAATAATATTATAATAAGTTTCATAAATAAATAATCATGAAATATATACTTTATAATGGTTTAAAAAAATTCAACGATATCCCTTTCGAAGGGTAAGTAAATTATAGGGTTTAATACACACCTCTGTAACCATTATAGATATGCATAACCATGGCAAATAGCTTTACAGCACCATTAAGATGGTTGTGAAAAACAGACAGACAAACATGTGAAAACCATAGATTGCTAGTCGCACTATAGAACCCTAAAAAGGACATTCAATTTATAGACAGATTTTCGTTGTTACTTTTTATTAATCTCAATAAACTAGTATCGGTAGATACACAATATACCTACCCTAGTAACGTGCCTGTCCAACAATTCCATTATTAAAGTTCAATTAATCGCGTTTTGGAATTCAGTCGTTCTAATTTTGTAGCGAGACGTAAACCTCCCCATTGACGTCACGTCGCGGCATCGATCGTGCCGACTGTGTGTGGGGCTTTATGTCAGGAACAGATATGGAATTTCAATGGTTCTAACTATACACAAAGATAACTATAACATAGCTACGAATTTAAATTAAATTAAGTAGATAGACAGATAAAGCTGCCTATGAGTATCTTAACTTAAATAATATAATAATGGATGAAATATTAACTAATTAAAATAAAGCAATTTTTCAGCAACCAGTTGTTTATCAGGTTGTCTTTCGACATCGACCTTTGCTAGTCCCTTCCATACTTTTCTATCGCGAGCCAAACTTCACCATCCTTTTGGTGAATCATCTTCCCATCTCTTTATTTGGCATCCTCTTTGTCTTTTCCCGTTTCTGGGGTCCATTTTTCTGTGTTTGTTCCATTGACATAAATGATCGAAACGGAGATAGCGGTGCCGCCGATCCGAAGCCGCGGATTGAAAGACTTTCCCTTAAATATTTCTCGTTTTAAGAAATGGTAATAGCATTATTGCAGTTTTGAGTACCTAGAAATAGAACAAACAAATATAGTTAAACTCGTAGAAATAAGAAAAACCTAAACATCGATGTTTATAGTAACTACCTTCAAAAACACATGACAAAATTTAAAATGTGTACAATATAAAGTAGGTACCTACCATTCAAATTTTTCAGAACAGCAAATATTCGAGAGATAGGAAGAGGAACATGAAAAATGATCAAAGCAACCTCATTTGGTTTTAAAATAGCTATTCAAGGGACTGTGTAGTGGCCCAGTCGAGGGAGTGTGTAAATAAATATTTTTTTCACTCTCATTTTGCATGTAAGGGACAAATCCTATTATCTAATCTTAAACCAAATAAAGTTATATTTAAATAAAGTTATAATATTTTTGTTGATTCATGAGGATTACAATTTCGTTTGACGTAGTGATTTTAACTCGATGTTTTTTATTTAGTTTTAGTTTCTTACTGATGATGAAAGCAGTGCAATAAGCTTAACCGTCCTATGGACAATTTCAACGTCAGATGAATTTTCGTAAACATCTAGGAAATTCGTAAACAGAATTTTTTTTATGTTTTGAGAGGTTGTTCTGGAACCTTATTTCTTTTAATTTTAGTGAACATCAAAGCAATTTTAAAATTTTTCGCAAGCACATTCATTAGCTCACGAATTAGAAACTCGGTATATTCTAACATTTTATTTAATTAACATTCTTTTTATATGCTGTAGGCAAATATTATTTATGAGACACTATTGAATTTTTTATTAATTTTTGTTTTCAAGACTTACGCTGTATACCTTTATGTAACGCTATATACATATATAACAATATACATATTCTCTATTCAGAGTATTCAACCATATTCCTTGCTATTTTATTTTCTGAAATATAGCAATTCTCCCAGAGCGGATGATGACAAATACGACTACTTTCACGAACATGCTTCTCTATATTATAACAAGTGGGTAACGACCTGATTCCACGTAAAAGATTTCATCTTTAAAACATTCTTTGATTGGTAAAATATGTGAGTAACGACACTGAAAAATTTACAAATAATTAATTTCTTAACAAAAATATTATTTAATGTTTTATCTCAAACTCCACCCTACATAAACATACTCATTTTTAGAAAAAAAATTAAAAATCCTAGATCCGCCACTGTTATTACAGTAAAAAAATTATTGAGATATTGTTGAGCTAAATTTTTTAGAGCTTCGCGGACGATGACGTTCAAAAGTGACAGCAGAATACTTCATACTTGAAAATAATTGGTTTTTTTTAATGGACTGTAAGGACATTATTAATTTTTTAGACTTTTTTATTTTAGTCAATAATTATTGAGACATGAGGTCCTAAAGTCTTACAATTTCAACAAAAAATGGTTTGAAAAAAATATATCAAGTAGTTTTTGAGATATGAAAAATGAGTTTTTGTATATTATTTGAATTGTAACCACGAACCTCCATCTCGACTACAAAGCCGATTATTGTGCGACCTGTGCGTGGTTGAACATGTACTTGGCTCATTTTTTTTTCTCATTATATTGCGTGGCTCTGTCTAGGCATATAAATAATGAAAGGTATATTGTAATAATACTATTAGTATAGTACTTTTATAATATTACCTACTTAATAAGGATTTTTATAGCGCTAAATATTTAACAAGAAAAGTAAATATCGTTCTAATATAAAAGAAGCCTATAAAATGATTTGTTTTCACTTATAATTTAATATGAAAACGTCCGATTCGCGCCATTGAATCTCAGTAAAAATAAAATTAGAGGAAAATAAATGTACGGTATAAAAGGACTTTATTGATCGCACGGCGCCGCTGCCAAGGGCAAGGTTTCAGGGCTAAGGGCATTATTCTATAATATCAGTCGTACGATTCCTGGCAATTTTGTTTAAACTCCCTAAAATGCATTACTCTATTATTTATGAATATTGTATGATATCTATACATGGAATATAGTATTGGAAATATTGTAGGTAAGTATTTGACTAATAAGTGTTGAATCCTAAACCGACAAATGTATGTCATTCACTTTATATTGTGTTCTTTCTATATTTGTTATAATTGTAAATATACAGGGTAAGTCAGAATGTTATGCAGGTTTTCAAAAATTTATTATGTGAAATATCAAATCAAATCAAATCAAATCAAATCAAAATATCTTTATTTCGTAGTTATGTAACATAATCTTGAAATACGTCTTAAGAGTGAATTTTATTACTTTGTGGAAAAACGTCACCACAAAGGCGCATTCAAAAATGCTGGTACCTCTCAGAAGAATACGCAAGAAACTGAGGGACGCTCCTTTTAACAAAATTATAAAAAAAAAATAATTTTAACAATAAGTGCTTAAAGAATAATATTATTGAAACAAACTGATAGGCGAGCGGCTTACACCCATGGATTTTTATCATCTAAGTAGTCTGATACTTTATAATAAGCTTTTGCATAAAGCTTTCGTTTTATTGTAGTTTTAACCTTATTAAGGGGTAGATCTTGAATGTCAGCTGGGATCTTATTGTAAAAGCGTATACATTGCCCTTTAAAAGATTTCGTGATTTTATTGAGGCGGCTGACATGATTAGCAAGTTTATCTTTGTTTCTTGTATTAACATTATGCCGATCACTATTTTTTTTAAATAATGTAATATTTTTTTTTACGTACATAATGTTTTCAAATATGTATTGAGATGGCAATGTCATTATATTAATTTCCTTAAACTTTTCTCTAAGTGATACTTTAGATCCCAGTTTATAAATTCCTCGAACAGCTCGCTTCTGCAACACGAAGATTGTATTAACATTAGCAGCGTGTCCCTACAGCAGAATGCCATAAGTCATTAAACTATGGAACGCACTGAAATACACCAACCTCGCGGTTTCTATGTCCGAAAGGAAACGAATCCTTTTTACAGCGTAAGCTGCAGAACCGAGCCTTCTCGCCAAGTTAGTGATATGAGGATCCCATTGCAATTTCGCGTCCAATGTGATTCCTAAGAATACAGTAGAATCCACAAGGTCCAATTTCTCGCTTTTAATAACAATATTGGTAGGTGCCTGTTTGACGTTCGGTAGCGAGAATCTTATGCATTTGGTTTTTTTTTCATTTAGTAATAAATTATTAGCCGTGAACCATTCGACTATTTTGGAGATAGCATTGTTTACATCGTCGTAGGTAAATTTCTTTCTATTAACTTTGAATACTAAAGAAGTATCATCAGCAAACATTACTATCTCGTGATTATTTTTTACAAGGTAAGGCAAGTCGTTAACATAAACTAAAAATAGAAATGGACCAAGAATTGAACCCTGTGGGACGCCCATCGACATTGGGGATCCTGATGACCTCTCTCCGCTTACATCAACCCTCTGAACTCTGTTACTTAAGTACGACCTCAGAAGGTCGAGCGCACGGTCTTTAACACCATAATGACACAATTTCCCGACCAATGTATCATGTTGGACACAATCAAAAGCCTTGGAAAGATCACAGAAGATACCTATAGCATCTCCAGAGCCTTCCCAGGCCTCAAAGATATGCTGAATCAGTTCAACACCAGCATCGGTTGTTGAACGGCCCCGGGTGAAACCAAACTGTTTGCGATGCATTAAATTATTCAAGTTAAAATGTGAAAGTAACTGACCCATTAATATTTTTTCGAAAATTTTACTTAACGTTGGTAGTATTGAAATAGGCCGGAAATTAGTAGGGTCAGATGTGCTACCGGCTTTAAATAATGGAATGACTTTACTGTGTTTCATTAGGTCGGGAAAAACGCCATGGTCTATACACTTATTAAATAAATAAGCAAGATGAGGCGAGATGCAATCAATAATTGAGCTTTTAATTTTAACTGAAAGGCCATGAAGGTCCGCAGTATTTTTCATTTCTAATGATTTGAATACTTTAATAATGACTGTAGGGTCCACGTGAGAAAACTTAAAATCAACCATGCACTCACTGACATTTTGCTTGAGTAATGATTCGGCAAGAGCGGGAGAAGAGTTTAAGAACTTGGTAGTCGAAACTGGAACATCAGAGAAAAATTTCTCGAAAGCTTCGGCTACTTCTAAATTTGATTTTAAAATCTTATCATCAATTTTAAGTTTAAAATCTATATTGCGCGCTTTTACTTTTCCAGTTTCGCTATTATGAATATATATTATTCGCATATAATGAATATATAATATGTGAGATACACTGTGTGAAAGGTAAACTCTCAAAGTTTAGTTTCCTGAAACTGATTCCGCGGTCAGCAGGAGAGCAGTTAAAGAAAATGGCGCTGACTGGCAAGCAGAAGTCGTTGTGCTTGATTACCATGTTAACAACTCCGTGATTACTGTTCAATGACATTTTCGTACCAAATATCAGAGAGACCCGCCAGATAGGAGGTCCATTCGTAAGTGGTACACACAATTTAGGGATGCAGGCTGCATCTGTAAACGAAAATCAACTGGCCGTCCGTCGACTAGTCCCTCGTTCACCCGATCTAACCCCGTGTGATTTCTTCATGTGGGGTTTTGTAAAGGATCGTGTTCACGTACCACCACTTCCAACAACACTGGATGAACTGCGTGCTCGCATCACAGAAGCCATTGCTGATATCGACCGCGATATGCTGCAGAAAGTTTGGCAGGAGATTGAATATCGGCTTGACGTCTGTCGTGTAACAAAAGGCGCTCACATAGAACACCTGTAATGTGTTTTTTAAAAAAAAACTACACTAAACTAAACTTTGAAAGTTTACCTTTCACACAGTATATCTCGCAATATAATATATTCATTATATTTCACATAATGAATTTTTGAAAACCTGCATATCATTCTGACTTACCCTGTATTATTGTTGTAATTATTATTATCTGGTACGTACCTAGTCGATCCCAACTCTGATACTTTAGTATCAGAGTTGGGATAGTTTTGGTTTTTATTTTTTTAGTTATTAGTAACTGTAATTTTTTTGTATTTAACATGAATACGACTGCTCAAATGATACAGAGCCGTTTGAAGGAAACTGTCTACAAATCGCAGTCTTTATCCGCTAACTATTAACTGTCAAGAAGTACTGTCATCATCATCAGCTTTACAGCATGAGATTAAGGTGAAGTAGTATAAGAAATCGGTTAAAAATATACAAATTTTATTAGTCCGTTATAAACGGATTCTTTTTTTAAATATTGTAATGATACAAAATAATTAAAAATGCTGGTAAGTACGCCTCTACATTTATAATTTTTTTCTTGATTTATAAAATGAGAGAAATTACTCTTTTAAGTCACTTATCTCCAAACGTAAAAATACCGAATTTACAAACAATATTTTTAAATGGTTGAATTTAATCACTGAAAGCCATTTAATGAAATCTATTTATTAAACTAATATTCTTGTAACTAAGGCTAACATGATCGAGAAAAAATGCTCTATAGGCGACTTTATTATATAATATGATACTATATGCATAACCTGGACGGTTACCATGAATTTGGATTGGGTAACGTGTCGACACTCGCTAGCGACAGCTCACCAGATTTGTATGGAAAGCGCCTCTAGCGGTACCGAGAAGAACTGAAATTTACATACAAATCTCTTACGAGTCGGTATCGAGTGTCGATACGCTGTAATAATTCGAACTCATGGTAACCGTGCTGACTGGCTACGGAACCTTACGCGTTTCTGTTTCAACATGCACTTAGGCAACATTGATTTTATTTAGTTCACTTTTAATAAAGAGATTGAATAAATGCTAAACAAGCAAGGAACCGCTTGTTGACACGCTCTGCTAGCGCACGACACGACTAATCTCAGAGGTTTGAGGCCGCCAGTTTGAATTGGCCTCGTTTGAAGGCTGCTTGCGTCATCACTTCCACAATATCAAAATATTTGAAAGTGTTCTATGTAGGTCCTGCTTGTCCCAAAAATTAAAAACTGTTATATTAAATATTAAAAAAAATCGATTCTTAACTGACCAAAAATGACATGGAGGCATAACGTTGAGACTTACGATAGGACGAATTCACAAAATTAAAGTCGCGTAGATAATTAAAGGCTGAGTAGGTTAGAGCCTAAGGCGGTAGATTTTAGGGGCGGCAATTTTGGGTCCAAATTTTTGAATTGAAACTTCTTATGCCACGGGGTGAGCCTAAAACGACACGAAAATGCGTCACGCTAAATAACATAAGTGGGGGAGATATTATAAGGAACAATCGGCTTTCACACGAGAAACCGGTTGTTCCCTATATCCCCACCACTAACTGCTGAGTGTGGGCAGTAAGGCCAAGAGCGTTACTCAGTTTCGTGTCGCTGGCAGCTGCGTCATTGCTCAGAGTGTCAATAGATGTGAAAACCGTGAAAACCAGATTGATGTTGATAATTTTAATAACATTATGAAAATTCAAATTTTAATACTAAAAGTTCTAAGTTTTCACTTCTGTCGGCAGTTTCTGTAATTGCCAATCAGTTTTTTTTAGGTATATCTTACAAACATTAAACAATTCATATTTATTCCCAAAAACTATTTCTCGTGCAATTTTAACTAAATCGTTAAGTTGTAAAAATAATATAGGAACTGACACATCGATCCCCTAGTTCACAATCATACTAATTACGGGAAAAAGATCATGTACCTACCTAAGACGACCGATAGTGTTCACATTATAAAGTTAAATTTCATTGACAATTTTTTTTTTTCATATGATTGCGAACTAGGGTATCGAATTGTAGAGGTTGCGGTAGGTTCGACTAAATTTGAATAGCCTACTGGCGGTAAATGTTAAATCCACCACTGACACTGGGAATCTCTCTGATGGTCAGATTTAAAAATGAAGTGATGTCGACTTAACCAGGAAACTTAGGAATGGCATGAATGTGGTAATTCTCATACAATCGTAGTCGTTTATTCAATTGAAATTGACTGAAACGGTTCAATTGATTGATACATAGTGTGTAGGACTGGATTTATATAGCTACAGATATTATTACATCATTTAATGACTAAAATTCCTTATTTTCGGCCATATTATTTAATACGAAAAACGGCGCAAAATTCTTTAATATTATTTATTTTGAGAATAATACCAATCCATACCTACAGTAGGTTAAATCCTGCTATAGGCTAAACTAGAAACATATATCGATAAATCCAACTCGCAGATTTCCGAGATTATCTATCCACTCTTAACAAGGTGCAGTGGCAGTGGAGCTATCGAAGAATAGACAGACAAAAGGTAGACGAGTTCTTGCATAGCATCACGAAGACTACAGCTCGAAAAACGGAGCGTGGGACACCTCGCAACCAAGTGGATAGAACTGAGGAATCTTGTGTGAAGTAATCGGATACGGAAGGCAGTCGACCGTGGTCGGTGGAGGGGCTTGGGGAAAGCCGCAGTTCAGTATTGGACAGATAAAGGTTGATGATAATGATAACCGTGGCTCTCTCTAGTAGTATTTATAATGGCTAGATTTGACTCGCGAAATCCTCAAAATCTGGAATTTCCAGATATCTTTCTTTCACTGCTAACTGTTGCTACTGCTGGTACAATATCAAAAGGCACACAGACAAACACATAAGTGTTTCGTTTAAACAATTTATGTTTGGAAGACAAAATATGTAATGCTACATAAAACGACCATTTCAGCAATATCATTGCTAGTTCGGCGCGCTCAGATTACCTATTCATAACTTTAACTTATCTTCAATACCCTAAATTCTTAGGGATGATCATAAACCTTTATAAAACTCTAATGGCCCTTTTTATACGTCGAATTCAATACATGAATGGTTCCAGGAAAATTGATGTCTGAATAATAATTCCCGGTGTTCCCTTAATGTTCCTTGATGTTCGCAACATCAAGAAACATCAGGGGAATACTCGGAATTATATTATCGCATTTTTTTATATTCTTATGTCTCAAAGGTTCGCATAACTGTTTGCTGTCATGTGCTCTTTACCAACAAAATTAAAGTTGCCGACTTGACAACTCATGACGGCTACCGTTATTTAAGTAAATAACTTGTAAGATATAGCTTTTGGCGAATCATTTTCTTTTGAGCATTTTTTAGAAACTGCTAGAACGTCCGAACCTTTAAATATATCTATTTAATGGCGCATTTGACAACCAAGGCATCATTTATTCAGTATTACCTACCGCCAGCGCCACTTAAACAATTTGAAACCCCACGCAAATACAAAGCTAGACGACGATTAATGATTTAATTATTATGAAGATAATGATAAAATAATGACTTTATCAGACATTGGCGTCGTGTGCATGTTATTCAATGCCGATGCTATTGGCGTCATGGTGGTCTTCAAAATACAACGAAATGTGTTATAGATATAATAATAATAATACATGGGACGTACCCACATAGCGCCATCTAGTCCCAAAGTAAACAAATATTATACTTGTATTTAGAAATACTAGACAACTGATATACATACTTAAATTTTCTTTATAATAAATATACATATGTAGATACTTCTATACCCAGACGTGGAACAAATAGACATACTCAATGAATTCAGTTAAACATAAATAATTTTTGCCTGAGCCACGAGATATGGGAATTTGAACTTTTGCACCTGAAACTCATTCACTCTAACATTCATATAAATATTTTAATTTGCAAATGAGCCTTTGCGTTCTCGTAAGTACAATACATTGATCATTATTACTAATATTGTATTTATAGACAGTTTTGTATTGTTTTATGTGGACTGGTAGCATTTTCTCAGTCTTAACGGTTTCCATGGAAGACCAGCTTCATCACCTTTTGCCATGACAAAAGCTGATTTGACCGTTTTGGCTGCACATTGCATACAATTTTCTTCTTTTTGTCTATTAATGTTCGTGTTTGGTTATTATGTGATGTGTACCTATCACATAAATTACATCTTTTTTTCATTATTTCTAAATATTTTCATTTAAAATTATTACAGTCACCTCAAAATCTAAGTTTTTGACGTATATTAAAAAAAAACCATTTATCAGTTCCTATTAATGTCATTAAGAATATGAACAATATTAAAATGTTATTTGTTTAAGGTTTTTAGTTAAATTTTAATTTTTTTGACTTTTTGTTAAAATATCTGAAAATAGCTTAAAAATCTGAAAGGCAGAATGAATGAATGAATGAAAAATATTTTTATTTCCTTAGTTAGGTAATTACATAGAAATGGGGTTAACAATAAGCCCTCCACGTAAGGAGAGGTTTGTTTGTCTGCCTGTTTCGTTCAGTAGAACGTAGTCGGCTTACAAACTTTTTGGTGCGTGAAGCTGTTGGTATCCACCCTAGTGGCCTAAATACATGCTATCTTACGTGCTACTTATCTTAATTTAAAAACTACTTAAGTAACTTAATAACTACACTACACTACGCACTTCACTTATGAATTAAGTTGAGTCTTTTTTTTTTTATGCTAGTCGTTGGTGGCACGTCACCGTAGGATGCCCATCCTGCCTTCGATCGCTTCAGGCGGCCGCTTTGACACGGGTTGCTTTCTCACTTTGGGCGCGAGGGCCTTCTGTAGATGGTTTATCCGTTCGGACGGCAGGAGCACATTGTGCATGCCGTGTCGACGGTATGGTGCGCCGGCATCTGTACAGTCCTCGATCCGTCTCAGATTGAGGACCCGATTTAACGCGTCGTTGTGCAGGTCGTAAATGCGCTTGTAGTACGGGTCCTCGTCGAGCATCTCGTAGAGGATATCCGTATCCAGGTTTCGTGGGAGCTGGCCCACTCGTTTCAATGCGATCCGGTAGACTCGTTCCAGTTTTAACTGGTTTGATTTGCTTATGCGTGGGAGCAATTGCACACACCCATAGTCTAGCACAGGGGCGAGGCATGCTTTGACCAGCAGCAATTTCGTGTCTAGACTGGCTTTTGAGCGATATCCGATGATCGGGTCTAGTATGTGTGACACAAGGCGGCCCTTTCTTAGTGTCGAACGTATATGCTCGTTCATCGATAGTCTTTTGTCCAGCATGACTCCTAGATACCGGATGCATTTGGAGTATGGCAGACGAGTGCCGTCCGCTGTTGTTATGTGTGTCTCATGTTTTCTCTTTGTTGTGAATAGGATACAGTCAGTTTTGGCGATATTGCAATGGAGTCCCCACCGGTTGTAGTAGGTGGTCAGGGAGTCCATCGCGGCGCCCGCCCGGCGTGTGGCAAATGCAGTGTTTGATGAGATGTTTAAGACACACAAGTCGTCTGCGTATTGTGACACAAATCCTCCGTTGTCTAATGCTTCGTTCACATCTGAGACGTAGAGATTAAATATGATTGGGCCTAGAATAGACCCTTGAGGCACGCCGCGCTCGACGACCATATCGTCGCCGACGGTAGTCCGAAATCGTCCACGCACGGTTCGTCCAGTCAAGTAGTTCTCTAGAAGTTTTATTATATTAGCCGGAACATTGGCTATCTCGAGTTTACGTACTAGTGCACCATGATGGATTGAATCGAATGCTTTTGAGAGGTCTGTGACGATCATTGCGCAGTGGTTCGACTTGCGCTCTCGTTTCCATTGGCCTGTGCGGGTAGAACGTGTTAGTCTCTCGGTACCCTCTAGCGCCTCTGTTATGTGCTTAACTGTACGGAGGATCTGTGTCTCGCAGCCCAGACCCGGACGGAAGCCGTGTTGAGTGTGTGGAATCGGCTGTAGTAGGCTATCGAGCGTCTTCCTGTAAATGACGCGCTCACAGATCTTACCCATGATGTTAAGTAGGGTAATGGGCCGGTAGGAAGAAGGTTCAGTGTGCGGTTTGCGCGCCTTGTGAATGAAGATACACTCTCCGAGTTTCCAGCGCACTGGGTAGTAACCCGTGCTGAGCGTGTAGTTAATCACCTTCCTCAACTGATTGAGTACGACGACGTGAGCTCTTCTAATTGGCTGGATCATGATACCGTCGGGACCTGGGGCCTTGCCTGGTTTGAATGTTCGTATGGCGTCAATGACTTCTTCCATGCTACATTCTTCGATCGGGGCGTATGGCACCGTCTTATAGGTAGCTGTATCGCAAGGTGCAACGACTGTGTTTCGGACAAGCGCGGCGTCGACTAGTGCGTTCACCGTGTCTTTCTCATTTTTAACACCAGCGATGACTGGTAATCGCTGCTCAGGTTTCTTAAGCGCCTTTTGTATTCGCCATATGTTTGCGCGGTTATCTCGCTTGTCATCAAGGGCTCGTATCCATTTTGTTTCGACGTGGGCCAGAATAGCCTCGGCTGCATCCTTCTTAATGCGGTTGTACTCGCCTCCGCTAATGAGCCCGAGTCTTTGATATTGACGGGCCTTATTTCTGCGGTTGATAAGATGTATTGTTTCAGGCGGCAGCTCGTCCCTTAGTTTGTGTTCGCGCAGCGGGGCGAGTTCATTTAGAGTCTGCGTGATAGTAGACTCGATGTGTTGGATTGCTGCTTCACATGACTCGTCGGACGTGATCGTGGTCGGTTCTCCATGAGTCTCTTCGGTGAGAGCGGTGTACGCCTCCCAATTCATGTTCCGCATATTTCTGCGCATTGTCTTCTCTCGATGTATCGGAATGGGTAGCCGGAGAAGCCAGGGCATATGGTCAGAGCCGATATCTTCTAACTGCGTGCATGGGTACGTGCCAGATTGTAAACTACCTTCGCCGTAGGTTGACACGGCCGCGTCGAGGCAGCCATCGCCCGAATATAATGGCCGAGACGGTTCTTGTGTTCGCCAGATCAGAGACCCGGCGTCTATATGTTGTTGAATAAGATTACCCCGAGCGTTCGGACGGCCGTGATGACCGAGGGAAGGATGTTTTGCGTTCATGTCACCTATTACGACCGTATTTGCCTCCTCGAGGATGTCATTGAGCTGATCTTTAACTCGGCGTGTCTGCCACGGCGGCACGTAGATGCCAGCTATAGATAATTGCTCGGTAGTATCTTGTAGTGGGATCGAGATGCGAACACCTTCAACCATGCGGTCGTCATCGGCGAGTCCGGGTAGTAAAGGTTTCTGTATCCATCGAACTCCTTGCTTTATGTACATAAAAGTTCCAAGATTGTCGGCAATCCGATCGGAGAGCTTTGTGTAACCTTGGAGATTACCCTTGTAGTTTGCAGGCGTCCTGACTTCGTTTAGAATCAGAATATCTGGATTATACGTGGATACGAGGTGACGGACCTCCGCGATCCTGGTCCGAAGCCCGTTAACATTGCAATGGATTATGACTATTTTGTTATCCATTGAGAAGGCCGTGGTATTTTTGGGCAAGACGGCACACCGCCTGGATTGCTTTTGCTTCGTTGGTGTTGTCGAAAAGTACAATTTCCAGAGCGTTTTTAATGTCGAGAGCCGCCTCGCCATGTAATGCCCCCTTATTTGCCAAGCAGTCGGCCAGTCTGTTAATGAGGTCGGTGAGGGACCTGTTTTGGCTAATTGGAAGTGTTGAGGTTGCTAAGTACCTGCTCTGTGGTTGGTCATTCGCAGCGGGAGGTGCTTGTAGACTGTTTCGTGCGATCTGCGCATAGCTTGTTGTGTTTGTAACCAGTCTTGCAGGTTGCGATGCTTGCTTTGATGGTGGCGGTGCTTGGTGCACGATACCAGCCGTTCTCAATTCTCTAATGCTCTTGAGGCGCTGCATTTCTCTCTTGAAACTCGGGCATCGTCTTTGACGGGCTGTGTGCCCAGGTGTGCGGCATTTAGAGCAAATGAGTACTCGGCTGCCGTCTTCGTTGGTCTGGTCGCTCTCCTCAGTTTCGCTGCGACTTTCCATCCTACAATGTAAGGATATATGGCCGAAATCTAAGCAGCGTTTACACTGCGTGACCTGGTCGGCTCGAGGTTTGTAAGGGACCACCTTGACTCTTTGGTAGTTTATAGTTGTAATTTCACGGGCTCGCGCTGCGGTTACGTTGTCGGGCATCGCTAACATGAGAGCTTTTTCGTCATTGATTTTCACTACCCGTTTGCACTCAAGCCCATATCGTTCCTTAATGTATTCTGATATTTCCGTCTCTTCGATCCCCTTGCAGAACATTCTAGTAAAAAATTTTTTTGTCCGTTCTTCGCCGGGCATTCCGTGAGTGAAGAATGGTATATCCATTTCTTCAAGTCGGCTGCCCAGAACCGGATGTTTTTCGGTTGTTGTCGCTCTTAGCGTCGCTCGTCCACCTCGCGGGTTAATGCTGATGGTTGATTGAGTCTCTTTGGCGATTGCTGTTAAGCATTTTAAAGTGTCGGAGTCGTTAGTCAAAGTAGAGTGGCCGTGTTGGCCTAGCCGGACCGTATAGACCGGTGGCTTACGTCGAGAGTTTTGTGGCTGCGTCTTTTGTGTTGGTGATGTTGCCGTCTTCTCGGGTAGCGAGTTCATTTGTTTTGATGGCCATCTGGGGGCCCGTATAGGTTTGCAGACGGCAGGTGTTGTGGTCGACGGTGGCCGATCTGTTTCCATTTGGTGAGGTTGATCTTCGTCAACAGCAAGCGATGCAAATCTATTGCTTTGTGATGTTGATGGTGGGGGTGATGGCCCTGAGCGTGTGTCTTTAAACGGACGGTCCGTTGTTGGTGGTGTCGGCTGGCGGCGTTTGTTGCCGGCCATGGCATTGAGACTGCACGTAATTGTAGTGTCGTCCTGGCTGGTTTCGATGTCGCTTTGTGGCGCAACATGTGTTTTGCATCTAGTTGTGCGCGGTCTGGAGTGCGTCTGTTGAAATAAATGCCACTTTTCGCTTTCGCACTTGCACTGACCTTTTTCATATGATGATGACAGGAGGTCGCGAATTATACTGACCGACACAGGTCCCTGGCACTGGTCACACAATAAAGTTTTTGCCTCTAAATTGTGTGGGTGAGCGATGTATATTATTTGTGTGAAAACCACGTTCATGTTATCCATTTCTGTGTGGGTAAATACCTTGGTGTAAAAAATATCATTTGGTCGCAGCGCGCACTCAGCATGTCTCAGCTTCATGGTACTGGATTCACTGCGATACATATCTTCTGGTCGTGTATGCATTTTTACTGCACACCAGTAGCATGGGATAGCAACAGTGGATGGATCTTCCGTACGCACGGTTTGTATTCGGACCACGGGTCCAGCTGACGTAGCCTTGTTAGCAGCCATCGCGTGAATAGCGCCTCGAGGGGCGTGTCCGCTAGAGTTCACTATCTCGAAGGAGTCCACAATATTGTCACGTTCCACTATATTAACTCGTAAGTTTTTCACTTTGTAAAGTTATTCTCACTTTAATTGTTTGTATCACTCGACCGAGGGCACAGGTACCTGCCGTTAGGGGTCGCGAGTTTATAGTTTTTTGTACACAACGCACTTGAGAAGACCCGGCCGCGGCACTTGAGAGCGCCCAGCCGGAGGAATCGTTGCCACTTGCGTCGCTACGCAGGGCTTAGGGCCAAGCGATTTAAAGCGTTGAACTCTTGAGCACATCGCGATACACACGACCGTCATCCGTGACGGCGTGAATCGCTCTCCTGAAAGGCAGAACACGTTTACACAATGCCATTGACTGCTTCATAGCTAATTTATTATAAGCATTATTGTATTTTTTTGTTACCAGATACCTAACTCTATACCCTACTTGACGGGCGTGCATAAAGCACTTGACTTATTCTTTTCTGTTTTTTTTTCTATTAAACTGAAACCAGGAAAGTTATTTCGGTCTTGAATAAACTATCGCGTTGTAAACGTGGATCGATGGACATAATTTGATATAATTTTCGTGAAATGAATTTTTTAAAAGGTCAACCTAGTTATTTTTACTTTTTTTTATTTATTCTATTCCGGCATCGATTCATGAATGAACACTTCGGAATTTTTTATCGGAAAAATACAAGGGAAAAAATCTGTTCATTAGATAGGTACAAAAAAAATCTAATTTTAGGAAGCTTTCAAAGGGCGTGTTATTCAAAGTAATTTATATTGAAATTGATTGTATCATTTGAAAATATTGAGGTAGGTATATAGCTTTATTAAAAGTACTTTGTTTCTAATTATCATAGTACATCGATGTTAGAATAAAAAGAATCATGAAGCATCAATTGTCTTTCAATCGTAATTTTTTGATTAAAAACATATAATAGAATTTGAACGGGGTAACAAGATTAGAACCCATATGATTTATTTTTACATTCTATTAGATATTAATAATGTCAAATAATAATATATCGTACCTAAGGTTTAAAATTAAAAAAAAAAATTGTGTTATGAGTTCACTCAGTATTGATCTCTATTTATCTGCTTATTTAAATTTTCGTATCTTAATACGTAGGTAAGTACTTAGACGGTGTTTAATATATATAATATTGTTGAGTAGTTTCAGTGCGCGGGGGCATTGCGCACTGAAACTCGGACTAAAACTTGCTATCTTGCACCAGCTAGCTAGAGTATGAGTGGTCAGATGGTAAACGCAGCTAAGAAGGCTTCTGGTCAATTCGTACTTTTATGGGTTTTTGAGATATTTGTTTTTAAACTTATTATTTGAATTTTAACCATGAAAGGTCATCCCGCTTACGAAATCCTTCACTGTATGTGGTCCCACACGCACTTAGCCGGGTTTTTTATGATGTCGCTTTAAATCCTTTTCGGACGGATAATAACTTATCGAAAGGACCTCTTTCGCAATTGTAATTAATATGAATTTATGGACGCCGTTATGAATTTTTTCAACCGCAGCAAATACGTCATTAAGGTAAATCGATTGGAGCCTCGCTCATTAAAATCGATTCAGACGTTTCTGTACAATGAGTGATATATTTTTCACTGCCGTCTATTTCTTTTTCAGTTCTTGTAAGCAAATATTCTATTTCAGACAGCAATTTGAATTTCCGTTAAGGATAACAACGATTCTATCTATGAGAAAATAATGAGCAAACATTTTTAGGACTTCATTTTACAAAATAAAATATCCTATCAGACTACTATGTCCCACTGCAGGGACTTAGGCCTCCCGTATGCATGAGGATGCTAGGAGCCTAATCTACCACGCTGCTCCAGTATGGGTTGGTAGATTTTAAAGACTACAAATTCATTATGGCAACAGCGGGAGCGACACGCTTAACGTGCTCTCCCATTGGTACACGTTGGTATCTGGAATTCGAACCACGATCTTCTAAACAAGAAGCGGGTTCGCCACCACTCAGTTATCACAACTTCACGACGAAGTACATTAAAAAACCAAAACCTTATTTTTGTCTTTATTGTCCATCTGTCTCGTTTGACGTTTTTTCTCAGTAAAGACAAGAGATATCAAATTTAAATTGGTCTTAAAATCAAGTACTAAGATCCTCGCCGCTTCTTAGTAGTACTAAAAAAAATCGAGTTTATACCTAATAATATAAAAGGGATACAGTCTTTAAAAATTTATATTTTGATACTAAATTCCGACTGACTGAGGTTGACAGGCGGTTGATACGAAACAAAAAGATTTTTATATCTTGATGCGTACAGTGTCTAGCAAGAAAAACCTAATTAAAAAAAAATATGTTTTATATTCTGTACTCTATAAGTTCTATAAAAAACTCATACAAATAAAAATTATGAACTGAATTCTGAAATAAACGCAAATAATTTCCTTTTTATTGGCTACTGATAATTAAATTACGAATGTTACTTAAATTATCCATATGCAAAAGTATAGCATCAGTTCTTTATTATTAGCTTTTTAGTTTCACGTCACCTTATTTAAAAAAATAAAAATCCTTTATTTAAATCTCCGGAATGTTTCACTTTGTCATAGAGCAATATAGGATAAATTTAATTAATAAAGATCTCCCATAAAACCCTCTAATGGGAATAGGTCAAATTACCAGTTACCCTTTATGGTATCATTTATAACAGACACCCAATGAAAAAAGAAATACCTACCTAAGTAAGGGCCTCTATAAAATATTTTGTTTTACTGACCTTTATACGTTATAGGACCCGAGAGTTCGCGAGTCACGCTAGTTCACGTACAGTTAAGTGACACGTGGACATTTTTAACATTGGAAAGACTTTTTTATTTGAATTTGTGTTAAAAAACAGGAATAAAAAACCTGACTACAAAAAAAACAAGCCCTTTACCCTATAGAATTGTATTTGAGCAATGTTGAATGGATCTTATTCAATCTCTAATTAAAGTATAAAATGAACTGTACCTACCTGTAATTTAAATAACAATAATTATACTTTTTAATTATGCCATTTGAACTCATCAACAAATTTATTTATTAAGATAATCAAACAAACAAGATTTCAGCAAACTTCAAAACGTGAAGAGAGGCGTCCACAAAAATAGTGATACGGATATGAGAACTTTTTAATTTTGAAGGGGGAATTCTCGTGGTATCTATATTGGCCAGGTAATTAGTCTTTTTATGTAACTTTTACGAGATAATAGATTATTTACCAACAAATAAAAAGGAAAAAATACTCTACACGAATTTATCGAAATGACGATTCTTATATGATTAGGTAAATACTTTTTAATGTTCTTAACAGGTTCTTAAACCTTCTTCTATTAGACAACTTCTATGACATAGTTATTAACTTTCTACTTATTACATGTTTTATAACTATTGATCCTTATAAATGTACAACTTGAATTTTATTGACTTTTATTAAGTAATGCGAAAATAGATTTAATAGATTTATACTACTTATAAAAAATATATTCTTTACGAGAGCAGCCTCCTCTGATCCTCTGAACAAAATATTCTTTGCTCAGATGGTCATCCGACACCGATCAGGACCTTGCATCAATTTCACGCGAGAACGCAACAGCATCTTTGGATCATGGATCCATCGCTTCCACTACGAGCACTACTGGCACCGTGTTCTATAGCAGGCAACAACATGGGAAGCACATAATGTGTTAACACAGTTATGCGTCTCAGACCAATGCTCGACCACGTGTGTGTGGGATCATGGACATCCCATCCGGGCGTCTGTCGTATGACCTTAAGACTATATGAGTACTGAATATAATCGTTACATCTCAATGATGAACTGTTGAAGCTTTCATCCAACCTGATTTTCTAATTTGTGGTTCTAGTTTTATATTTAATGGTGGTCGCCACGTGGGTTCAATCGTGTTCGTTTGGTATTTATCAACCTAGTTCGTATTTAGACAGATGATTTCTTGTCTGACCTAGTCTGTCTATCTTATAAAATCATTGTGTCTGCTGCTCTGGCTATTCTTCAAACGGTTGGACTGGTTTAATGAAATTACGCATCCATGAAAAAAATGTTGTCAGGAGTGATATAGGCTACTTTTTGTCTGTGCACCTTTTTGGGCTAATCTCCAAAACAGTTAATTAGGATTGGTTATAAAAATGTCGAAATTCCGAAGTACGAATGTTGTGGTTTTACATCAGTAGATGAGTAAAAGGTGCAGTTCGAAACAGAACTTGCAAAACTAAGATTCCTTAGATAATTGCATAACAAAACAATATTTAGATCACTTCTTTGTTGTAGAAGTTAGAAACCTACTTCATGTGGGTGATTAATTTTATAGATTTATTTTCTTTAATGGTTCAAAATTTACAGTTAGTAGAGTAGGAGGTTCACATTTATTTGCAAAGTCGAAATCAAAACTGTTTTTATTCAATATTCCAAATGAATGATTAAATAGCGTAACCAAAACTCTTTTAAAAATTTTGTATGTTTGTCTAGTAGGTATGTGTCCGCGCTAATCTTCGAAACAGCTATAACATTTATTCTTTTCGCTCCTGAAATATTTAGGTTTCCTGTGTAAACTTTCGAAATTTTAGAAATTATAGAAATTATGAAAACAACGCGCACCAAGTTGCGGGCGTTCATTAGTGTTAATTAATGTATTTGTGCATGAACATGTCTATTTGTTCCGTGTCTGGGTATAAAAAGCGTACATATAAAAAGAATACTTATGTTCGTATATACCAGTTGTCTAGTACCCCATAATACAACCATAATGCCTGCTTACATTGGGACTAGATGGCGCTGTGTGGATTGTCCCAGATATTATTATTAAAAGTGAGGTAGACATTTGTGACTTGCTTAAGATTAAATAATCAGCGCCGTCTGTCTTCCAAGGACCCTGGCGTAGCTTTAAATAATGTTTAAAAAACACACAATTTCGAATCCCGTTCTCGGGCCTGTTTATTTCTCGTCATTAGCAGTGATTCATCGGTTTTTGATAAAATATTAAGAAAAATATGTCATACAAACATGAAAATACCCTTGAGAAATAATGTTCCCGGTAGTTCCCGATTTTGTTCCCGATACCATGATACTATTTCCAAAAAAACAAATGTCGTATGGAAATTTTATTAAAAAAAAATGTGTTGGTGGTTTCCGGTTGCATTCCAGAAACGGAGTGTATTCGGCGCTACTTCGATGCCGCTTTAAGAGTCAAAATAGAGCCGTAAAGTTCGGACAGTTCGCAACAAATATTTATAAATTATAGATACAAACCTTTCTCGTGAATCAATCTATCTACTAGTGCAACCCGTATCAAAATCCCTACAATAGTTTCTGAGATTAGCCCATACAGACAGACAGACAAACAAACAAAAACAGTGGTTTACTTTGATTAACCTTTAACTATAATCAATAGTGCTTCGGTGGCCATATTTTCACATTGTAATCTCTAGTAGGTATGTATTATGTTAAAATAAAACGTATTTATTACTATCTGTTATTTCTATTATGATTATTCAATGATTTGTCAAATCATTGTTTGATAGCCACATAATAAAAAAAAGACACGACAGTTCATAACTATATTTATAATACATTGTTATAATACCTTAATATTCATATCCTACACCGGGTAAGTGAGATGACGTCAGACGCCTCCGTTGTTGTTTGGGCGGAACGAAAGCATTTACCCAAAATCCAATTTTTAAGTCTTAGAACTCTGTTCGTTTCTGAGATATTTTAATTTTTCTTTCACAATGTAGTTTAATTTCATTTCAATTTTAATTTATATTTTGTTTAAATAAAAGATACATTTCTCCATTATTTAATTAAAATGTCTGAATGAATAACTGACCGAGTTATTTGTCAAAGCTATAAAATTTAACACGATGAAATTATGAATTCAGATCAGGTTACGCCCGAAAGGACCGTTGTTAATTTAATGTACGATTGGCCATGGTTAGAGACCCTACCGTGCCCTAACCGCAAAGCCAAGGGTCGCAAATTCGATTCCCGTCCGAGACAAATATTTGTGTGCATCAAGAGCATCTATATATGTATATATTATAAAGAATAGGAATGTATTTGAGACTAGAGGGCGCCGTGTGGGATATCCCAAGTATTATTATTACATTATTATTATTATTATTATTATTAATATTATCAAGCAACATGGGAATTACATTATTAAACATAACTTAATGTTTTATTACATATTCATCATGTACAATTTTTACAAATTATTAATATTCGCTTAATACAGATCAATATAAAGCATAATACTTAGTTCACCTTGGTCATACTTCGTAAAACTCGTAATAACTACTTAATATAATTAGAAAAATCTATCTGTAATGGAGGCAAGGCAATATTATTATTTTTTATTGGGGTATCAATATAATATCACGTAGTGGGTAATCAAAAATACGTAATACCTACTTACACCTTTTATGACTTCATAGATCGGAGTTGATAAGGGTCACGTAGCCTATTAGATATAGGATTATCAGACATATCTGATAGGGGATTATTTTGAAAACCAATCAAATCCTGGTATTATTCACGTTAAGACAAGGTGAGTTCCTAAATAAAAGTCAAAAGTAAAGAAAGATACCAGATAGAAAACTTCGAGAGTGAGCAGTGCAGAAATATAGAAATTCGGCTTAAACTTGGAAAACGGGAAATTAAATTTCGAGAAAAACCGGCCTTGTGCGAGTTGGATTCTCGCACTGAGGGTTCAGTACTCAGTACTGTACTCAATACGTATTATCGCCATTCGCCGCTACATGGCACAAAAATGTATGTAAATCTGAATATCTATACTAATATTATAAAGCTGAAGAGTTTGTTTGTTTGTTTGTTTGAACGCGCAAAGCTCAGGAACTACTGGTTCAAATTGAAAAATTATGGTTGTGTTGGATAGTTCATTTATCGAGGAAGGTTATAGGTTATATTACATCACGCTACGACCAATAGGAGTGGAGCATCAATGAAAAATGTTGCAAAAAACGGGAAAAATTATTCCTTTTGAGAGCTTCCGTCGCGCGCGCTGCGTAAACGGTTGATGTTAACCAAAAATCATGTATTACGGAATTGTTCCCCTTTAAAAGTTCTAACCAAAAGTCCGCGACAGCATATGTGTATCTTTTAAGGTTAACTTACTATAACCTTTTTTATAACAATCAAATTTGTTCTAACATTATGTACTATTTGCGAAGATGTTTTTTAAACGTGATATTAATCCTTATCAAATTAAATACGTTAGTTGTGTTAAGCATTTCATGCATATTATAATTGCCCTTTACACCACACAATTTAAATTAATATCTTAGCAGTTTTTATCGAAACATGAAAACTATAGCGGGAGAAAATAAATTCGCTGTCTGCCTCGGTTCGTTAACTTTTTACTTCCAATCCACGCAATAGACTTTGATACGGTTTTCAGTATTATCTTATTTTCTTATTATCTTATAATCTATTAATCTATATAATAGAAATACTTATTATAAAGCTGAAGAGTTTGTTTGTTTGTTTGAATGCGCTAATCTCTGAAACTACCAGTCGGATTTGAAATTTTTTTTGCCTTTGATAGCCTGAATCTAGCGGAGGGTTATAGGCTATATATATTAAAACGAACTGTGTGTCTATTCGAGCAAATAGGTTTCGGCCAAAACAGCTTAACCGATTTTGATGAAACTTTACACATATGGAAAAGATGTAGTCAAAAGTGACATACAGAACTTTTTGTATGTCTGTCTGTACGTCCATCTGTCTAAACCAATTTTAATGAAACATCATAGGTCGTCAAAACTAAAAAATGTTACTTTTTGTCCGTCTGTCTGTCTGTACGTGTATCTGTCTATTTGAGCTAATCTCCAAAACGGCTAAACAGATTTTAAGGAAACTTCGCACACAGGAAAGAAGGTTGTCAAGAGATTTGACATTAGCTACTTTTTGTCCGTCTGTTTGTCTGTACGTCTATGTGTCTATTCAATTCAATTTTATCTATTCGAGCTAATTTCCACTACGGCTGAACAGATTTTAATGAAACTTTGCAGACGTGAAAGAAGATTGTCAAGAGTGTCATAAGCAACTTTTTGTGTTTTTTTGTGTGTCTATCTGTCTGTCGTTTGTCCACATTGATCTATCAACTACTACAGCCAAAACTACTAAGTCTAGGAAGCTTAAATTTGGATCGTAGGTTAATTTTATAACGTGAGCATTAAGTTAAGAAAGGCTTTTTTAGAAATTTCAAACTTAAGGATGGGAATGGAGGGACTCAAATAATGACGTGTTTCAGGGTTTATAGATTTCCATATTTTAAGGGTGGGAAACGGGAGATGAAAAATTGTATCGGTTTTTTTAAAGGGTGGAAGGGGAATGAAGATTGAAAGTTTGAATGGGTGTAACCAAAATTGGTTCCAGCAAAAAGTACGTATAAACCATCTCGAACGTTAATAGTGCCTATAACAGGAATTGGTAGTCTACGCAAGCGAAGCTGCGGGCGGTCGCTAGTAATAAATAATCACAAAAACAATTCAGTTATGATAACAAATTGAAGATTTACGCATTTTTTTTCTTGTGCCGTAAGACCTTGCTTCTTGTTAAATTTTATGATTCTAAGTTAACAGGAAGACCCTAATAATAATATAACAATAAAACTTTATTTCAGACGAGGTCCATTGATGTTAGTAACACAAAAAACCTTATATTTATTGTTAGTAATACACATTTTAGCCTTATGTCTAGAAAATCACACAGGTGCGGAATACGGTCCCACGGATGCTATACAGTGTCAGTCAAACGCAAGATTCCCACCTGTCCCTCAACACGCTCAGGATGCTATTCGTGCTCCCGCGCAGCCGGGCTCACATTGAGGCGCAACGTTTTCTAGGTATGGCCCCGAAGCCATCAACATGTCTGTTATCAAACATCGCAGACGCACTGCAATAGCGCAGTAGCCCAAACGACACTCTGAACGCGTTGTTATATTGCACACATGCTACGTACAGTCGACCCACAGGCTGCATGTGTAATAGGTTTGACAATATGCTTTTCATATAGTCACCTTTACTTGGTTTCACCTATATATTTGGTTTTCATTTATTTGCGAGTATGTATGTGGCATAAACGACCGCACTTTTGATTGTGTCGATTTAGAAGTTTTATTTTATTAAAGCTCCAAGAGACCGTTAGACTTCACTTTTCAACTTGATACCTCCACCCGTTCCTGAGAGAAAGAGTATTGACAGACTGACAGATAGATAGATTGACAACAAAGAGATCTAATAAACTTTATTTTTCCTTTTGAAGTACGTTTACCATAAAAATTGTCAAAAATCATTATTAAATAAATTAGGCAAATCAATTCAATTAGCCATACAAAATATATTTCACACCCAATTATTTATTTTAGAATTCATTCAAAATGACCGAGGTCCTACTATAATACTACGAAAAAAAATTTCTTTTTTCTGTCGTAATATAAATAAGTAAATGCCATTCTAAATTAATGCTGTGAAAAACTGATAACTGCATGTAGATTGAGTTCTTATTAATAAAATTAAGACAAAAGCCACCTGCATCACGTGCCCAAAAAATTATATGCAATTTTTGATTGATTTGTTAAAAATCTAGCCAATTTCAGAACATATTTTATCAAGGATTTGTCGTTAAATAAATACACCTTTAACAAATAATTCACATATAACAAGATAGGTAAAAAAAGTCTCTGATTTCTATTTTCAATTAAGCAGCTAGATTTTACCCTATACATTTTTTTTCGAATTTCACGAATTTTATGCAACGGCGCATCTAGACGTTATTATTTGCGTTTTTTTCACTCGTACCTACCAAAATTGTCAGTGGTTGGCGAGGACAAGATTTCTTTAAAACATGATTACATAAAGACATGTAATACAATTATTATTTAATAGAATTTTGAATCGTTTAGAAAACAAATTGAAAGTTCTAATGAATTAACTATGTATATATGTGTGCGTTTATTAAGGATAACCTACGGTAATCATTTTTATCTGTTACATAAGAGCCCGGAAGAAAATGATAAAGATAAGAGAAGAGGAGAAGAAAATGATCTCTTCCTTCCCTCATCAAACAAAGTTTAATCGTGACGGAAAAAATACCTTAGAATATAACAAGTAAACTATACCTACGCTAATATAAGTTGTGTTCACGTAAGCGAACCCGCTAACAGCCATAAGGAGGAAATCTTAGGGTCTGTTACGCAGTAAGAAACTTTGATTAAAGATAAGAAAAATAAGGTCATGAAACTAATAACGTGATTCCTTACCGCCAAACAAAAACTAAACAAATCAATATGTAAAGATTTGTATATTTTTAAAAATAAACTACAAAAACATCCACGTGTGCTAAAAACGTTTTTCATATCGTTCTCTGATACATGGAGCTTTGTCAAATGTTTGAAATGTTTGTTACATTATCTATAGTATCATATTATTTCCCTTTTAATATTGAAGTAGAACTTCTTTAGGCAAGACTAATATTACAAAATTAATAGCAAACGGAATCGGCTTATTCTAATGATGGCCAGCCACGAACGAACATAACCATTGCTGATATTCTTCCGATCCGAAATACATTTATTTATTGCTTCAGTCTTAAACCTTTTTCTCTACACTTCTATGCCAAGGCCCCACTACTTCTTTCTTATTCCCTCCTACCTTTTATCCTTTCTTGATTTCTTGGTCCTCCATACCCATTCTACTGCTCGTCTTTCCCCAATTTCCTTAGCTACTGGAGGAAATTGGGGAAAGACGAGCAGTAGAATGGGTATGGAGGACCAAGAAATCAAGAAAGGATAAAAGGTACATATATAAAAGATAAAAGGATATATGTACCTATGCCAGTCTTTCTGTGTTTAGTTATTGGTTATTTCGGATTCATGAACCGGCTTGTAAACAGAAAATACTTGGTACATACTCATACTTTAGAAAAAAAAGTAGTGACTTTTTTTTCTGAATAAACTGCTTGGTGTGTAGAAAAAAGCTTAGTATGTACCAAGTATTTTCTGTTTACAAGCCGGTTCATGAATCCGAAATAACCAATAACTAAACACAGAAAGACTGGCATAGGTACATATACTTAAACGCATTCTTGAATGGAATAATATAGACTAAATATGACGTATTATTTTACATTGTTACGTCTTATGTACTTAGAAACACGAAACGTGCTCAAGAGTAAGTGTACGTTATGAACGGTTATTTTAAACAGAATGTGCTCATGAGCACATTGTTTACCTACTTGTTCTATATGCTCGGGCTGTTCGGGAGCTTGAAATTATATTCGAAAGCACTTTTTGAACTTGACCCTGGTCATTTTTAAAATTAGTTATATGGAGTCACAGACAAGTCAACCTTTAGACCACGCTTTAACAGGGAGTAGCATTCGCCAAGGCTATGTAGTGACACTTAACTATATAACTACGTCGCTAGTGAGCCGTCAGTTGGAAGCATGTCGGAAGCCATTAAATTGTCAATTTTGAACGAGCCAATGAAAACTAGCCGACCTCTCCCCGCAACCCGCCACTTTTTGGCGATTTCGTTTTCGTACTGACTTTTATTAAAGCGTGGTCTAAAGGTTGACTTGTCTGTGGGTGGAGTAAACATGATAACCGGCCAAGTGCGAATCGGACTCGCACACGAAGGGTTCCGTGCCACCATACAATATAAAAAAACGAGCACGACGTTAATCGAACTTAACCATTAATCTTTATTATTATCTATATAATTTAAGAATTATTTTATAAATATATTTCATTTTTATTTCGTTAGTTATTTAGAAGACGCTCGATCTTCTCTGGCTAATCCGATAAGTAATAACATGAGTGCACTGATAGCTAGAGATAATTTTTATTACTTATTTTATTACAATGAACCATTGACTTTTAGTATCAATTGTGCAGAAAATAAGCTTTGCAAACGAAAACGTAAATTTATAGTACCTAGTAATACAATGTAGTTTTCATCATAATTTTTTTTTTAATTATCTTTTACAATAACACCACAAAGATAAAATGCATCTAGTTTTCGCTTATTGGCTAAACGCTATCAATCATTTTCAATGGAATTTTCACAAAATTTTTACTTATTCAAGTACATTTTATAAGTTAATCTATTACTCGTTAAATAATCCAGTCTAGTTAGCTGTGATAGTTTTCCTCTTAACTACGTTATATTTAATCCTATCATAACTTTTTTCCACAATCCAAAAACGGTTTAGCTGGTAGAGGGGGGGGGACACATGACTCTAACAAAAATTAAGACTTTAGGAGTGCATATCTCAACAACTGATGACTTACCTATATAAAAAATAATTATTTGAAACCTTGATATCATTTTTTGAGACCTGTCGTCTCTCGCGTTAATATACGATGAATGTTTTTTTCGTACTTCAGTTACATGTATGGCGATCTATCACAAAAAAGCAATTCTTAATTTCACTATGAAAAAACACAGACAGACAGACAGATAGACAGATGGACAGACGGACATGGCGAAACTATAAGGGTTCCTTTTTTGCCATTTGGCTACGGAACGCTAAAAATGAGAAAATACTTAATTCCTCCGATCGGCTCCAAAATTCTACTTGCTGAACTAGAGGTCCGAGATTCTCAGTTAAGTTTTAAAAAAATCGTTGAGGAAAAACTACGTTAGAGTTACGAACTGACGTACGGATGGAAAAATTACTAAAATATACTTAAAAATCCACGCGTATGAAGCCCAACAATTTTAAGCCGTGCCTATTATTTTACTCCGTTCAAAGTTTTGTCGTTTGCTTGTTAATTTTATTTTTCGGAGCTGAACTTAAGAAGGGGCTGCACGCGTGAACGCATTAGAACTGTGTTTACATAGAGCGAAAACTTCGAAATTTTTATAAACATCCTAGTCATGGAAATTTTGAATAGTTCTATAACTACTAAGAAGTACACGAACTTAGTTCTAACTCAAGTGAGACTAAAGTTCATAGCACATCAAAATTAAAATGCATATTAACGTCGTAATGATTTAAGAGCGTTTGTATAGGCGTTAAAGCGTGCAGCCCCTTCTTAAGTCGTACGAATCGACATCGATGAGCTCGTGCGTCATCAGAACATAAGTCCCACAAAACTTCATTAAACTAAGCTCTAATTGGAAATCTTCACTAAACTTGGGATCTATTGATAACCATGTAATCCGCTGTCACAAACGGCTTCGGGATTAGTTGCGGTTCAACCGTTTCCTGTAACACTGTTTAAATGAATAGATTATACTCGTTAGCCGCCCTCGCACTGTACAACACCTCTTTGGCTATCACTATCGCACGTGACCCGACAGGACAAACCCGTGTCCTTTAAAATAGCAATAGTACATGGCATAATACGTTCTGGCAGATAAGTGTTGTTGAAGTGACTAAAAGTTTAAAAAAAGGCAGAGGCAAAAATTGAGTCGATATAAATTGAATTTTTCGTTTACCTATAAATACAATATATACGGAGACTCAGATAAACCAATAACCAAATCCATTTTATTCGCGTCACTGATCTCTGACTCCGTTTATAAACGCGAGCTTATTTCTTTCCATTGAATGAAAAAATATTCAGTTTCTGAACAATTTAAGATCAAATGTTCAAAAATAATTAATTCTACCATCTCGTAGACAACAAACTGCGATATAAAATAATTTACATCACAAGAAATAAAAATACAAAATATATGAAACTAGCGACCGCCCGCAGCTTCGCTTGCGTAGACTACACATTTCTGTTTTAGGTAGTATTAACATTCGGAGTAGTTTATACGTACCTTTTGCTGAAACTAATATTGGGTACACCCATTCAAACTTTCAATCTTCACTCTCCCCACTCTTTTAAGAAAACCGATGCTCCCATACTTTTCACCTCCCGTTTCCCACCCTTAAAATGTGGAAATCAAAAAACCCTGAAACACGTCATTATTTATTTATGTTAAAATTTTTATGTTTCTAACTTTAAAGAACAAAGACTCTCATACAAAGCCCCTACATCCCTCCCTCCTTAAATTTGAAATTTCCAAATATTCCATTCTTAAAAATTAATACTCACTTTATAAAATAAAACACTGTTTCAAATTTTGGCTTCCTAGACTTAGTAGTTTCGGCTTTATCTACGCCGATAGATCAGTGAAGACAAACGACAGACAGCCACAAAAAGTAGCTGGTGTCACTCTTGACAACCTTCTTTCACGTCTGCAAAGTTTCATTAACATCTGTTCAGCCGTTTTGGAGATTATTTCGAATAGACACATAGACGTACAGACAGACAGACAAACAAAAAGTAGCGCATGTCACTTTTGAACACCTCCTTTTCATACCCGTGAAGTTTCATCAAAATCGGTTAAGCGGTTTTAGAGATTAGCTCGAATAGACAGATGGACGTACATACAGACATACAAAAAGTAGTCTATATCACTTTTGACTACTTTTTTTCCATATCTGTGAAGTTTCATCAAAATCAGCATAGTCGTTTTGGAGATTTGCTCGAATAGACAGACAGACAGATAGTATTATTTTAAACATATAGCCTATAGCCTTCCTCAATAAATAAACTATCCAACACAAAAAGAATTTTTTATTTCGAACCAGTAGTTCCTGAGATTTGCGCGTTCAAACAAACAAACAAACAAACTCTTCAGCTTTATAATATTAGTATAGATATGTATTTGTGTTTATACTTGGATATTAACTGACTGAGTTTCGGTTTCAGAAAGTTCTCACAAATTTAAATTTAATGTTGTTCACACACATTAATAAATGTATTCCTACCTAATATGTTAAGCTTTTGATAGAAATTTTTAATGAATAAAAGCTTCCGTATGTGTTCTAGTAGTATGACCTTCCTCGGAGAGTATGACGTGAAAGCATAATTATTCTTTACATAGAAAGTACATTTAAGTACTTACTTCACGCGATTTATTTACCTACAGCACAGCTCCATCTGGAATAGGTCATTTAGTGGAAGGGCCTTTCCTGCCTGTCCGTATGTCCGCCTGTTCGTCGGTCTGCCTGTACGTATGTCATATCATATATACTATATCAGCCCATTATGTCCCAAGGGTTTAGGCCTCCCCTCAGTATGACGGCGCTTGGAGTTTAATCTACCACGTTGCTTCATTGTGGGTTGGTGAATTTTAACGACTAAGGCTGCTGATGATGGCAACTGTGATAGACGGCTAAACTTGCACGGAGTCAGTGATAGTTATGTGCTTAAGTCAGAAAAACTCATTGGTACATGATTCAAACCACGATCTTCTAAATAAGAAGCGGACTCGGCATCGCTCGACTATCACGACACACTACTTATACAGGCTTATAACTCCGGTATATTCCTATCAAAGCTGATGCAGTTTCGCAAGCAGAAGTCTTAAATGAACGATTTCCGCTCTCACAACTGTTCTCATTCCCTCTTACACTTTTACTCTAAACTAACTCCTGCTTCCGTTTATCTGTCATAATATGAACTGATTCTTTCCCACTACCATTCCTACTCGCATTACCATTTCACATACATATCCTGTCGTCGTGATAGCCCAAAGCGTAACGAACCTGTCTTAAATTTATAAGGCCATAGGGCTATGGTTCGAACCCAGGCGTGTACCAAAGAGTTTTTCTGACTATCACTGACTCCGTCCCTCGGAGAGCACGTAAAGCAGTCGGTCCCGGTCGCTGTCAATAGATGGCGGTCGTTACAATCCCCAACCTGCAGTTGAGCAGCGTGGTTAAGCCGCAGTTAAGCTCCAAGCCCCCCTCACCCCGGGGGAGGCCTAAGCCCCTGAAATGGGGTAAAAATGGGCTGAAGAAGAAGAAGATATGTAGTGTTGTATAATAATAACATATTATTCATAATATTTTATTTTATTTCACCCTCTTAGGGGTTAAATTTGAGAAAACGGTGAAATACGTAGGTAACTCATTATTTTTGCTGTACTCAATTCATACGAAATTATATGCGTTACAAAATGTTATCCTCTGTTTCGCCCCCTTGGGGGTTGAATTTTGAAAAATCCTTCCTTAGTGGATGCCTTCGTCATATAAGGAATTCCATCAGTCCTTTTTATACCCCACTGCAGGGGCTTAGGCCTCCCCTCAAGATGAGGGTGCTTGGAGCTTAATTCCACCACGCTGCTCCAATGCGGGTTGGAGGATTGTAACGACCGCAATCTATTGACAGCGACCGGAACGACTGCTTAACGTGCTCTCAGAGGCACGGAGTCAGTGATAGTTCTCATTGGTACACGCCCGGATTGGAACCACGGCCGCACGGCCTTATGGATTTGATTTGAACTAAATATTTACCATCATAAACGATAAAAATACTGGCTGGTAGAATGTCACAGAAAAAGAAACATAAAGAAGCAAAAAAGCAGCAATCCGATCTTCAGTTGTTTTGTGGAATGCTAATTATTTACGTATGTAAGTGTATAAAATTAATTCATCAGATTCTGGATTTAACACGTTTTCATTGACTTTCCTTATATTCGAAATGAAAAGCAGAGTGTTTACCTCGGGTGAAAGATCAGGTGGTGAAGGAATGGCACGATCGAGATTTGGTAATTATGCTGTGATTGCTTGCAGTTCATGCTATGGAATTTTGAAGCCCGACACTTAGATACTAGACCATGTTTTTATTGTTATTATACATAATATTTTTTCTTGGCAGAAACCCAATTTAAAGGTAAAATATACCTACAATGGAAAAGGGTAAGGCAACTGGGCCGCGGTCGATAATGCGCGTGACGTCAGTACGACTTCCATTTTGAGATATTTTATTTATAAGGCAAAAACTTTTATTTAACCCACGTTCTTCCCACGTTATTTATTATACATCAATATCTTATTTAACAAATAAAATTAACATATTTATGGAATATCCTCGTTACATAATATAACGTCTTTATTAAAAATATGCTTACGTATTTAAAATTAGTAAGTATATGATTCGATGTTTATTTCAGGTAGTTAGTAGTTTTGTTAGAGTTTCAAAGAACTATAAATTCATGAAAGTACCTAATTGTTTGGGTAATCCCAAATTTCATCAAATCGGTTCACCGTTACAGCCGCAAGAGTAATTAACAGACATAAAAATTAAATTAAAAATTTAAAAAACCCCCGACACAAAAATACTAACCTTTAAAAAGTGTGAAATAATACAAGTTTGTTCATTGCTTAGTGATTTTTGATCCTTAAAAGCGTCGGGGACCGCTAATTATTAGGTACCTATTTTAAGTTTACTTAAATTTTCTTCTTTCTTTCTTCTTTAAGTACTTTAAATTTTCAATTTAATTTTTATTTCTAAATTTTTAAACTTTTATTTAGTTACACTAATTCATATATGAGCAGACAAAAAATATTTTTCAAGTTTTAGTTTTCATTTCGTTAGTTAATATTCCTCATTCTATTTCGATATAGTGAACATTATGCTACTAGTCAAGCCCTTTCATTTGCTATCCATATTGAGGGATTTAAAAAAAAAAAGTAATTCCCCATTTGCCAGTGGCGGCCATCTTTGATTTGAAATTTGTCATAGTGTATAGTATTTTACTAATCGAGTCCTTTCATCGGATATCCATATTGATGGAGTAGTGAAAAAGTTTAATTCGCCATTTTGTGTTGACGGTCATTTTGGATTTGAAATTTGTCATAGTGTATAGTATTCTACTAGTAAAGTCCTTTCATTTGATACCCATATTGATGGAGCAGTGAAAGAAAATATGTAATTCGCCATTTCGTGGTGGCAGCCATCTTGGATTAGAAATTTGACTTACTGTATAGTATTCTACTAGTCAAGCCCTTTCATTTGATACCCACATTGATGGAGTAGTGGAAAAATATGATATCCGCCATTTTGTGGCGGCGGCCATCTTTGACTGATTTTCATCAAACATAGCTAAGAACACTCCCGACAAATTCACCTTTCATATAAAAAAATCCGCAACCAAATCGGTTCATTCGTTTGGGAGCTACGATGCCACGGACAGATACACAGACACACAGATACACATACACGTCAAACTTATTACCCCTCTTTTTTCGTCGGGGGTTAAGAACACATTGTAGGTCACACTAAATTACACAAGTACAGTGAATAGTAGGTATTTCAAAACATCAAATGGCTTATTTGATCTGTGGCGTATACTTTTTTGCTCACAATTTAGTTGTGTTTAGTAATAGCCAATACTCATATTTATAAATTAAATTACAAAATTTTGAATGAGAATAACTCTTGTACACAAAGGTTTAATTTATTCCAGGAACACAAAACACAATATATTTTATTAGCTACGGTTAAAATGGAACAGTAATACTTTTAAGCACTCGCAATTTCAGTTTGCTATTATTAGGTATATTATATTATTACGTACGTCCTAGACGCCTGATGGCGCCATTGACGCCAGTGTTACCCGTCACAAAAATTTCAGTTCGCTACAAATTTAGAATATTAAAAATGTATGACTACCTTTTTATATATACGTAACTTCATGTAAATAGTTTTGTGCCATAACTACATTAGTTTTATGTGAGTATTCCTCGAAAAAATTATAAATTTGCAAATTTATGAAGGTTTTTTAAAAAAATACTTTAGATTTATGAAAAAGAAGAATCGTTGTGCATATAAGTAAATAAGTAGGTAGGTATTGCTAAATCATCAATGCCAGCAAAAGTGTTACTTTTAATATTGAAAATGTTTATCAGATCATTTTCATGCGGGAGTGTAATTCGGCTATATTTCCGAAATTTACGATGGTAGACGAAAGGCAGTGGTGTAAAAAGATGCAGAAGCTTGTGGAGCATCGTATGACACCAATTTTTTTTATATTGGTCCGTAATTTTTTTCGGAAAAAGAAAGAAAAGAAGAAGAAGAAATGATATCAAAAGATTCTATCAAGAGAGAAAGAGAAAAGATCAAAAGAAAAGATTGAGAAGAGCCTGCGGGGCATCGTATAGTACCAATTTTTTTTTTAAGAATGGTCCATAAGTTTTTCGAATAATTCAATGAAATTGTTTGACGAAAATGTGTTATAAGATTTTATTTTTGATGTTCATTTTCGATGTCCTCCGATAGTTGCGCCAGAAGCGCGAAATCTGTAGATTTTTTTATATTGTTAAATATTAGTGGTTTTTTTAAAGATATACTTAGATTCATTGGCTTTTAATTATTATTGTTTTATTGTAAACTCAAGTATTTATTTTATTATCTTAATTTTTATTAATAACCAAACACAAATCAAATTAACCGTGAATTATTACAGAAACAGAAAAAAATATATGTGATGAAAACGAATATAGTCAACATTTGACGATTGTAGCCGAAGGCAGTAATTTTTCTGCGACATTGTACGAGATTGTACGCAAGCATCGGCAGACAACTAACTATATGTGCAACTATATATTATGCGTCGACTACTTAGTCGATTGTATGCACATTCTAATAAGGCCGATAGTCCAGTAAAAATAAAATTTTGGATTGCATTAAAGACACATAAAAAAATTCTTTTTACAATATAAATACTGCTTTTTAGTTATGCACTCATTATGCTTTGGTTGTATTATGAGTGTTGCATGTTGAGAAATACCTAAAGATGTGTTTGTCTAAATTTCACCCTTTACATTAAATAGTGGGTAGGTGACAAATTAATTGTATATCTATGGAAACAATATGATTTTGATTTAGAAGTAATCCCCAGTAAACACCTTATAAATACTGAATATTACGTGATTTTATTTTATTTAAAAAAAAGTTAAACTTACAAAATCGCACTTTTGGTGATTTTCTGTTTTTATACTCTAGATGTAAGCCATAATAGTTTATTAAATTATCACCTATGGGACTTCTCAATAACCATTAAAAAAAGTCTTTTTTGTTAATTTTTATGACGCGCATTAAAGACACTCTAAATATTTTACTTAATATGAGTCAGTATTAATATTCTTCATCATAAATTAATATAATCCCTTATTTATGTCAAAAGCGTTATTCATAAAAACGAATAATTCTAAATTACCCAATAGGACAGGTAACGTACTTTTAAGTCTTACTATTTACGCATGACCTTGGTCGTCTGCCGCATCTCGCTAACATTGAGAAAAAAGGACGGCAATATCTCATATCAAGTACCTATTTTTTTGTGCTATTTGTTAAGTTAGAAGCATGTCGATCTGTGGTTAGAAGTATTATTTATATTGCATTATTATTATTCTTCATCATTAATTGATATAATCCCTTATTTATGTCAAAAGCGTTATTCATAAAAACGAATAAATCTAAAGTACCTATCCAGTATAGGTAACGCCCTTTAAACTGTGACTATTTACGCATGACCTTAGCCGTCTGCCGTATCGCGCTAACATTGTGAAATAGAAGTTGCAATATCACATATTTCTTGTGCTAAAATTTGTTTGTCGTTAATGTTAGTTAAAAGTATATTGTTAAGAATATAACTATTGCACTTAGTGTCCTTTGAAACGCCGCGCGCCGACACCTCACTGAGACAAAAAATTCACAAAGAAAGCCGCCACACGTGCCGCCGTCACCAAGGAAACCGACAGTATTAGTTATTACAGGTGCGGCGTACAAAATCGGTCAATATAAACATTTAATTTGCTACTTAATTTTACAAGACATTTTACAAATTTTCATAACGGGTGTAGCAAACTCGGAACCCTTATAATGTTAGAGTAATAAAAATAATAATAATAAAGTTAGATAACATTAACATTTTTTTGTAAGTTATTTTTTTTTTTCAAAAGTCAATGGTATTTATGCGTTGAACAAATCTAAGTTTAGAGTCAGACCCAATGGTCGGATCAGTCTTTGTTGGCTAGGATAGAAAACAAATAATTTTAAAAAATTTAATATTTCTTATATATATATATAAATACTTATAATATTTTTTTACGTACGAAAACAAAACGTTGATTTACGAGACATAATTCAATATTTGAATGAAATACAACACATAATGTAACACTGACTTTATATGTAAGTACATATTTTAAAAATATATTTTGCATTCTTTTTAAACAACAACTAAACGTTAATTTTATTTACGAGACTTAATTATATAGATATTAGCGAAATATTTATATATACATACTCGTATAAATATATAGTGAAATTATTTTTACAAGGACGACTTTAATGTCCTATAACTTCTTTATTTGTAGATATATTTTTATAATTCACACTTTTGTTTTATTTAGCTTAAATTTTAATAATAGCGAACAAAAAAAATTTGTAAACCTCTCTATTGTACTATTTACTTAAAACATGTTTACTTGCCATTCTTTGCACACGAAAACAAAGCGTCTCGAGGAACATAAAGCGTGGTGATCTCTTTTTTGTGCTCAAACCTCATTAATATTATAAACGCAAAAGTTTGTATGTATGGATGTCTGGATGTTTGTTGCTCTTTCACGCAAAAACTATTAAATGAATTTTAATGAAACTTTAAAAAATATAGCTTATACATCAGAATAACACATAGGTTATAATTTATAAAGATACTGGCTTTCTGTCTGTGCACTCCACACGCGTGGACTACACAGTTACACGATGATTTTATAAATTCTTTCACCTATAGAAAGCTACATTATAAGTGAGTAACATGGGCTATTTTATTCTCAAACTAGCTTTCCGCCTGCGGCTCCGCTCGTATGGATTACACAGTAGTACCGGAACGGCTACAATTTTTCACATAGATATAGTTTATAAACTGAAAAATTACATAGGCTACTTTTTATTCTGGAAAAAGGGGTCCCGGTACGACTGCGTAGTCCATGCGAGCGGAGGCGCGGGCGGAAAGTTAGTTAAGTTACTAAATAAAGCAAGGTGCAGTGCGGGCGAACGGCCCGCGATTATTGCTTCGACGTAACCCGCCCCGCGCCACACCGCACCGCCCGCCGCGTACCAAGTAGGTTTTTAATAATTATTTTTGTAAAATAGCTTGTAACGCTCAACAGATGGATAAGGGATTTCTTTTAATTAAAGTTAAAGATAATTATTGGAGCATAAATATACAAAAATATTCAAGGTGTAATTAATGCTAGGACCCAAAAATTAAATAAATTTTCACCAAAAAAAAAGTAAAGTAGTCCCGTAGGTGATAATTTACTATATTATATGCAGTACATATTTACATGAAGGGCCAAAATATCGCCAATCCAAAAATTATTGTTTTGGAGTTATCATTTATTTTATATAAATACATAATTACCTACCCCATATTATGAATAAACCTGGGGATTCTTCTGAATTTACACAGAGTATATTGCAAAAAGCTGTCGTATAGAAAATCCCCCGTTTTTAAATTTTTGTTCACACATAAATAAATTTTTTAAATTTTATCAGTTGATTCTATAAAAAATAATTAACATAAATAAGGGATTATTATGTATTTATTATCCGTGAATATTTTCTTTATGATATTGTAAATAATCCCTTAAAGTGCAATTAATGCAATGTGCTCCTAACAAACTTTGCTATATTGACTGGAGTACGAGTAGAGTTGTGATCGATAGTTGTTCGACTGTTTAGTCAAAAGACATCATCGACCGAGTTTCGATTTCCGACGATTATGTCGATCCTATACCCACTCTACCGATTAAAAATCGAGCGTCTACATAAGCCCTTAGTGTTTAACGATGTTTAACGACTTAAAAATTTGTAATCTCACGCACGACAACATTTTATGTTTTCACCTTGGTGGATATGTTTAAAAAATTTAATACTTACGCATGAAATGCAGACAAAGAATATTTTAAGCTAACTGGAGTTTACGTTATGAATATCTCAACACCACCGTAGCGTTCCCCGTAGCACATTTGTTATGCTTCGTAGGCTGTGAAATTGTAGAGGCAAATGCTGTCGGTATTGTATTTTACTCGAAATAGGTATGTACGTAACAGTAAAGTTCGGAGAACATAGTAAAATATGTTATAATTTAACAGAAAATATGCGGTATACGCAATTATTTTCTAACTTCCAAGTCGGACCCCATCAGGTCATAATTTTGGGGCCATGAATCTAGGAACACCCGGACGTAGCATCGCGAACTATTGATGCACCCCTAGTATGTCAGCATACTATGCATGTACGCGTCAGCTTGAACACACTCATACACCATAGTATGTGTGCCGACCGCCAGTATAATATGCTACGATGTTTCACTCACACATACATACGCGGTCACCATTGCAGTGCTTCATTGAATGTTCTGTGACAGGGAGTCTGGAGTTTTTATTATGCGGGGACGGAGGGGCGGCGAAGTAACTGCCACAGCCTTCGGGGTTACCTATTTATTTTTTGCTAATACAAAAAAAAATCAATTTTACTCATATTTGCAATTTGTACTGTGACTAAAGGCTTAGCAAAAATTTAGTAATATCGACAAATGAAACTTTGAATTATCAAAATAATAAGAACGATTACAATCTGTCTAGTTAAAAATAGTTAGGTGCTGGTCGGTAATATTAATTAATTGGTATGATGATTCGGAGACGACGACAGCATATTCAAAAGATTTTTTTTTAATGTAACAAAATGAATTAATACAAAATAAAATCTGCTACACGTTTTTTTTTAAATTTGTTTAGTGTAATAATTATTTATATTTTTAACGAACTCATTAAACAATGTACTTACAGGAGTACACGATGTGAACAATATATTAGTAAAATTAAACTTTCAATGAGAGTGAATTAAATCAACTTACCCTGTTAATAACTACGACGTTACACTAGTCTTCTTTCAGTCTATAAAAAGTCACATAAACGAACATATACGGCAAGTACATGAACTTCAAAAAGTTTTTTGTTGTAAAATTTCGAGAAGATAAATAGGATGCGTGCGTAGCGCGTTAGCCGTGAGGGCTATCTGATAAAGGTCTGAAACCTGGAATTATTCTCCCTCTATATTATAGTAAAACCTTTTACAATGCACGATTTTCAAACACATCCACGATCTCATCTCTCACAGGTTTTCAACTTAGAAAGACACGGGTTACAGTACTCACAGTAACGTCTTAACGTGTAATGCCGTTCAGGACCACATTGATTGTGTAGTTATATACTTACAAAATAAAAGTTCAGCAAGTGTACACTATAAATCACAATGTAGTTCTGAAGGTATAAGTAAATCAAAAAAATTAAAGTAAATCATCATTTCACTGAACGAGTACCTACTCATAAACATAAGAGCGCATCAAACTGAAGTAAGCTAAAAATAAAAACAAACTCTCAAAGCTTAAGATCCATATTATGAACCGCGGGTTTGAAGATCAATAGATATTAACTAGAAGATATGCGTTGTTTCTTTTCAACTTCAGTCTATAGCAAAGCAGACACCAAAGTATTTGTGTACTTATTGAGGAAAATTAACCATCGCAAATATCTGGGGTCAGTTACAGCTAACGACGTGTTGCGTGACAGAAGCAACCGTCGCCCCGCGCGAGGCAGTCCTAACACTATCGTGGCGATGATATCAAAAAGGTATGAGTGTCCTTTTATTGGTCGCTGTTACCGCTTTCATATAGTGTGAACTGGTCGCTTGGGAGAGGGCATGGGTCCATGAAAACAATAGCATCACTTACTAAATTTCGTGAAAATTGTGACTTGTGACTTGTGTTCTTTCTCGGATAGCCATTTCATGTAGGGTAGATATAGTATTGACATCTTGTGTATGACTTAGTTAATTTTTGCAATTTAATGTTGATTTGTGATTTGTAATTTGTTTTAATTTTGACTGTTATGTTACTAATATTTAGGTTGTAATGTAGTTGTTTTAAGTCTTTGTTACTTGATGAAAACTATATGCTGTATAAAGCCATGTTAAATAAATAGATAAAAATAAATAATAAATATGAAATAATAAATAAATAAAAAAGCCTTCATAATCATGAACGCAAGCCCATGAAAAAAATTTACACCTACCAAAGTCCATATCACAGAGTTGAGAAGCTGAGACGTGTAGTTAGACCTTACTTACCAAAATAAGAAATATAACTACGTCTTCAGCGGTTAGGCAAGACATGCCTAACTAAAGATCAATTCTACAAAGCATGGTTGAATGAGGTGGAATGGATACATAGTGAGAAGGTCAGGATCAGGAGACCCAAAGTACCAAGGAAGATCCCCAAACTTGGATGTCCTTTATCAATAATTATTTGAAGAAAACCCAAGTAGATAACTCGACGATCCAGAATAATTCTGTGATCTAATTTAAATGCCGACTCTAGTTGAAACGGCACAAGGCAAAGCAAAATGATAGAAAATGACGAGCCATTCATTTTATTCCCGATTTTTTACCGTACCGTATTCGAATCGACCAATGCCGTCTGGTGTAAAGAACACGAGAAATATACTATCAATGGTAACGAAACGGGCTTGCGCAATTCGCTCCCCTCACCGCCATGACGGTTTTATCAATGGAGCCGCCATGTTTAAACGTCACAACATGGCCGCCTTTATGCAATGTTTGTTTTCATTTTGCAAATTTATGAGCCTAACAGTCGGGTTAGGCCGCTGCAAGGTCGCCTTCAATTTACTTTGATGAAATTAATATACTAATTTATTTATACGAGGTGTTAACTCGTAACCTTAATATAGTAGGTAACATTAACCAGAGGTGCAAATACTAGTACTAGGTACCTTGTTTTATAAACAGAGGAGTCAATCGATCAACATTCAATTTTTGAAACGAAGTTCGATTCTTGCTTTCATATACAGGATCTTAGAAAATTTATTATGCTGCTTTATCTGAGTTAACATGTGGTACTGTTTTAGTAAAAAAATACGCATCAGCGTAATTTATAGTCAGGGAGATGTTTATTGGTTCCTTTTGTATCTTCATAAAGTTATTATGGCGATGCGTATTTAGTAATATTATTATTACTGATAGTGAATCAATTTATCTTTCAAGCAGAGCTATGAGCAACTGCAGAAATTGAACTGAATTATGCGGTATATTTTTACTTTTGGACCTGTTGCACCAATAGACAGCGCGAGATCATCATTCCGCCACCGCGCAGCAACCCCAGTGCAGGCCATTAATATACGGTATACCCGTAGTAACACAATTTGGCACAGACGTGAGGTTTATAGGTATGAAAGTTGACACATAATTAAGGAACGCGAAAATATAAAATTTGTTAGTGTTCCCGTTTTTCTCGTGTGGCTCCATTTTACTGCACAGACGGGAAAATTCGTTTTGACGTGTATTATATTGCATTTGTACAAATTTTAATGCTTTTAATTTCGTTTATTTATTTATCATGTATAACATCATCTATAACATCTTTTTTTCTTACCTCACTCTTGAAAACTACGTCATATACCGATAATTAATTTCACATGAATTTAAAGTTTGCTGTTTGTTTACATCCGTAGAAGCATATACAAAATGTACATGATCGTCGAAAATAATTGTTTGTCTTGTCTGATTAAAACTATGAATAAACTATTTTTTTTCTTTATGAACACCGTTAGGCCTGGAACAGCAGTAGCAGAGGGTAGAACGAAAGTACCTATATGTATGTCGTAGGATGATTTGATAATTCGAATTTTTGAGAAAACCCTAAGTATGTTGCGAAAACACAGATAATTAGACAGTGGCAAAAACGTTGGCAAATCTTACTGGAAAAAGATAGGGTTTTTGCAAAAACGCGAGTCGCTCTTGTAACATTGAACATCCTTAACTCTGATTGGTTAGATTTCTGCTTACTGACCAAATCTTATTTTGATTAGTTCCTAGTTTTACCCTGTGAGCTTTGAAATATTAGATCATTGAGGTTAGAAATAACAAATTTGATTTTTAGCAACTTTTGCACACTTTTTACCACATTTAAAACAAATGACTGCTGAGTTGCTCTCAAAAACATAAACACAACAACGTGCGTGAATGATTGACATTTAAAACATCAACCAATCAAAGGAGGTCTCGCTTGATTTGGGCGCTCCGACCGGCCAATTAGCGTTCTTATTTTATAATAGCTTACGTTTCGTTTCGCAGTATTACTACAGCGACTAGTGTTTTTGTAAAAACCTTAACTTTTTCCAGTAACATTGAGGAATATTTTCACCATTGTCTAATTATCCGTGTTTTTGCAAATTCCCTAGGGTTTTCGCGAAAATTCGAATTATCAAATCATCCTGCGACATATATAAACAGTAGAAAAGACCACTGCAATATCACTGATTTAGATAATCGAAGTCGGCTTCCCTTTTCATATGTCACCCTTCGCCACTCAAGCCATCATTTTCTATATAGCTACTTTTATTAAACTTAGCTGCAGGTTAATCTAAATAAAAAAGTACAATAATAGGAGCTAATTCTGTGACGCACGTGACTTGATGAAAGTTGTGAAAATCGTTCTTTTTAAAAAATAGTATTAGATATAAATCTGAAATAACAAATAAAAATGTGTAGGTATAATATCTATATAAGCCATAGTTTCAAAATTATCGGTGCAGACATTTATCATCTACACTTCCCCATCACTAATTCTGACCCAAAAAGTTCTTTGAAATAAAAACAGGGGATGGCTAACTATCCTAAGCAACAGTAAGACCTCCAACAGAGCGACGCTGATGTCGGTTGCACGTAGTCGTACGTAGAGAACTTGATACGAAACGCGCTGCTGATCGTCAGCAGAGCTCTTGTGGTTGTATTTGCGTGAAGGGCCGTGGTCCCACCGATTTGACCTACTGGTGGGACCACGGCATACCACTATGTATCCGTGGTCTTACTGGACTTAAACCTGAGCATAAAATGATTTTGAACGTGTTAGACTTCAAAGTGAATTTTATTTTAAATGAAGAAAGAATGTTAGTTTTAATTATTTACTTCATAAAAATACAGATAAATATCGATACTATTTAATCAATCCAGTAGGACCACGGGTACATAGTGGTATACCGTGGTCCTACCAGTAGGTCAAATCGGTGGAACCACGGGCCCTTCACCTGTATTTGATATCATTAGAAACGCTTACGTACGCGACCGACATCAGCGTCGATCTTTTGGAGGTCTAAAAATTTGCTTCATTATTAATCTTATTTTCTTGGTTCAATGTTTTCAAACCGTAGAAAAATAAACTTGTTGCTTTCGGATATTATCAACTAGGACCTTGTCACCTGACGCTAGCGCTTGCGTCTTAGTCCCAGGAAATCCAATTCTGGATGCAACTATTCGTACACATAGCGATGACAAAGGGTGCCTATATCAATAAGGTCACCAATAAACTTTAATAATAGAATAGGTTGCACATGAACTTTAATTTGAACTATTTCAGCATACGGTTTTAGTCGAGTCATGATCCTATGCATGTTGACGCGTCATCTATTATTTTACTTTGTGAATATGTTAATGGTTTCGATTCTTACTTCCCACTTTTAAGACATATTTCCTTTAAGAATTGCGGATCATACCTAATTCAATGAAAGTTTAAGAAACATTTTTCTGTTCTTAGTAGGTAAACTGCTATCTTCAACTGAATATATTTTATAAGCATAAATGAAATAAAGAAAAATATCTTTTGACGAACTCTGCTTTTTCATTGATATAAGAATCTTGAATCATATTCTTTCTTTCTCAGTTTCATTCATGTAGGTATTTAATGTTTCTCGTTTGAAATGTTTATTTTTTCCGTGTAGTTTTCCAAAAGGGGCCAAAGCATTCGAACCTTGGTATATAAAAAAACTCCGCAATGTCTCAAATTGAAATGTCATGTCAGTCATACCTACTTGAAGCTATGTAATGAGCGTTACCATGAAAGTCAATGTACAGAAAGATTAGACCGTATCAAAGCGTATATTTGATTATAGAAATGGATATTGGGAAACTTATTTCGCCGTTTTAAACTGTTTTATGACGAAATAAAATGGATTATCAAATAGATCATTACAAAGTTTCTCGACAACGAGCACCGGCTGGCGCGCGAAACTGACTTCAAATGTGTAACATGAGAGACAAAAAAAATTAGCGGCTAATAAATAGGTATCCTTGCTGCCATTACGCCATCACGGAACATAATATTATTTGCTTGTTTTTTTGCTATATTTTTTCTTTTTACTCCGTTGTTTATCACGGAACGTGAGCAAACCATTATTTGCTTGTTTATATATGTTTTGTACAGAATATTAGCAGACTTTTAATCATTTCATTTTAAAAACGTTATTTAATAAATTCGTATGGAAAAGGCGAAACATCTCTAACCATAGAGCATCTGTAAAAAAAACTGAAAGTGAAATGAGTCAGGTACGTATGCACATTTATAAAATACTAAAATAATAACTCTTACAAAGATAAATTTTATTATTTTCCATCTCTTTTATTTTCGTATCAAAAGATTTAAAGAATAAAGGGAAAGGAACATCCCCTCAGAATTGTAATTCAAACCCTAATTTGAGGGCTATCGAGACTCGCGAATTTCCTCCCGCGCTTGCGTCAATCAATACTAAACCCTATACTATTTAAATAGTTATCGTTTCTCTATCGCTAACAGATCATATTTCGATTTACATTGCTGGTTTTCTTTATAGTTATGTTTTAAAGTGATTATTAAACACATCAATGTATTACAAATTTTTACTTTACGTTCAGCTGTGTTTTGTTAGTTTCCTTCACAGTAGAGATCCACGCCTGCGCCTTGCATCCCTGGCTGGACCAAAGCATTTGGACAAGTGAAATCGTACACCGTGGAAAGTTTTTTTTGTGTGAAAGATTAAAAGAAATAATGTAAGTGCTTTATGAAATTCAAATGTTATTATAAATTAGTGTAACTGAGCCTTCGCGGATAAATATGAATTTTAATAAGTTTGAATTAGTGTTACTTATTAACAAGTAGTGCGTTTTGATCAAATATTGTCCCAACTCCGATTGTTAAGAATGTTTTTATCTTACGAAGAATATTTTTCATATGTAGGTATTTTAGAGTTAATTTAGTGTAACATCGTATGACGTAGATCCTCCGAGACAAACTTTGCTAGAGATGTGGACACTAAACTGTCAATGTTTGTCAAGATTACAGTGCGTGCACTGCTTTCGGCGTTATTCGAAGATTTTTGTGAAAGTACCTAATGTTTAGAAATATGGGTAGGTCGTCGGTTCGTAAACATTCAGTCAAAAAAGAAACAAAAAAAGAATGCCGCGAAACAACTGAAAAATGAGTTACTTATGTAACTTCTCGTGGTAACTACATACTTTTGAAAAGTAACTGATTCTATTATTTAATTTTGACGCCAGCAGCGGTCTCGCAGGCACTTAACCATAGTGTAGTGTAACTAAATACAGCCAGCAATGTTTTGGTGTTATGCGTGCGTCTTTCATGTATCCTTTCTGTTGATCTGAGCTTTCAGCAAAATATTTGTGGTGATTTAAGAAGTACCAAAGTAGAAATTTAATTGTTTCATTTTTAAAATTATTCTTCTTCAAATGGGGATAAAAACTGCCATTTGGTCACTTCAGGACTTCAGGGGTCACTCTAGTGTTGAGTTCTGTGATCTGTGATGGTCCTGTTTGTTGAGTGATGGTGAATCTATAGTTTGAAATGAGTTTGACATATTATAACTGACAAATACTTAAGGATTTTACATGGTAAATATTTTTTGTAAATAAATAGTTTTTGAAATTACTTATGCAGCTTTGGCTATAAAATAAAAGAACTTACGTAGGTATTTCCGAAGAAATCTGTACCTTTACGTTTCTCAGAGTAAAACAATTTCACATTTTTAGTTCGACAGAAAACGATACTAAGTGACAAGAACTGATAAAGCGATATACTATCTATAGTATATATAGATAGTATATCTATATATATATGTATATCGATATACTAGTGACTATAATAATTTCCCGAATATCTAAAGTGAGCTTATATTTTGTTTCCACAGCATGTCCTGCGGCGCAGAGTGCCTTTCTTTGGGCCCGCCGCCGGACTCGATCCTTCGCATGCCCCCACCACCATTGCCCGCTTTCCTCGCCAGTGCAGCAAACTTGACGCCGCCTTGTCGCGCTCCACGTTGTCCACCACACATTGAGGACAACGCTATATTTCCGGGCGTTGAATACCACGAACTGCCACATCATGGTAGGTAATCAATGTGTATTATTATTGGTATTATTATGTGTAGGATAATTGATATAATAAGGGCCAACTATTGTACAGTAAGCTCAATCCTCTATCAATGTCAATCAATGTATCATGTATGGTCAATGAATCAGACAGTGTTTAGGGCATTCTTTACGGCTCTTGCGTTATGTTTACTTACTTTTACCTTTAGTTTTACCTTTTCTTAGCCTCGCATAAGATTTATAGTCCATAATTTCTGCCGACTAGAGTGATTAAAGGAACTCGAACGAGTCTTTCACTGCGCTTAAGTGCAACAGTATAATAAAATTTACACGATGTAGGTAACAAAATAGCATTAAACTCGACCACATCCACGTCACGTAGTTTCTACCTACTCTACCAACAAGAGTAGTTAGTTCATTCAGTTAGTAAATTATCTTGAGTCACTTTTGTAGGGTTACAATTTATAAGTGGGTCTACCTCGTCTCTCTCCCATTTTATTTTGGTAATCTGTGATAGTAACAAAGTAAAGACTCGTTTAGTTAACTCAAGTAATAATTTCCTAAATCAAATAAAAGTTTATCGTAATTGATATTTGTTACAACAGAGCCGGCGAGTGGCGACGACACGTGGTTCCTGGTGCTGATAAGTTGTTGTATAGCCGTACTTTGTATCGCGGCGCTACTGGCACTCTTCCTACTCAAATGTCGAGAGTATGTAATTTTATTTCATGTATAACTAATTTTTTTAGGATTCAGTAAAAAAATAGATCCCTGTGGGATTACTTTTTTGTCCTTGTCTCTGTCTGTCCCCTTGTTTGACTATTCAACTATTTTTCTTAGAAACGGCTAAAGGTACCTATCAAATTGAAAGTAATATAAATACTAAGGTCTGCTATCCTATAATCCTATAGAGAATTCGAAGCTTTAAACAATGCTATAAAAATATAATTGTGGCCTTTCAAACATACACATTTTAATACTAAATTGAGGATTATCAAAACTTTTATGGTATGTATCTACTTTCTGTAAACCCAATATCTTGAAAGAAGGTCATATCTGGGAAATTTTCATTCCAATCCACTTTCATTCAAGTGAAGAAACGGAAAAATGCCAACTTTTAACTATAAATGGATTTATAATGTTCCGTGCCTCAAAATGTAAAAACCGATACCTATATAAAATTATAAAATGCCTAACTAGTACAGTAGCGTACGCAGGCAGAACGGAACAGGGATCTGTGGCGGCGCGGCGGTACGAGCGAAACCACGCGAAACAGTAATAGTACGTAGTGTAGAGTAGATGCAAAAGGTTGAACTATTATACCTTAGCGCACGTGTCTTACTAAACTTTCCGTAACATAACAGTACCTTTGTTATAACTCTCAAGGCGCGAGCCCGACTCCTAATTTGGTAATTTTTAATTTTTAAGTAATTTTTAAGTATGATGGTGTTAATATGGTATTATTATGTACTAACAGGGCTCGTGGCGGCTGCAAAAGCGGCACCGGAAAAAACAGCGGTTCCAGCGCCATCTACGGTGGTGCAGCACTTGACTCACGGGTACTGTGGGCGGCTCTTACCCCCCGTGGGACCCGTCATTTTGTAGCTGACACATATCCCCACGATGACACCGATGACCACCACTACGAATGCGTGGAACCACCCCTTTATAAACTAGGCCCGCCAGAAGACCTAGGCATTACGAGGCACTTCAACGTAGAGTATGAAGACCCCGCACCATTGATTGAGAGCTACAACGACGCTAGAGCTGAAGAGTACTTCAGGAACGGAATCGAAACGCTACGCCGTGGCAATCGTCCGCTTGTATCCTCGCCTACCAGGATTGAACGCCCCAATCTGCCCCCTTTAAACCTACAGCCTCGCACTCTGCGAAGAGCCCCACATTCCCGACGAGTTAGCGACGCTGCTAATCCTGAGAAAGCGGCTATCTGAACCGAGGGTGGCGCGGTTTTCTCCGTCGCCGACTCCACAGAAATTCCCAGTACCGCGCCGTTTGAATGGCAGCCCATGGGCCCCACCAACGTCGACCGCCTCGTCTAAACACAAATAATACCACAGTGTAATCCTGTGCTAAGCTTCTTGTATTGTACCGAGCTGTCGTCTGCCGATCTCTCAATACCGTAAATGCACATGAAACGTCTGTTAATACTGGATGATTTAATTTTAAAATAAAATTTATAACAGTAATCATTATTCTAGTCAAAAAAGTGCAATATATGTAGAACTAGTTTTAGGTTAATCACTCTAGACGCTTAGCACCAAAATGCCATACGCCTCTTCATATTAATGTGTGTGTCTCGATGTCTGCCGATTCGTTAAAATATTTATCATCCATTGCCTATAGTTAAGACTGTATAAACGTAATAACTAGATAAATAGTTTCATATCCATTTGGGGATATTTTTATTTTGTACACAAACAAGTAATTTTGTACAATTAAGTAGGTCATAGTCCACGGCAGGAATGCCGCTCACTTAACGTCCAAGCACGCGGTGGCTGGGGAGTCGGGTCGCAACGTTCCCTCAGAAATGGATGAGCGAGGCGATGGCTGGCTCTCAAGTCAACTGGTGAGCTGGTGCCGCGTGCGGGGACCAGGCATTTTAGGCTGTAAGAACATTGAAACAAAGTTGTGGGAAAAAAAAAAAAAAAAAATCAAGTCAGATAAAAGAAAACATCTGACAAAAAAAAAAAAATTATTATATAAAAAAAAATATAAAAAAAAATAATTAAAAAAAAAAAAAAAAATTAAAAAAATTAAAAAATAAAAAAAAAAAAAAAAAAAAAAAAAATAGATTATGTAGAATAAGTTTTTTAGTCGGCAAACTCACCACAATGAAAACGGAGTGGAGGCAAATAGATAACAAAATTGGCTCGAAGAAAATTAAATAGATATATCAAGGGCACGGACGAACGTCTGTGGACTGTACCGTTATTCAGAAAAAAAAAAAAAAAAAAAATTTTGTACAATTCAAAACGATCAATAAACATAAATTTTAAAATACTTAAGTATTTACCGAGTTTCAATAATGTACAAAGGATTTCGTAGGTAGGTACCTACAGTTCCAATCAAACTTTATGGCGGATCCGAACATAGGCACAAGTCGCGTCGCAGAAACCAGTTTTAGGTGCAGCGGGACGCAGTGGAGCGAGGGGTTTATGACTGTACCTGCGCAAGCATGCTCATAGCGTCATATTCCGACCCGCCATAAAGTTTGAACCGAACTATACCACCGTATAATGTATAAAAAACATGTATGATGGAAAGTTATTTCTTTGCACTTTGCCGTATTATTTGAATTATTAGTGCAATATCGTAAGTCGTAACACACACAAGGGCATACATTCAACGTGTTTAACAACAAGAACACTTAAGCGCTCAAGACTCAGCAAGCAACTGAGTGAGGTGTGGCCGATCGACCACCCTTGAACGGGAAACAGGTAGTGACCTGTGGTGTCTCCTCTTATACGTAGTAATAAGAGCTCGCTGGATAGGACTAACTTTCCTACTCGAAAAATGAAATTAGCTTATTCATTTTTTGCATGATGCATACTTACTAACATACAAAATTCTAAATAATATTGCTTAGGCATGATTGCGTTGTAGTTGCCTATGTTTGTCCGGAATATCTTTAGTGCACAGACACGGCTATTTTACAGTTTTATAATGGTACCTACTTATATCTAGTCCATTCGCGCTAAGAAAATAGTGACTCACCATGCTACTCAAAAGTAAAGGCGTACTCATACTGGGGTAAAAATTAAACCATACAAATCATACTCATTTATTTTCATCATAGGATCGTTGCGAACTCTTGACTCCGTCATAATTTTACATTTTTTTACAGATGATAATAACAATAAATTCACAATTAATTAAAAATTAAAAGAAATTACAAGAATAATAGACTACTTGTGTATTAATGGGAATATCAGAATTTTTCAGAATTAACCAAAATCGTCAGAATTGTTTTTAAAATTTATAATAAAAGAATTCTGTTCTGCGAGTTCCATAACATCATCGAAGTTCCACATGTTTTTTTCTTCCTTGACGACGTGGTCACATCATTTCTCCCATTTGTTCGAATCTATTGTTGCTATTGCGTCAAAGAACAGCTTCTCTACATCTTTAAGTTTAAATGGTGAGTTATTGGCAGCAACCTATTTTTTTATTTCGGGCAACACCAACTCAATTAGGTTGAGTTTACAATGATACGGCGGCAGGCGGAGAATTTCAATGCCATTTGCTTTAGTTGTTTCGTCGACTAAATAGGTATTATATTGCGGGGAAATTTCGTTAACTTTCAACATAACTTCCTTTTTTAAATAACTCATATTCATTGTCACACCTTTACTTTGAAGCCAGTCTATTATCTGCTGCGTAATCCATTCAGTTGTCGGTATCCTCTCAGATTTAACAGAGTGATAGGGAGCGTTATCAATGACCACAACGCTTCCCGGTTCAAGTTTTGATGTGATATTTTTGAACCAGTTTATAAATTTTTCGCTGTGCAGTATGAACACGACTTTCTAATTTGGCAAGGGCAAGGGGGCAAGGGGCGTGGGCAAAGGGCGTGACTAAGCCGAGTAGAACGGGTGAGTCACTATTTTCTTAGCGCGAATGGACTATAGGTACAGTTACAATCTTAAAGCGTTGTATTCCGATCCTAAATAAAGTTTGACGCGAACTATACCTAACTGTGAATTCTAGTAAAAGTATAGGTACCTAAAAATTAACACCTTTCCTCGTCTTTTGGCAATGTGAAAATGACAATTGTTCTTTGACTTTTACATGCGTATACCACACACTAATATCTTGATTTCGACATTGTAAAAACGCGGGAAACACCGTACGTGACGTGCGACCACTCAGGTGGGCGTGCGGCCCGTGCGGCCATAGACCAGCGTGCGGCGTCCCTCTGCTCACATGTGTATTCGAACGCACGGCTAAGGATAGGTACTTTTCGCATGACTCTGAACGAGTGACAATGGGTATAGGTATAATAATTAAATAGTTAATAATAGATTTAAATTATCATACTCTTTGGGTAGTTGGTCAAGGGTCCGTTAAACTTTATCTGTCTATGCTATAGCTGAGCTGAGGATAGTGATTTTAATCTATGGTTCATTAAATGTCGTTCGTTGAATGTGGTTGAATGCAGTTGAATCAAGTTGAATGTGGTTGAATGTCATGAATGTCATCAAAAGAATGTTTCCGATGGTTTTCAATGTTGTTTGTACAATATTCACACAATATTTCATGATTTCTATACTTGAATTATCCCTTGTTTACAAATATTAATCTCAATTACATACTTGTAAATTCAAGACGTGCTTTTAAAGTTGGTCAGCATTTTAATTTAAGTAACAATGGAAGAAGTGATTAAACATTCAGTACATACGCTCGTGTTCAGATCTCTAAAAAGATCTCACGATATGTTTCTTTCTAATCAAAGTCTTCTACCTCCACTTGATGATAAAGCGTAAGTAAATTGATCAAAGTAATAGAATCCTACGTAATTCGCAATAAGTGGTTAGAAGTTAATTTGGTGCACAATGTTCAGCCATGCAGACCATGCAGTTGCTGAGGAATATTTGAAGAAGAAAAAAATACAAAATACTTAGATAATTGTATTTATTGATATATTAATTGGTACGGCTTTCCAAAACTACCACCTTAGACGTGTTAATAATAATTTAGGGGATGAAAGGGCAAGGACAGAAAACCAATTTTCAGGAATGCGGATGTGAATGTGAATAAAACCAAAAATAAAAACTGAAAACTACATACCCGTTACTACAGACATGAATTTGCTCCTTGTATTGACATAATCAAAGGATCGACTATTGAAGGAGAGAATAGACTTCAACATTAAAATAAATTGAAAACAGTAAATATGTTAAGAATTTCCTAACCTACCTTTAGTCACAATTGAAAATTTGATTTGCATTTTTATGTTCCTAGTGGATTGGGACCATCAATTGTTGGAACAGTAGTCGGAGTGCCCTTATATTCAGTTTTATTGTATTTTTTTTAAACTAACCGGACCTACCTATTGATTGAGAAATGGCGGGAAAGCAACCTACTTTAACCGAATTTCTTTTAAACATTCTTTTATGTACTAAATCTAAATAGTTGAGACTTATTAGAAGAGTGGCTGGCCATTTAGTGTTAGCTTCAAGTGTTTTGAGTTTGAAGGTTATCAAAAATGTCTTAGTAGCAGGTATGTATTACTCATTTTTAATTCCGCCTTTTTTCGTATTTCCGCATTTCTAAAAATTCTAAAAGTGGGTTTATTCTTTTCACTTCGCTCCCTTCTTTCTTATTATTAATACCCTTAGGGTGGTAGTTTTGGAAAGCCAACCCTATTAATTTGTTGTTAGTAACAACTTGTTTGTGAATTAACATGCATAATCCTGCAACTGAAAAATGAACTTTATATTTTAGTGAACACATAAAACGTACAGTAAAAGCTCGTGACAGTTTTGGACAAGTGATGGACACTGTGCAGCGAACACAAGCCATGAAGCAGCGGGAAGCTCTAATCAGACCTGACACACCACATGATAATAGTAATGTTTAGAATAATCTATTTTATGTGTTAATTCTATTATTATTAATTTAGTAAGGTTCTGTTTTGTAAATGAATTATTGAGGTGTTTACTTATCTCTCTTTAAGTGTTGATTATTGAATATATGTAACAAGTAACTCTCTACGTTCAAGACTAAACAAACATTTTATTAATAAAAAAATATTTGATTGCAAAAGGTTGATTGCTTTAGTATCATTTTGAAATTCACTCTTTTATCAGGCATGTTATTCAGATTTTAATTATCTAGAGAAAATAGTTATAACACGTTTTGTATCAATTTTAACTTTAATAATTAATATGTTTTATCTGGTATCATCCCAAAAGCAGAAAAATAACCTAACAATTATAAATAATTGAATAACTGCTTACAGAAACATCAGAAATAGGAGAACTCAGTTCAGAAGGTGCTGTGGTGCCCTACATAGGTCCTGGAGCCGCTGCTCCTGCACCCGTTCCACCGACAGGGGCGTTGATGATACCTCGCAAGGCACCGACAATGCCAAAACCAAAATGGCACGCACCATGGAAGCTATTTCGAGTCATATCTGGCCATTTAGGTTGGGTCAGATGTGCAGCTGTTGAACCTGGGAATGAGTGGTTTGCTACAGGTATTATCAGTTATTTTTTTGTAATATTGTCATCAATGTATAAATTAAGTAGGATGCTCAGTTGCTAGTAAAATCACTGCTAAAAGTGTACAAGAAGGTATCTACAATTCTATATATATTTACTTACATTGCTACAAAAGAATGAAAGAATATGTTCTATTTACAGTCTTGTGATTTCAAGCATAAACACAAAATAGAACACTTCGGTATTTTGATAGGTCTGACTAACTTCTATGGTAAAACAACAATGAAATAAGTGCTATTGAGCATCTTTAAGGACTTATATGGTTATTCCAGTCGTCACCACTGGCTTTGTTCCCACTGGTGACAAATGGGAAAAAAATTCACATATGTTGCCAGTGGTGACGAATACAATAAAACCAATTCAAATTCACTAATCACTAATTTTTTTTTTACGTACATGATGTTTCCATATATATATTGAGATGTCATTATATATATATTAGACAACCGCTGGGCCTAGTGGGTAGCGACCCTGCCTACGAAGCTGGAGGTCCCGGGTTCGAGTCCCAGGTTGGGTCAGTATTTATATGATGAATATTGATACTGGTACCGGGTCTTGGTTGTTATATGTGTATGGTGTCTTCGTTTGGTACGTACAACACAAGTTATTGCTTAGTTTGGGGCCTAAACATTGTTGTGATGTATACGTTATTATTATATTAATTTCCTTAAATTTGTATCTAAGTGATACTTTAGGTCCTAGTTTAAAAATTGCACGAACAGCTCGCTTCTGCAACACAAAGATTGTAATCACATTGGCAGCATGTCCCCAAGCAGAAAGCCATAAGTCATTAAACTATAGAACTCACTGAAATACGCCAATCTTGCAGTTTCTATGTCCGAAAGGAAGCTATTCCTTTTTACAGCGTAAGCTGCAGAATGGAGCCTTCTTGTCAAGTTAGTGATATGAGGATCCCATTGCAATTTCGCGTCCAATGTGATTCCCAAGAATGTAGTAGAATTCACAAGGTCCAATTTCTCGCTTTACTCCAACTCTATATATACTGAAACTATGCCGAAAATCACGCTCCTGCTTGCGCATAGAGTGCTTATTTTATGCAAGGTATAATTGTAAATAATATGATTAATAATGTGATTTTATATTATTGGATGTACCGGACATATCTGATGTTTAAATCTTATTTTTTTCAATAAAGCCATTATTTTAATTTTTAAACATTTTATTTTATTCCATTTCAGTAGTCACAACAAACAGAAATACTGGCAACAGATTTTTCTGTCCCCATGTCTTCATTTAATGTAAACTAATGAAGATAACCCGATAGAGATACAGTTGCTTTTTGATTCGACATTGCTAGGCATACACTGTTACAATTGGAATTGGTTTTATCCCATTCATTACCACTGTCAACATATGGGAATTTTTTTCCCATTTGTCGCCAGTGGGGACAAAGCCAATGGTGACGACTGGGAATAACCGATTTTATACGGACGATCTTCATGATAGACATGATAGATCATCTTCCCTATTACACACATCAATTAATATCAACTAAAATTATTTATTATTTACATACACATTGCGCGCTCGCGAGTTCATTTCCATTATTAGGAATATGTTCTAATAATATCTTATATTGATGTGTATAAATAGAGTAAATAAATTTGACAGATTTATTTATAGAAATAAATAAAACAGAAGAGTCTATATGTGATTTCAAAATAAAGACTTTTTCTTATGTGTTCATTTGGACTTAACGAAAACCTAAACACGCGTTTTTGCAATTTTTGTTTGGGCTAATCTCTAAAACGACTGACCCAATATTCACGAGACTTTCACTGGCAGGTAGAAGTACCATTTAGAAAATATAGGCAAATTTTTATTCCGAAAAACGTATTTAGGATACCTGCATAAACTTGAAAAACTATTAAATTATGAAAACCATGCAAACGAAGTCACGGACGTTTGCTAGTTATGAATATACTGAATCAATAGGAGGTATGTTTTCATATAAAAATTCATTTTGTCTTATATCACATTTTCATAAAATGGATGATATCCTTTATATATCTTTTTTTACTTTTTTGAGGTGCCGCTGACAGAGTTATTAAAATCTGGGACTTGGCCAGTGGTAAGCTGAAAGTTTCACTCACAGGACATGTCAGCACTGTTAGAGGTAACTTTATTTTACTTGTTTGTTTTATTTTAAATTGCAGGATTCTAGTAAAAAATTATATTTTTTGTTAGGTCTACAAGTGTCATCTAGACATCCATATCTGTTCAGCTGTGGTGAAGATAGACAGGTGAAATGTTGGGATCTAGAATACAATAAGGTAAATCACAATTAAACATTATTATATTTGTAATAAAATGCAATATTTTTTCATCGCGTAATACACATTGTAGTGCACTTTAATTTTGCGAGATTTATTTTATCTGTTTGATGATATTGATTTGATCAATCAATCCTATTAATACGAACTATCATAAATATATCTTAGGTTTCATGACATGCTGTGAACACAGCTTTATTCATATCAATGTTGGGCATAGTGTATTCAATCAATGATAAATGTGATGCATTGTTGAGTACTTGTCATGTAATATTTTAGCCTCAATCATGAAAATCCGCAAGTTTAATTGTGATAAATGTGAATCGCATGCAGTTAGCATTTTTGTTTGACATAAGTGTAACAAATCTAATAAAGGTTGTTATTAGGTAATCCGGCACTATCATGGCCATTTGTCTGCGGTACATGCTCTATCGCTGCACCCGGCTCTGGACATTTTGGTGACGGGTGGAAGAGACGCTGTAGCGCGGGTCTGGGACATGCGGACTAAAGCCAATGTTCACACACTCTCTGGACATACTGATACCATCGCTGCGTTGCTCTGCCAATCTGCTGAGCCTCAGGTTAACTTTTATTTAAAAGAGACTTGATTGACTCTTTCATTTTCTCCATACAACTTGAAATTAATTGTTACATCGAAAATTACGCCGACTGGCACTTTTGGATCTCCTCACCCTGGGGGAGGCCTAAGCCCCTGCAGTGGGGTAAAAATGGGCTGATGATGATGATGAAACGAGTCTTTGATTGTCAAATATAACATTTTATGACAGCTGTCTTGTTTTATCGCAGTTTGACGCGTACTGCATGTCTCCAGTCCCCAGAGATTGGTAATAGTATTTTTATGCTAAATTGATTTTATGCTATGCACTGCATTTTATTCACTGAAGACAGGATGAGTGACGCAAAACATTAGGAACTCCTTGGTAGTTATCTAGTTACCATTAGTAACATATATAATGTGTACAGGTGATAACAGGCTCTCACGATGCAACAATCCGTTTATGGGACTTAGCAGCCGGCAAATCTATTTGCACATTAACTAATCACAAGAAATCTGTTCGAGCTCTGGCGATACATCCAACTTTATACACGTTTGCATCAGCTTCACCCGACAACATTAAGCAGTGGAAGTGCCCAGAAGGGAAATTTATCCAGAACCTTTCTGGGCACAATGCAATTGTGAATTGCTTGACTGTTAACCCTGAAGGTGTCCTGGTCAGCGGAGGCGATAATGGAACCATGTTCTTATGGGATTGGAGGACTGGATATAATTTCCAGAGATTACAGGTACATGATTTATTTGCTAAGCATGGCCTACAGTGCGTCAACTCGAATGGTTTGCACGCTTCATAATGCCGCCAGCGACTCGCGCCGAAAGCGGCGGGCGGCGACTTCAACGAATCTGCCCACACTGTACACCTGCAGTGTATATTGGTGCGTCGCGCTTTTATAAAAAACACAGTGTTTGGGAGGATTTGGATGACTAAATTTAAATATGTAATTTTATTTCCCATTGTTTCACTAAAGTATTTGGAATAAAAATAAGAAAAATACGAGGTGCTAAATAATTAAATAATGTATTTATCTTTACATAGATTTCAAAATACCCTACACGTTTGTATTATTTCGGTGTTGAAAGAAATAATTGCAGATACTAATACACTTAAACCTAGTTTTTAACAACTGGTATCAATAATTAAATAATATTAATAATTTAAATCTTTATCCTTCTCTTCATTTCCCTTTCGCTACTCTTCTTTTATTATTTTCCAATCCCTTCTTCCACTTTTAAATCGAAAATGGGAAACCCGCGATAAATCGATACCTATTTAGTAGTATTATAGCATTTACCCTTTAGCAATTTTGTGCACAACCATAGTCTGAGCCATTTTCAACAGCACACAAATTTTGTCATTCCTACATCTCTGATATTACACATGGTCAAATTCATTACCAATTTTATCCTATTGATATTTCCATTTAACATCACCAGGCGGCAGTACAACCAGGTTCAATGGACTCGGAAGCAGGCATTTTTGCAATGACCTTCGATCAGTCTGGGTCCAGACTTATCACAACTGAAGCGGACAAAACCATCAAAATATACAAAGAGGATGAGACTGCCTCTGAAGAAACTCATCCCATCAATTGGAGACCAGAGATATTGAAACGACGGAAATTCTAAGTGTGATCAGACTTGACCTAGTGTTTGTGACTGTATTCTAATCTTAATTTAAAATAAAATATTTTTATACACAAATATTTGTTTTATTTTTAACATTTCATGCCGATTGTGATGACAAGGTTAAAAATTTTATATATGTCTAAAAGCTTCCTGTCAACGACGGACCGAACATTAGACTGTAAAAAACGGTGCAAAATCAGTGAAGTGCGAACGCAACTGTATTAGTGTTCTCTTTTTGTATATAAGATCGTGTTTTTTGTATATAATAGCCGAATATTGTATATAACGACGTTTTTGAAATAAACGATAGAGTAACGGTTTTTTATTTCCCCCCCGCGCCACTGACGTCTGCAAAGAAAGAGAGGAGAGATGGGCGCTCTCCTCACACAATGCACATTTACGCCGCGATGCGGTCCGCTGTGCTACGGTGCCAACGAGAGCATAAATACGGTGACAAGGCGCCGTAGCATTCAGTCGACGGAGAGCAGCGGACCAGCACAGAAGACAAAAGCAGACAGTGGCGCGGCGAAGTGAAGCCGGTGCAGTGAAATACTGAAACCAGTTGTTTCAATCCATACAGTCCACTACCGAAGGGGGCCCGCCGGGTGTTCGCATGACTCCGGGGCTCACATTTTTGGTCAACTTCGAGCCGAATCAAGATTTTGGTCTGCTTCAAATCAAGATATTTCATCGTTCAAGCAAAGAAGACGTTTTTAGACGCCCGCCCGCCCTGTCTGTACCGTCCGCTGTCTGCTTCGTCGGCTCCTGGGCCGCCAAACCGACGCGCGGCCCAGTACGTGTGTATATCACGCCGCCACCGTAGCGTGGCGTGGTATCGTTTCGTTGCACCGCACGCCGCCGCGTGGTGCAACATCGCGACCGCTGCCCCTGCCCGTCGCGAGGCAGCGGCGTTCGTTTTAAGGCCCTCACCGGTGTGCCTGGGCCCGCGCGCCGCAAGTCCCGTGACATTGCGTGCGACCGCGTGTCGGGACCGTTGAGCGCCGCCCGTGCGTTGAGCGTGCGCAGCCGCGCCGCCGTGCTAGTTCGTGTTGCGTGTTCTGCGGCGATCGTGATCGTCCGTACGATCTCGCCACACTGCTCGCGCCCGGCCCACGCCGACGTGGCATCGCGCACGTGTTTTTAGTTAGCAGACCGCTAACGCCGCGTACGTGCACAGACCGTTAAGTGCACACTTCAAGACTCCGCGTACGTGCACAGACCGTTAAGTGCACACTTCAAGTCGCTATAAATAGCGCATTCTAAGTTTCGATTCGACGAAATTCTTAGTTTCACTTCGATTCGACATATCGTTCTGTTATACGGGAATTGACTTTTCCCTTTTTAAAAAAGAAAATTCACAAACACTAAGAATAAACTTTATTTTTAAAATACACTTTTATTAAATACACATTTAATTACGAGTTAAAATGATGATCTTCGGCAGAGAGACGGGAATAGACTGACTTGGGAAGGAGTGGTTGAGTTGTTTATGTATATGATGAGTAATATGGGCTTGCGTCAGAGGGGTGTATTGAGTCAGCGATATTGCTATCATTGTTAGGGTATAACAGCCCCCTGATCAGGACGAAACTTATACGTTGAAAAACGTGAAGTTTAGGTGAAAATTAAATTATAGGTCAGCGCGTATTCTAGGTTGTGGAGTGGAATCAGTTGGGATGATTTCTAATTCAATAGTGTTAGGATCAGGAATTTTGTGGGGTTGCTGCCTTAACAATTTAATGTGTTTACAATTTTTAAACATAAAATAAAGTATGAGTAATATAGATAAAGTACACAAAATAATTGTTAAAGAAGAATAATAATTTCCGTATTGTAAGATGTGGGGTTTGTTTACAATTTTGTCTAGACTATTGACAGTTTTGTCTAGAATTTTATCATCGGCAAGTGAGTCGAGATCAACATTTTGTAAGTTTACATATGGTAATTCTAATGCTATTTTATCAAGTTTATGTATATTACAACATGTGTCTGTTATTAGGTTAAAGTCTTGATTCACAGGGGAAATATTTATATTAATATCTGACATAGGTATAAAGCTTAGATCATTGTAATAGGCTGTGCAGTTGTTTGGAAGGCTGAGTATACCTGTACCTAGTAATTCTATTTCATGAATGTTTGTTGGTAGGCATTCTACTGTTAATTTAGATTTTTTCGATGTGACGTACAGCCATTTATTATTTTGTAATTGTTGCCAAATTTCAATATGGCCATGAAAGTATTTGATTTCGCATTGCGAAGGTAATGAAGATAGAACCTTTGATATTATTTCACTTTCACAAGTAGGATTGATTGAAGCAGAAGACACATTTGGTACATCACAAATATAATATTGTTTATTTACTATTTTACAATTTGTTAAGGAGTTAATATTACAATACTTATTTTTGTCTTTTGTAATACCGATGTATTTGTTGTCTGGTATAACAGTAACATACGACAATGAATCATGTGAGACAGGAAGTGGAATATTATGATACAGATTATATTCCATTGAGTTTACTAAAGGAATTTTTAATATGAATATAATTTTGTCATTCATGTAGTAATTAATGATTTCGGATAAATGAAGTAACATATGAATATTATCTAATGTTAATGGTACAGGCAATTCTTTAGAGCTAGGTAGGAATCTATAGTTATCAACTAAATCTCTGAAAAGTTCTGTTGGTGTGATAATAGAAGGATATAGCACATTAGATTTACTGAACATCATAGCATTGATGACATCTTCTAACTTAAAAGATAAGGTTAATAGGCTATTTTCTAATGTTCTTAATAACTCATTTAATCTAGATCTTACATTTAAGTTGTCTGTTTCGACAGAGAGGTTCTTAAGTCTTAACGATAAATTATCAATGACATTGTTCAAATTTTGTTCATTGGTATTCAATTTTTTTAATGAATCTTTGAAAGATGAAATTGTTGACGTTGTAACTAATATATTTTCTTTCATTAATGTTGCTATTTGTTTTTGATCGTTTTCTACAGCGTAGATAGCTTCGTTATATTTAACTGCGTCGTCTTCATCCATGGTTCCAAACAAATGTTTAAATACAGTGCCTACACCACCAAACCATGCCGACCTTTTGACATTTTTTGAAGTCAGATGAGAGATCGATTCGTAGTCTTTGACAATATCGTGATATCTGGTTATTAGAGATTCTATCATGTTGTGACATTCTTTATCATTGTATAAACTACTTGATTTACACAAAGGTGTAAAGTTACTTATTACATTATTAAGGTTAATTATATGAGTTTCGATAAAAGAGATGTCCGTCGGTATAATTACACTTAGATAACTGTTAATTATTTTCATAGAACCGATCGGATCAAAGTAGATCCCTGAGCTCTTGTTTATAGGAGTGATGAATTCTTGCGAATGAGAAACCTGGATAAGACATGTTACAGCCGTTCTGGAATGAAAATTAACGTGAGGTTTTTAGTTTCTTCTAGCTAATTTTACTTCATCGTAATGGTGTTTCACGTGACGACGGTTTATAAGAAGTGATAAAGTGTTATTACCATGGATTTTTATTATTTTATATGGTCCTTTCCATAACGGTGAAAGAGCTTTTCTTAGTCTAAGGTGATTTTTTAAATAAACGTAGTCACCTATTTTATATTTAATGGGCCGTGTACGAGAATCGTAATATGTTTTAGAATTAGTCTTGGATGTCTGTATGTTTTGAAGAGCTCTTTCTCGAGAAGCCCTTAAACGATTTTGCAACATTTTAATGTAATTTGGGTAGGTTGTGTCAAGATTAGTGTCGTAAATAGAGCTGGGTATAAAGGGTTTATGGCCAAACAATAATTCATAGGGTGTGTAATTAGTAGTAGAGTGTGTTGTAGTATTGTAAGCTAACATTGCTGTATATACGTATTTAGGCCAATTGTCTTGGTTTTCATTAACGTATGATTTTAAATATTCTTTTAACGTAGAGTGGCTTCGTTCAAGTGCGCCTTGCGTTTGTGGGTGATATGGTGAAGACCACAGTTGTTTTATTTTTAAAAATTGGCAAGTTTTCTGAAATAGGTCTGCTGTGAAATTGGTACCTTGATCGGTGAGGATCAATTTAGGAATACCGAATAAGGATATAAAGTGGAGTAAGCATTCGCTAGTCTCTTCTGCTGTTGTATGGCGAATGGGGTATGCAATGGAGAATTTGGTTAGATCATCTTGTAGTGTGAGAATGAACCTGAGCTTTGCAGTACCGGATTCAGGAAGGGGTCCTACGATATCAAGAGATATGCGTTGGAAGGGAGCAGTAGAAGAGCTTGTTATTTGCATCGGAGCTCGGTTAACTCTCCTGAGCGCTTTGTTAGTTTGGCAGGAAGAACAGTTTTGTACGTAGTTTTCTATGTCTGTGCGCATGTTTTTCCAATAATACTGTTCTTTGATCCTATTGTACATTCGAGACGAACCTAAATGTCCAGCGATTGGAATATTATGATTTTCACTTAGTATTGTGGGTATTTCTCTCAAGCTTGGATATATGATACCATTATGGTATATATTTATTTTGATATTTGTGTTGTGGAATAGGTATAAAAATATGTTGTATATTTTAATTGGTGCATGTATCTCGAATGGATTTTTAAAATCAGATATAGCTATTTCGGAGATGGGACTGGTGTGTGCTACTAGTAATTCATTTCGAAAGCGTTTTAGTGTTTTAAATATATCTTCATAGGTACATGTATCAAAATGATGAACTTTGGTAAATAAGAAACAGTATGTTTTGTCTTTGATTATGAGAGGTTTAAAAGAGTGCAATTCTCTTTCAGCTTGAATAAATTCTTCAGGATTATTAATATTACTTAAAATTTCTTGTACATAGGGGTTTGATTCATCTAAATCGAATGCAGTGGGAACTGCGATTATTCTGCATTTGCTTTTAAGAAGGTTTTCGTTGTGCTCGTTGATTAGTGTGTTAAAAGTAAAATTTTTGCAGTTCATCCTTTTTAACATTGAAGGATAGTTGTCATTAGTAAGATCGAGGTTCTCGGACGGATTTGGTAATGGAGATAGTTGGTTATCTTGGATATGTGAGGGATTTTGGTTTGTTTCAGGTTGAGGTAGGGTGTCTAAAATATCATCGAGAGAATCGATGTCTATGATTGGATCAGAGGATGGGGACGGTAGTTCTTGTAGGGGGTCTATGTCGTGAAGTTCATCTTGGATATTAGGGAATATAAGGTTTACAGGATTCCTAGATAATGCGTCGGCGGCGGAGTTAAGTCTTCCTTTGCGATACTCGATTTCGTATTCATACTCTTCTAGTTTGAGTCGCCAACGTTGTAGCTTGCTACTAGGGTCTGTATGATTAAATAACCATTTTAAAGGACGGTGGTCGGTTACTATTGTAAATTTACGACCGTAAAGATAAGGGCGAAACGTTTTGCATCCAAAGATGATAGCTAATAACTCTTTCTCGGTAGTAGAATAATTGGTTTCGCTTTTATTTAATGTACGTGAAGAATATGCTACTGGTTGGTCTTTTCCAATAATGCCTTGGGACAGGATTGCACTAATAGCGTAATTTGAGGCATCACAGGTGAGGGTAAACGGTTTTGAGAAATCTGGATATATAAGTATCGGTGCTGTTGTAAGTTTCTTTTTGAGTAGTTCGAAAGCGAGTTGTTGTTCATTATTCCATTGGAAAGGGGTTTCTTTTTTGAGGAGATTCGTTAGTGGTTTGGATGATTTGGAGAATTCAGGAATAAATCGACGGTAATAAGAAACTAGTCCTAAGAAAGATTTAACGTCCTTGGGGCATTTAGGAGTCGGGAATTCTTCGACGGCTTTGATTTTGTCAGGGTTAGGTTTCACACCTTTGTCTGTTATTATATGACCTAGATATGCTACTTCTTTTCTAAGAAATTAGCATTTGTCTGGCTGCAATTTTAGGTTGAATACTCTTAACCTCTCGAATACGTTAGATAGCTTTTGAATGTGGGAACTTAGGTCATGTGAGTATATGACTATGTCGTCTAAGTAAACGAAACATTGAATACCTTGAAGTCCCGATAGAGCTGTGTTCATAAGTCGTTGGAATGTAGAAGGCGCATTCTTCAAGCCAAAGGGCATTCTATTAAACTCAAAATGACCTTCGGGAATACTAAATGCAGTTTTGGGTGCATCGACGGGATCGATTTCGATTTGATGAAAACCGGACGCCAGATCGAGTGTGGAGAAATACTTACTATTACCTAATTGGTCTAGTATTTCAGTTATTTGTGGTATGGGGTATGTGTCGCCAATGGTTATGTCGTTTAGTTTACGATAATCGATGACTACTCGCCATTTCTTTTTACCAGAGGCATCTGATTTTTTTGGGACTATCCATATTGGCGAAGACCATGGTGACATTGATGGCTTTATAATTTTTTGATCGATCATTTTATTAATTTGATTCTTAACTTCTTCTTTGTGTATCTCGGGAAACCTATATGATTTAGTGTGTATAGGTTGGGAGGTAGTTGTCTTGATTTTGTGTTGTATGGCTTTAGTAAAGGTTAATTGATCGTCTGGAAGATGGAAAATATCAGAATATTGTGCACAGATATCGTAGAGAGCTTCTGCTTCTTCGGCATTTAGGTGAGTGGTGCGTAGAAGTCCTAAAACATTTTTAGTTCTTTCTATGGATGATTTGATCTTTTGGGTAGGATTTTTTATAAATTCTGATTGAGTAATAGGATATAAAGCCAGCTGAAATTCTGGGTCTATGATGGATGGACTTTCGGATGTATTAACTACTGTGAGATTAACGCGATTATTATCTTTGACTTTTACTAAACAATTTGCTACAAGAATTGATTCGGATATGTGTTGGTCTAATACCATGCCTTCTTTGAAAGGTGAGGGTATGATAGGACATTCTATAATGATTTCGGATCTTGGTGGAATGGTGTAAACAGGTTTCGTAAAGGATAGCGGAATGTGTATTTTGTTAATTTCGATTGAATTAGACTGATAATTTATTTTACAATTGAAATGTTGAAATAAATCGTTACCTATTATTCCATCGTAAGGTAAATTAATGTTATCGATGACGTGAAATTTGTATTGAATTGTGTAATTTTCTTCAATTTTTATATTTAATAAAAAATGGCCTAAGCTTTGAATTAAGTCTTCTTTTATGTCGATGCCTTTTAAGTGTATAATTTCCTTGGTGAGAGTTGGTAGATCGTCGATGGATGATTTTTTAATAAGGCTTATTGACGATCCCGTATCTATTAGTAATTGGAGTGGTTTGGAGCTGAGTGATGTATTGATTTTTACGAAAGGTAGATATCGATTTTTGATTGAAATTTGATAAGTATAGTCACTTATTTGGTGTTGGTTACCCGCGTGGACTGGATGTGATTTAGAACTTTGAGAGTAGTCATTTATTTGGGGCTGGTTGGCCATGTGGGATAGGCACGATTTAGAATTTTGAGAATAGTCCTTTATTTGGGGCTGGTTACCCGTGTGGGATGGACTTGATTTAAGATTTTGAGAATAGTCCTTTATTTGGGGCTGGTTACCCGTGTGGGATGGACATGATTTAAGATTTTGATATTTTAGTAACTGTTGTTGACTGGTACTTTTAGAAGGGACATTACGCCTCTCGCAGTACCCTCGTGAGACGTTTACTCGTTTAAAGAGTTATCTATTTCATCGCGGCCTTCGTCACTTATATGGTTAACGAGTTGAGGTCGCGGTCTATAGTCGGAAGTTGACGGTTGGTTTGTGTCCCTGTATCTGTTGTTATTGTATTCGCGTTTTCGACATTGTTCAATGGTGTGTCCTGGTTTTTTACAGTATCTACAATTAAGATCATTTGTTTGGAACTGGGGATTCACCGTGTTTACACGATATTTACGATTATCTTGCTTCGGGGAGTTATATGCTTTGTGGTTTTTCCATTCGGTAGGTTTTGAGTTCTTATATAGTTGTTTTTGAATTTTTTCTTCGGCTATAGCAAGATTAATGGCTTCGTTGAGGTTTTTAGGATTTTTACAACGAATTACATTGGAAATGCGTGCATTAATGCCGATTGTAAAAGTATGAAGGGCTAGATCTTCCATGGCTGCAATGCGACCGGGCAATTCTGTCTTTTTTGTATTGGACATTGTAATCTCAGTTAAGAGCTTAGATAAGCAAGTTTCAATGTGAAGGGCGAATTGGTTTATTGTTTCGTTATAACTTTGCCGGCATTCTTGCAATTCTGAAAGTAGATGAGTGTAATGTTTACGTTCACCAAATTGGGTTTTTAGGAATTCTTTGAGTGTATTCCAATTGTCGAATTCTTTTATGGAACATGCGATTTCTGCTTTATCTTGGAGTTGGCTAAGTACATATTTTAAAACGATGTCTTGTTGTGAGGATGAGGCTAAATTTATTGCATTAGTACAATTGTTGATGAAGGCGTTCAATTTTTCCCGGGAACCGTCATACGGTTTTATGAATTTTAATATTACATTTAAAGGTACTGATTCGGTATCATGTTGAGAATCACTGGTCTTTTTTACGTCCTTATTCATTGTGTTTCGAGTTCGATGAATAAAATTGTTTACTTAAAGTTGGTTCACGTTACCCGTCGGTGTGAGCGATTGTTTATACTTAGTAATTTGAACTCGGTGGGCTTTGTGATTTGAACAATGTTTACATGAAATATTGAGCAGTGTTTTTCGACTTAAAAAAAAACACAAACCTAAATTAAGTTTAAGATGAATATAGTACAGTTCAATAAAAATTTATGTATTGGTTATTTTCACTCACAGAGTTAGTAGGAATTGATTCGTCTTCATGTTCGATGATCACGGTAGCTGTCGATGCTGGTCTTGGTCCGATGCTGGAGGTGTTGTGATGTCCGCTTATTTACTGTGCTGTATCGCCGCACAGGTGGACAAGGTTGTAATGGACGAAATATTGGGGTGTTTGTGATAGAGATTTTTTATTGGTTTTTGGATTTCATTTCTGCACTTTAAACTTGTTTCACTGTGTAGATATATTATTTGATTTTGTTTTACACTGATAATAATGAGATGTTTTATTTATTAGTTATTATTTCAGAGCACTTTATTAATTTTGTGTATATTATTGTTTCTTTATTTCTTTGAGGAGACGTTTTCCAAGGATTTTGGAAATCCCTTAAGCTGCCACCAAAATGTTATACGGGAATTGACTTTTCCCTTTTTAAAAAAGAAAATTCACAAACACTAAGAATAAACTTTATTTTTAAAATACACTTTTATTAAATACACATTTAATTACGAGTTAAAATGATGATCTTCGGCAGAGAGACGGGAATAGACTGACTTGGGAAGGAGTGGTTGAGTTGTTTATGTATATGATGAGTAATATGGGCTTGCGTCAGAGGGGTGTATTGAGTCAGCGATATTGCTATCATTGTTAGGGTATAACAGTTCGAAGCAGCATACGTTCGTTTTCAAGATGGTCGGCACGCGTTCTGGCAAGTCGAGACCTGACGAAACACCTCAAGACTCTGGCATCATGTCGGCACCGCCACCACGAGTTGTCCTCGGCCCTCCAGCCTCACCGTCGGAAGATACAGCCGCCACTCAGGTACCGCCGCCCCTCCACGACGCACCGCCATCAACTAGTGCGGAGGCTACGACCGTCCCGGCGCGTGCACGGTCCACACGTTCGACCACTACCACCAAGTCGACTGTGGCCCGACGTAGACGTGAAGCGGAGCTAGCTGCGGCGGAGAAATGCGCCGAGATCGAACGTGCCCGACTGCTGCGAGTGGCCGAGTTAGAAAGGTTAGAGAGTGACCGCCTATCGCGAATGGCCGAGTTAGAAAAGGACATAATACAGAAACGACTTCAAGCACAGCTGGACGACATCGATGAAGATGGTGACGATTCTGACGTGGATCGAGCCGACGTTGTTGACGATGCCGCCCGTCGTACCGAGAAGTGGGTTAGCGATACGGAGCCGCGCAAGCCGGCCGGTGAGCCACCGACGCTGCCGCCGCTACCGGCACTGCCGCCGCACGCTGACCACCTACCTAGCAACCACCATCCGGGTTCCAGCGACGGAACGGAGATGGCTCAACTGGCGCGAGCTATCACCCCCCTGGCGACACGACCTGACCGCAACGCTGCGAAGCTGCCGGAATATAGTGGGGGCACGAACGAGTTTCTGTATTTCAAGGCCGCGTACGACGAACAACAACATCGATTCACACCGGCGGAGAACCTGTCTCGTCTTCGTCGATGCCTGACCGGTGAAGCCAGAACAGCTGTCTCGTATCAACTAATCGGTAAAAGTGATCCCAGTGAAGTTATGACCGCACTAGAAAAGCGCTTCGGACGTGCGGAGCATATCGCCGACGACGAGCTGCAGTCGCTACGTGACATGCCGCGGCTCACCGACGTGTCCCGCCAAATCAACGTGTTCGCCTGCAAGATCAAGAACACCGTTGCAGCGCTGCGTGCCCTTGACGCTGAGGACCTACTGAGAAGCACCGACATCGTGAAGGCCGTGAAAAGTAAGATCGTTCCATTAATGCATGACTGGACGAAATATGCAGCTCGGCGGCGTGACGACCGAACGCCCGAGCTAGTGAAACTAAGCGATTTTTTGAATGTGCAAGCTGACAACTATGCCTTGGCCTGGCGTGTCGACCGTGACGACCGCCCGGCCCCGACCGCACGCGCCCACGCACCGACGTCGAGGGAGCGCAGCGCAGCAGTGATGACGAGGCCGGCACGCGCGGTGCACCTGATTGCCGCCACCAGCGCCGTCGAAATTGAAACCTGTCCACAGTGTGACACTGCTGAGCACGAGCTGCATGCGTGCGACCAGTTCAAACAAATGGATCCTGAAGCGAGATGGGAGTTCGTCCGCAGTGCAGGAGTTTGCTTTCGATGTCTGAGACGAGGTCATCGCTCCGGCGTCTGCCGCTCTAAGAAAAGCTGCTCCGTGATTTCCTGCGGTCAACGTCATCATACGCTATTGCACCGAGCACCACCTTCAGTATCGAACGAGACGACGACCGACGCGAGCGAGGAGGCACCTCAGGAGGTGGTGGCGAGCGCGGACGCACCTGGCGGCCGCGCATTGTTGAAGATCGTCCCTGTCACCGTCCATGGACCGGCTGGAAGCGCGCGAACGTTCGCGCTGTTGGACGACGGGAGTACGGTCTCGCTGATAAAGAGCGAGCTCGCTGACCGAGTTGGTTTGTCAGGAGCACGCGAGCCGTTAACTGTCAACGGTATAACATCGACTGTCAAGGTTATGGAGTCGCAGCGCGTCACCTGCACGTTGTCAGGCCCCTCTGGACCCCGCTATGAGCTACGCGACGCTCGTACGATGGATGAGCTGCAGCTGACGTCTCAAACTGGCGCAGATATCAGCCGCTTCGCACATCTGGCCGACCTGCCTATCGAGGGCTACACCGACGCGGTCCCAGAGGTTTTGGTGGGCCAAGACAACTGGCACCTGCTACTGACCGACGAGCTGCGACGTAGACGACACCGCGACGAGCCCGCCGCCTCTCATACCCTTCTCGGCTGGGTAGTGCATGGCGGCACCGGGGGGAGCCGTGGCGCCGTACATTTTGTCGGACTTTTGTCGAGCGCCGGCTTTTCGCTCGACCGACTCAAAGATCCCGGCATATTTGACGAAGATGGACGTGGCGAGGACGAGACATCACTGCGGACGCTGCGGCCGACCTGCGCCCGCACCGACGACGACCATAGACGGCAAGCTGGCCCGCTCTGGCGCGAGCGGGTCGATGCAACGCCACTGCGTTCAGGCAGCGCAATAAGACGGCTGCGCACGCCGGAACGAGAAGTGGACGCCGAAACGTCGAAGGAGGCCTACGCCACTCAGACGCAGCGACCGATCGACGCTAGCCACGCGTCGTCTGCTGCGCCCGCAATCAACAAACTCGATGGTGAAGACGACCACGCGGCAGTCTGCGACCTCAGACTTTGTATGCTGAGCAGCGCCGCCGAGGCATCACACATCGAGCACAGGATGCGGCCGACGAAGTGCGTATACTGGGCTGACTCACGCACCGTCACGACACGGCCGCACGACGACCCGCGAAGCAAATGGCCGACGTCCCCACGCACCGCCGCGACCAACATGTCCGACCGCGAGCTGCGCCCCCCCGCCGCGACGGTGAGACGACCGCGACGACTGTCGCGACCACCGCTCGTGCGGCGTACCCACCTGACGCAGCGCTCTTACGAGGGACGAGGCGCAAACATCGACGTCGACGCGACGAGATGCGGCGACACCACCTGGACCGGGCCGAGCCGTGGCTGAAGCAAATACCGAGCGACGCCTTCGCCACCGAGCTCAGCTGTTTGCGTGCCGGGCGCTCTCCGCCCCACAACAGCCGCCCACAACATCGGTCGCCGTACTTGGACGACGAGAGCGGCGTGCTGCGCCTGCGCGACCGCGCCGGCGGCGGCGCCGCCCCTTACACCGACCGCCGCACAACGCACCCGATCCTTGCGTGCGGCCGACATCCCGTCCCCAATAATTTTGCTCCGCAGGGCCTGCCGGTTTGTGCACTGACGACGACCGACGGTTCGAGCCGTGGCCTGCGCCCGCCAGGTCTGCCACCTGAGCGCCGCCACAGCCTGCACACCACCCGCTCGCCCACATTTCGACGGATCCGGCCCGCCTGCGCCGGGCGACCCTGACGACGATGACGAGCGGAGCGACGGGTCCGGTGCGCCCACACCGGGCGCCTTCGCCTTCACTGACAAGTAGCGTGTCCGACGCGCCCACGACGGGCGCCTCCCCCGGCGACGACAATGACGAGCAGCGTGTCCGGCGCGCCCACGCCGGGCGCCTTTGACGACGACGCGACGACCGTGGCGCACGGCGCAGCGCTTCGCCGACCACTTCTGGCTGAAGTGACGGCACAAGTACCTGCCGACGCTGCCGCCGCGCCACCTGCCCAGCAACCACCTGCCCCAGCTGCGTGTCGCTAACGTGACGACCGACCCCGCATGCCTCGCAATATCTGGCCGCGAGGCGTCATCGACGTATGCGGGAAGCTGACGACCGCACTGCCGGCGGTGTGCTGTGACGACCAGCGGAGAGGTTGGTCCGTCTGCCGGGCCAAGATGTCGTCGAACCAGCTCGAACGACCGGGGGGAGAATGTCAACGACGGACCGAACATTAGACTGTAAAAAACGGTGCAAAATCAGTGAAGTGCGAACGCAACTGTATTAGTGTTCTCTTTTTGTATATAAGATCGTGTTTTTTGTATATAATAGCCGAATATTGTATATAACGACGTTTTTGAAATAAACGATAGAGTAACGGTTTTTTATTTCCCCCCGCGCCACTGACGTCTGCAAAGAAAGAGAGGAGAGATGGGCGCTCTCCTCACACAATGCACATTTACGCCGCGATGCGGTCCGCTGTGCTACGGTGCCAACGAGAGCATAAATACGGTGACAAGGCGCCGTAGCATTCAGTCGACGGAGAGCAGCGGACCAGCACAGAAGACAGAAAAGCAGACAGTGGCGCGGCGAAGTGAAGCCGGTGCAGTGAAATACTGAAACCAGTTGTTTCAATCCATACAGTCCACTACCGAAGGGGGCCCGCCGGGTGTTCGCATGACTCCGGGGCTCACACTTCCACTGAAAAGAGTTCATACAAACATTTCGTGCTATACGCGCCACCAAAGTAAAAGGCTCTTAAGTTAGCACCAGAAAAATATGGGCAAGGGGCGGTGAGGGCAGTTGGCGCGGGGAGACGAGTCGGCCGCGAAAACAGTGGCCCTACTCTGACTTTTCACGACACTGAAGTAGCGCCAAATATGTTCCGTTTCAAAAATCCAGTCGCTAGGACTATGGACGAGAGAACGGATATTTGAAATGGCGCCTATTTGGCGCTAACTCGGCGCTGCTTTAATTTACCCAAAGACTAGTACAGTCTCTATCCCACTCGTAAAACATAATATTTTAATATTTTAATTGATTTATTTAATTAATAAATACAACAGAATGACTACTAGGATAAAAATCGAAAAGCAATAAAAATATAGAATACAAAGAACACCGGTTAATTACGTCCCATACTAGCTTGGACCTCATTTTTAGGGTATTTGTATAAATATAACAAATGGTAGATTTGCTAAGTATAGGCGTAATAAAAATAAGCATGTATTAATATTTTACGATACGAAATAAAAAATAGTAAATATCTTATAAAATACTTCAGACATGGCTGTATGGCATGGCATGGCATAGTTTTTTTCCCTTCTTTTGAATGAAAATATGACTGCGCTATGCTCCATGGGTCATTGACGTTTGTAGTTAAATATTATTTTTTTAGTTACTTAGAGATTGTTGGACTATTACTGGACTATTCTCACGTAGGTACTGAAGTGTGGTGATGTTTATGATTAAATAAATTGACTTATTTTTTAGCAAACTAGTCCACTTTTATTTCAAAAACCCTTTTGCGGGAATTCCATTCTTTATTCGGGGCTTTATTTTATAAAGAGCGGATGATTGCACGTTGATTGGTGACCAGCAGCACTCAATCACAACAAAAATGAAGTAAAATTCTTTTGATGTTTTGGAGTTTTTGAAGTTGGGGTTATATACTCACTAAACTTATTAAAGTCTTTTAAGTATATAGGTATTTATTTTATTTTTATTTTCCAACTTAGGTACTTTTATTATTTAAAATTATATTCATAGTTATGAGATATTTATTTAGTACCTATTTAGTACTTAAAACATATAGTATAAGATCCACATACCCGAGTCAACCGATAAGTAGTATTCGTCAATACAAAATTTATCGCCATTCTGATGCCTGTGAAATTCTCAAACCTTTGTTAGGTAGAAATACGAAAATATGTTATTCCATATTGTATTATGTACGGAAAGAAAAAAAACAAAAGACTTTTGTATATAGGCTGATTTAACTTATCGTTTATTTGTCTATCTTATATATAAAAATGAAATAAAGCTTTGTTAAATATGCCACTAAAACCCATAAACGGCTGGACCGGTTTGGCTAATTTTTGTTTTGAAATATTTCTGGAAGTCCAAGGAAGGTTTAAAAGGTGAGAAAATGTGAAGAAATTGCAAGGAAAAACAACAATACAGTAAAAACAACTTCATTTTCCCATGCAAACTGTTCGTACCTGTCAAACAGAGTGCGTTCAAAAATCAATTTCATTACTCTGTTATAGGCTATCTCGGAAACGGTTCTAATGATTTATATGAAATTTTGTATCTAGATAGATAACATTCCAAAACAGGTTTCTAAATAGGTTTTATGGTTATTAAGCACCAGGGGGTGCTGCAGTTATGTGTATCTTCAAAATGACTGAACTGATTTTGATTCGGTTTTTGCATTACATGAGTATCACCAATTAAATGAGTTGTGCAGTTATGGGCCACCAGGGGCTCTGCAAAAGATATGTATCTTAACGGCTGGGACGTTCTTGACGCGGTTTTTTCTGTTACATCACCTAAGAGCAGGTGCTTAGACAAGGATTGCGGATATGAGCCACTAGGGGGCGCTGCAATGAATACATTTCTTTAAAACGGCTGGTAGGAGCTTTACGCGGTTTTTTGCGTCATAAACACATCACCTAAGAGCATGTTCATAGATAAAATTTCGGTCATGGGCCACCAGGGGGCACTGCGATGAATATGTTTTTCTAAAACAGCTCTGAGGATCTTGACGTGGTTTTTTGTGTACATAGATATGATCTAATAGCGGATTCTTAAATAAGGATTGCGACTATGAGCCACCAGGGGGCGTCGCAATAAATACGTTTCTCCAAAACGGCTGGATTTGTAGCCGGTTTTCGCGTTAGTTAGATAGCATCTAAGAGCGTGTTCTTCAATAATGTTTGTGGTCATGGGCCACTAGGAGGCACTGCAATGGGTATGTTTCTCTAAAACGGTTGTGAGAATTTTGACGTGGTTTTTCGCTTTACATAGGTATTACGTAAAAACAAGTTCTTAGGCAAGAATTGTGGTTATGGGCTACCAGAGAAGGGGGGGAGTACAATACATATATGTGTTACACTGTTCTGAGTTCTAAAGCGGTTCTGACGTGTAGTTATTTAATTAATTTTAATTAACGGAAAAGGGAAGTACGGGAATGGTTACGATAGACAGAAATTGAGACGATAAAGCATTTGTGTCGCGGGAATGAAAACGGGAAAGGGAAGAACGGGAATGAATTAAGATTGAGATAAAAAAAAACATGTGTGCAATTCACACGTGGTAGAAGTGAAACCTTCAAAAATTTTGGATTCAAGATATGATAATGAAACGAATGTAAAATTTCGGGAAGTTTCACTATTTTGAACAGTAAAATCATCATTATGCGTAATAAACTATCATTTTTCTCATTCAACAACGTTTTTCGGCGTCCACGAAATTTACGAACACATTCCGTTGAACTTTTTGCTGTCTTTTTAATCTTGTTTTCCCTTTTTTACGATAATCGCGACGATATTCTGCAATCGTTTTCGGTATATTTGAAGAATTTTATTATAAAAAATGCGTACGCGTACCTATACAAAACACCACTGTTGTTGTGATGCATTTTCTCAACCTTTGTACTACTCCCAATGCTCGCACAAACATGTATTAACACACGTCATACGTACAACGCCGAGGCCCAAGCAAACTCCCCCTATGACTTGGTAAACACGAGTGGAGGGGGTACGAAGCAGAGCACAAAGAGAACCACGAATATAGTGGTCACTGGCTCGACAACGCACAGCATGCGCAGACGACACGTCTACTCTCGCCTGCTCTCGCCCGTGGCTCGCGCCACATGCGCCCCGCCACACCGTGAGTACGAGATAGTGTTATAGCTATTTTATAGATATACAGTAATACACGAACACTACAACGAACATAAGAAACACTGTATAATGCTTCCTATCTCATTTTCTCCCACGTTAAATCTTATGAATTTATGTGTCTGTTTCTTTTACTGTCGCTTAATTTTTCGCTTCATCGACTTTCAAATAACAACAACGCTAAAGAAGTTATCACTTCAAAATTTATTCTTGATGAGAATGGAAACGAAAACGATAAACACTAGGGTCAACAACGGAAACAATAAAGTATTTTTGTGATGGGAACGAAAACGAGAAAGGAAGAACGGGAATGAGATAAGACCGAGATAAAAAAAAGTGATTGTCATGAGAAACGAATACCTACTACCCGTGCGAGGCCAGGACGGGCCGCTAGAATATTTATAAAAGTACTGTATACTTACTAAAGTTATATATTTTTGTTACGTACTGAATTCCTGTTTATCAAAATTTGTGCTTTTTACGTATTGTTAGGTTTGAGAATTTCACAGACGTCAGGATGACGGTAGGTACACTTTATATTAACGAATACTGCTTCACGGTTTGACCTGGGTATGTAGATTTTATATATGTTTAAGTACTAAATACCTCATAACTCTGAATATAATTTTTAATAAGAGCGCCTAATCTGGCCTAATTATGAGAATGTACCATCCATCCTGACGTCAAAATGGCCGTTCACTTTATATTGACGAATACTACTAAACGGTTTGACTTGTGTATGTGGATTTTATATATGTATGTGAGATACTAAATATCTCTTAACTCTAAATATAATTTCAAACAATAAAAGTACCTAAGTTAGAAAATGTACTCCCATCCTGACGTCAGAACGGCTGTAAACTTTAAATCAGAAACCTTTTTGAAAATAGCCAGACATAAAGTTTTAGATGAAAGGTAAGTACTAATAACGTACTAAATCTAAGACATAATCAGAATACTAAACGGCAACCTTGTACCGCCATTGTAACGCACACAACTTTTTCTACTGCACACTGCTGGAGGTAAGGGGCACGACCGCGGCCATGCTTTTCGCGCCGTTCGCGCTGAATAAAGTTGGCGATTGTCTCTATGCGAATTTCATAGTCCTCTAAAGTGTTTTGGACGGAAAATACGACAAATATTTTACAATTCATCGCGCATTTTGTCCCTCTAGTATTAATACTAGAACTGCTATGCATTCCATTGTAATTTTTAGCATTATTGTAAATAATAGGTAAACCGTAATACCAAGCAATTGTATTACAATTAAATATTTACCACTTTAGAATGAAACACGATTTACAGCTGCACTTTTAATTTAAAAAGCATAAACTTCAAACAAGTAAAATTAAAATGATACAAATAAATTCTTTATATATAATTCTTAATACTTTTTTTTACAGTTCATTCATTATTACTGTTACAAGTTTTATGATTATGTGTTTTGGAATGTAGGTGTATATGCTATATAAACAATGTGAAAAAAATTATTCTTGATTGTTATAATTTTCAAATAAACCAATCTACAAAAATAAATAAAAGTGTAGATTTAGCAGCATTGTATAAAATTTATATGTTTAACATATTAATTTTTAAACATAATTATGGCGTTTTGCAAAAAATTACAAAAAAAATGGTGATTATTATAAAGCTATAATTTTCTTTTTGAGAACTTTTAGATTTTTAGTAGGTTTTAGTCTAATAGAAGATGTGATATATAGCTTTTGGATTTTTTTTTTGTATATAGATCATATTTCATCATCTAAATCAAACTGCTCCTCTGGGAAGTCGCCAATAGTTACATACGCGGGCTTGACGAAACCGCCGTATTTTGGCGGGCAAGTGAAGTACCTTTTGCCATTAACCCTGCGGAAACGGATTAATTTAAATCATTTACAACAAAAATAAAACATGTTTAGATAAAAACAATGCAAATTAAGATAGAATGTATAAAAACATATAATAGATGTTAAGGTACCCCTGTACTCTAAACGAAGGGCAATGACCTAGGTGACCACCGATGCTAGTTTCACCATCCACACAGCCTACGAATCAATTATGGTGGGACGGCTGAAGCGATTTTGATAGGACTTTCATTGGCAGGTAGACCATTTTAGACTAGAGTATCTAGGTTACTTTATAAAGGATGTCCCAGAAATCAATGTCAAGCCGGAAACGGGTGATGAGGAAAGTAGTGACAATTATCAGAAAAATATAATAAGAAATCTTAGTCATGCACTTTTAAAATCGTAGGCACCAAAAAAATCGACAAAACTGACACTGATGATTTGAGGCAGTTATGTTTTAATTTTAGACTGTAATTTACGGATGGGTTATTCAGGGTTGCATCGCAAAAAAAAATCGAATGTAAGCAAACGTTAACAGTCACAGTATTTTAATAGTAATAATAACAATAATAATAATATTTATTAGCAAAGAAATTTGTAACAAAAATAGTACATAAATGTTTACAAAGCACAAGTATACACCAATATTAAACACTGACAATTTTCTATAATTACGGGTAGGTATATAATAGTACATGTCTAAGATTAAAAAATTTTTTTTGATAACTCACCACTTGACTCATCACCTGTTTCCAGCTTGACGTTGATTTCTGGGACATCCGATACATAAACAAATAAAATAAAAGCGTCTGTGTTTGAAAAAAAAAGGATTTTTCTTAATGAGTTTATTCATCCCAGGATTTTCACTTCGGTTTTGTAATGACAAGTGAAGAGCAGAGAAGAAATTGATTAATATAAGAGAGGACTGTTGTAGTAAACGTTTCTAAACGCAATCTGTCACCGATAATAGATGTGTAATGTCATTAGGTTATGGCAGCTATTTTTGTGACCTTGAATAACCTTTGGTTATTTGCTGCTTTGTACTAATAATCCTTCAAGGAGGAAAAGAAATGATCTCCCTCTTACCCTATTAATAAGTGATTAAGTTTAATTTGAAATATAAACTAGTCCACGCGGGCAGTCGCTGGTTGATTATTACATAAAAAAATACTGTAATTGAAGCAGTATTCTTATACAAATACTAACGATCCGTCATTTTTTCCCATTGGCTCGTCATACTGCACTCCGATCCAAAGTCCACGTGCGCCCTCTAACGGGCCGTTGTATCGCACGGTGGCACGGCGTCGAGGTTGTTTAGGCACACTCACCTCGCAGCGGGCGCCCAATGTCACTGCACTCGCTAGTCTGAAAAATATATGTTATTACGTGCATTTTCTCGATATCAATTACCCACCACTAGTTTCTCACTCACTAGTTCATCACTAGTTCATCACTAGTTTGTTTCAATAAGTATAGTCCAAAACAAATGGCTACAAATATATGATGGAAAGCACAAGAACATTAAACAGTGCAATATTAAGGCACACATCATAGCCGACGATACGTCAATTGAGTCGAGTTTAGTAGATGTGGATGGAGTCGACTACAAAATGAAAATAAATTTAGATAAAACAAATTGTCAGTGTCAAAGTGATTGTATATTTTGCAGACACTTTATTCGTTTTACCAGCTTATTAAGGCTAAGCTTAGATATAAATGTGCACATAAGTACTATTAGTGTTTATGTTAAGTAGTGCTCATGAGCACATCTTAGTTCTTGTCATTTGACAGTCTGCTACTTTTGGTTCCAGATTATAAAAAAAGAGTAACAAGTCTAGTACTTTAATTAGTCTATGGATTTAGTATTGAAGAATGAAATAAAAACTCACAATATGTTCCACTAAGGGTCCCTACAGATTCTTGTGCTATTACATATAAAGAAACTTGCAACTCATATTCAAATCTAATAATTTGATTTATTAAAGAAAAATCACTATTATAATATTGACTGTGTGATCTAAGGGGAGTCTACAACCATATAAGATCATTTAAATAATTACAAACTGTTATAATACACTGTGTTAAGTTGTATTTTATGGTTAACTTGCAGTTGGTCACTATATTTAGCAAAATTAATACACAACCTGGCTTCTTCTTTGAGTTCAGCCTCCTGCTGTTCTTTTAGTTTAACCATCTCTTCTTCATTGTACTTGCCAAGTTTGTTTCGTTGCAAGAACGAGCGTAGTGTGTCACCTTTCTTTTCATATTCTTCTTCTGTTAATTGGAACCTGAAAAGTATAATAATAATAATAATACATGGTACATCCCACACAGCACCATCTAGTCCCAAAGTAAGCAAGTATTATGCTTGTGTTATGAGTTCCTAGACAACTGATATATGACGACCGCTCAGCCTAGTGAGTAGCAACCTTGCCTACGAAGCTGGAGGTCCTGGGTTCGAATCCCAGGTCGGGTAAGTATTTATGTGATGATATATTGATACTGGTACCGGGTCTTGGTTGTTATATGTATGTGGTGTCATCACTTGGTACCCAAAATACAAGCTGATGCTTAGTTTGGGGCCAAGATGTTGTTGTGATGTATACGTTATTATTATTATTATATGCATTGTTAGAAGAAAATCCCCAGGTGAAAGGCCGCGACCTGTTATTGAGTGAGACAACGCCACACGGATTGGAAGCCGAGTGTTCACGAACGCTTCCGAGCCAACACGATTAAACCCGTCGGTCGACGACAGCGGCTCTCTCGCTGCTCGGCACTCATACAGGACGGACGTACTGCTTTCGTTGCATTCAGCGTCGCGAAAATACGATCAGTTCATAGATTCCTATTAAATTATTAATATAGAGCTCGCTTTTCCTTTTTAATTCTAATAATTAGTTTGTGTTTGATAATATCAGAAGTGGGATTCGAACTTGTATTCAATTTTAGTGTCTTTAGTGTACTAGATAATTATGTCTGAAAGAAAATCAAAAAGCAAGAAAAAGAAATCTAATGAAGTTTTAAATGCTATTCTTAGTCGACTGAATGCAATAGAGGGCAGAATAAACGTTTCGCCTGTGTCGCCGTTGCCTCGATCTCAGCTAGACACGTTACCTTCCCTGCCGTTAATAACTCATTCGCAGAACATCGCGGCTGACATAGCGCATGGCGTAGGGGCCGGATTGGATGGTGACGTGCACAGCGTAGCGTCGAGTGGTGCAACGGTGTCGAACGCACAACGAACCACATCGTGTGGAAATGGGAGTGATTCCGCGGACGTAACGGACAGGATTGCTAACGCACTATCGGCTTTAGCTCAAGTAAGGTCTGACCATTTTTACGTTTCCAATTTTGATCCTGATACACACGATTTCGATGTTTGGTGTGCAGAGGTAGACCAAGCACGTAAATTGAATCGTTGGGGTGAAAACGAATGTCTTTCACGTGTCGGGCGTTGTCTTAAGGGTGACGCTCAGACGTGGCTTAGTGACTGGGTTACTAACGACCGCACGTGGAGTAACTTTAAGCACGATTTCCGATCACTCTGCCCACGAGACGTCGATGTAGCCGAAGTCTTATTTGAGGTGATGTGTACCGGTTCGAACAACTATGTAACTTTTTCTGAATACGCACGTAAGTCTCTATTACGTCTCAATATTGTCAAAGGCTTATCAGATGAGTTAAAGGTGGCTATAGTTGTTCGGGGCATTAACGATCCTCAGATTAAGGCAGCTACTGCAAATTCTAAATTAAAATGTCACGAATTAGTAGAATTTTTGTCAGTGTACAAAAAACCTAAAATAGATAATCGTAGTAATCGTGATCCTGTTCGTTCGTCAACAATAGACAGGGGAGATACGCGTAAACGCCTAACTGATAAGTCTAATATTAAGTGTTATGCGTGTGGTGCAGTCGGACATAAACGCATCAACTGTACAAAACGACATAAGGCTGTCGTGATACAGGCTAGCTCTGAATCTGTCCCTTCCAATAGTAAACATTTTTTGAACTGCACTTACTGTAAAAAGCCTGGCCACGTGATAGAATCATGTTTTGTAAAGCAGCGTTCTGAATCTAGTAATAGTTTTAACAAACGAGTCAATAATGTTAATTTGTGTCGTAATTTAGAACAACATTTAAAAGATAGTAACGTAATGACGGCTGTAATATGCGGTGTGCCAGTGGATGTACTCATTGACAGCGGTTCGAGCATTTCACTCATTTCTCAGTCAATGCTGAAATATTTTAATTGCAAGCAAGAACCGACTTACCGTATACTCCGAGGTATCGGTAGCCAAGAAATTGAGTCTACTTTGTTCATCACGACCGTCATAAAGTTTCCAGAGATTTTATTGGAAGTCGACTTGTATGTTGTTTTGCCCGAGTGTTTAGGTACACCGGTGTTAGTGGGTACAGATGTACTGCTGAATCGTAACGGTGTCACCTACATAAGAAATAGTGACACGCAACGGCTTGTTAGAACGGACAATACGTTCCCGGTTTCACATTTGCGCGTAACGATCAATGAGGGAGTTAGCACGAGCCTTGTGAATACGTCATTGATCGGCAATGACAAAGAGAAACTGTTGCCTATTATTAATGAGTTCTCGCGATCCTTTATTTTGGACACTTCTGCGGCGTTTTCCATAAATTTGAAGAAATGTACTTTCTTATCTACAAAAGTAGAATATCTGGGACGAATGATCAGTCAAGGTCAGGTACGACCGAGCCCGCGAAAGATTGAGGCCTTAATTAAAGCTCCAAAACCAACAAATGTAAAGCAAGTTCGCCAGTTCCTAGGGCTCGCAGGGTATTTTCGTAGATATATAGCGAGCTATGCTTCTAAAACAACTGAACTTCATACGGACGCTAGTGCAATCGGCTATGGTGCAGTCCTGTTACAACAAAAAGAAAAACGTAAACATGCGATAGGGTACTTCAGTAAGACAACACACTGAGCCGAATATATGATACTCTGGCATGGCGAGTGGACGCCTGATGCGTGTGCCGAATTCTTTTCAAGTGAGTACGATAGATGCATCAGAATGCGTCGTATGGTGACTGGTAGTCACGGCAGACGTGGTATGTGGTCTTTCGATCTGTACCATGTAGTGGAACTATGTTTCCCGGCAGACGTGGTATGTGGTCTTTCGATCTGTACTATGTGGTGGAACGATGTTTCCTGGCAGACATGGTATGTGGTTTTTCGATATGGACCATGTAGCGGAACTATGTTTTCCGGTAGACACGATGTAAGACTCGTCAATTCATGGGTATCGTGTATCGGGATGGTACCTCCCGGCAGACGCATGTGGTCCAGAGACTTGCATTGCGTATCGAGATAATAATCTCGGCAGACATTTTTTTTGATGTAGTATGGATGAATGTGTAATCGTGTCAATGTTGAGTATGAATAAAGTCAGTTGCTGTTAAATTAATAATTTGAAAATATGTTGATTGTGAAGCATGGATGGTCTTGCCTCATGACTGGCTGAGCGCTCACTGGCAGTTATGGGCAAGAATGTGAATGTTAGCATTATGCAGTGATTTTTCTTCATGATGTTAAGTTAATAATAATTTTGTCTGTATCAGCGGACGAAACAGCAGACGAGGACGTTCTGCCGTCAGGAACGGCCGTGTTAGAAGAAAATCCCGAGGTGAAAGGCCGCGACCTGTTATTGAGTGAGACAACGCCACACGGATTGGAAGCCGAGTGTTCACGAACGCTTCCGAGCCAACACGATTAAACCCGTCGGTCGACGACAGCGGCTCTCTCGCTGCTCGGCACTCATACAGGACGGACGTCCTGCTTTCGTTGCATTCAGCGTCGCGAAAATACGATCAGTTCATAGATTCCTATTAAATTATTAATATAGAGCTCGCTTTTCCTTTTTAATTCTAATAATTAGTTTGTGTTTGATAATAGTATATATTATTTATAATATAAGCATATGCAAACATTTTGCACCCAGACACGGAACAAATAGACATGTTCATTCATAGTTCAGTATGGTTTGTAAATGTTTATTTTAGCCATTGATTAACATATATGTTACTTGTGACTTTAAAATCAGGTTATTTTCATGGAAGTAATATTATTTTAAATTGCTCTTATTGTAAAAATTTATAGATTATTATTTATTTTTTCCTCTAATTTTACTTATCGAGGCTTTAATCTTTAGTTGATTGTTGGCCTCGTATGGGGATAGATTACTTTTAAAAATAGCTTCTATAAAACTTTATACTGAAAAGTTCTCGTTTCAAATCTTTTCATTATAGTTTAATGTTATGATACAAAATAGGAGTGATATTCGAATCCTTTTAACTCAAGACCAACCATATATTTTTTTATGAAACTTTTAGGTTTAAATAAATAAAATTAATATTTAAACAATATAATCCACATGTTGTATACCACAACCATGAGTTTAAATACACAAATAAAATATACTCAATCCAGTACTAAGATATCTCTCTGCAATTGGCACAGAAAAGGTTGAAACATTAAAAAAAAAGTATTTCTCAAAAGCAAATAATTTGACTCATGTACCTTTCAGCGCTTTCGGATGTATTCAAGTCTTGGACCAGAGCAAAGTTATCAATAACATGAATTCTCATCCCATCGTCAATAGGATATGAGCCAAGAAGTGCTGAATCATTATCAATATCACAAATCAGGTTGTTTTTCTTGTCATATAACTTCAACTTCATTGTAGATGCTGATCCTCCAGTAACTAGCTCCAATTTCGTCTGTAGAATGTGCAAAATATTCTATTTCTGTCCCCAGATTAATAGTATTATTGCTAACATTAAACATGCACGTAGTAGCTGTTCATGAAAATTTTTGTATCAAATAAATCTACATCAAATGTGTGGGTGTATTATCGGTGTATTTAAATATATACATGTACTATGTATGTGTGTATTTATTTATATATTTATTGAAATTTATATAATCATAAATATACCATTGTGTATCTGTGTAATTAGGCTTATGTATGTATTGTGTGAAAGAATAAAACGGCAAATCTTATGTAAGTTAAGTTTATCTTCTTGTTATAAGTTTTCGGCCGTATAATTGTGTTTTGGTTAAGCTTGTGTATAGGCCTCTGCAATACAGGCTGTGCCTAGTGTGGAAGTCTTTGGAAAACTAGTTTGTTAATATTAATGACAAATAAATGATTCTATTTCTATAAATAAAAATGAATAGCTAAATGGTTTATCCTTTTCAAATATTCTTTGATGCCCGAGGAAAGTTTTTATGAAGATAACATTTTGTCTGTCTGTCTGTATGTCCTTATATAAATTGAGAATGGCTTAAGAGATATTGATTAAAATTAGTATTTAGTAAGAGCATGTGATTGTGCAAATGATAGGTCATTTTTGTTTTATAGGTAATAAGAATGTGCATGTTATGCTATCAACGCCTCGGCGCTGGACTGCCGGAACTTACTGGTACACGGCCTGGACACCGGAGGGGGAAGGATCTTTTTAAATATGTATCTTACATAATATACAAACACCGTATAATTGGTTTTGTGAGCTCCTATGGCCCCATCCCCGCCCGCCTTGCTTGATGAAAATGAAAACAGAAAAGAGAAGAGCAAGAATGAGATAATATACTGACTAGACTGAAAGTTTGGTAGAGTGCATAGATACCATAGAGTAAATTAATTTGACAGCAGCATTTGGTTTTGATTGAGTCATAAATATCAGTTCACAGTATCAAAGTGACAAGAGTGGCACGCGGGGACCTTGCACACTGAAATTCTGATTAAAACTTACTCATTCCATTACTTACCCATCTTACACCTGCTAGCTATAGTATGAGTGGTTATACGGTAAACGCAGAAGAGGGCTTCTAGTCAATTCATACTTTTATGTTAGAGACCCTAATTGCAAAACCAAAGGTTGCAAGTTCAATTCTTGCGTGAGATAAATATTTGTGTGCATGGACATGTTTATTTGTGCTGTGTCTGGGTGTGAAAATGTCTATAAATTAATATATTATAAAGAATGATTAAATGTGTATATCAATTTATCAGACTTAGCTTTGGGCTGAAAGCTAGTTATGTATAGAAATGTAGCGTTTTTTAGATAGAATAATACCTATTTACTTAAGTAATATGTTCAAAAAACTTTCAATTCACTTTTGGGGAGCTCATTCTTTTACTATTCACATTCAGTTAAAACCAGATGAACCATAGATATACATCACTATATTATATAGAACGGTGGTCACCTTGGTTAGGTATGAGCCAAATTTCATCTGAACAAAAACAAAAAAAGGCTATGTACCAGTTGTTATATGATTATTTGTCACATGACTCTAAAAATTAAGTGGCCTTATGATGACGCACATTCATATGATAATATATCAATGATATCAACGAACAAAGACTGAATTTCAATCAAATATTTTCTTTTTTTTTGAAAAAAAAAAAGAAATACATTTTTTCACAGCCACAGATATAGAGTACTTAAACAAGAGTAAGAAACAAACAATTTAAGGTTTCTACAGGCATGAAAAGAACATCCCCTCCGGTGTGTGTGTGTGTGATAACACCCACAGCACAGATTTTCTATCAGCCCCTATGCCGGCTCCACCTTTTGCATGGTGGTACATAATTTTAACTTCAAAATATTTACTTGTGTACTATTCTTATAGTTACTATTACAAAAATGATAAAGTTATTTAATATTTTCAAGAAAAACAGTTTAGAGTGAGTTAGTAACCTTAAAATCAAGAACAGTGATCTCCTTTTTGAATCTCCGCTCAACGGGAGCCGCACCTTCGTTGTCCGATTTTGTGATTTGAACATTTACATAGTCTTGAGTAATTATTTGAATGTTATCCATTATTTTCACTAAATTTTAATAATCTATTCGTAAATCCTTTAAAATCTACAAAAACACAAAACCCTAATACTTTCACAATACACATGCAATACACCACAATAACAATCAATCAAATCAAATGACAATTATTTTTCATTCAATCACATTTACGTCTATGAACAAGGACAAGGAATAGAATATGACACTTCACATATCAATGAATAGAATTTCGCCATATTAGTTCCATGATAACAATTTTCATCACGATCAGTCAAGCCGTTCTTGAGTTCCTTATGGACCATAGGGACAGAGAGAGAAACATTTTTAAAATGGTAGAAGTAGAGTCAGCAAGTCATAAAATGAATACTTATCACAAAAAATGGCAAAAAAAATATGTATTAGGGTATAGTTCACCTCGCACTTCATGGCGGATCGGAATACAACGCTACAAGCGTGCTTGCTCAGGTACAGTCAATCAATACCCCTCGCTCCACTGCGTCCCGATACATCTAAAACTGGTTACTGCGACGCAACTTGTGCCTATGTTCACATCCGCCATAAAGTTTGATTAGAACTGTAGTAGGTAGGTATAGAATGGTACAAAAGTAGGTCTGAGGAATTGATTTGTCTTTATATAACGTCCGTAACTGCAAGTTTTTTTTGCCATCTTTTTTGTCCGCTGCCACTTATGATGATCTCAGTAAGCTATTTCGATCAAAAACAGAAGCTGGCATGGTGGCGCATATATATTTACGCATACCTAATAGAGAAATGACGAAACCAGACGCAAAATTGGTTTGAATTTGGACATGGGAGTGAGGTGCGTCACAATTTGATATGGTAGTTGGCGAACCCGTCGCTGAATATATTTACGACTAGCAAACGCCCGTGACTTCGCGTGGTTTTTATAATTTCTAGTTTTTCAAGTTTACACAGGAACAGGATATTTTTTTTGAATAAAAAGTGCCTTAAGTATAATATTCTTCAAAAAATCCTTCCCTGCCACTGAAAGTCCCGGTAAAAGTTCAGCGGTTTTGCAGATTAGTCCAGACAAAAACACAAACAAACAAAAATAGGTTTAAAAAGCGCGTGTTTAGGCTTTAGTTACTTGCATAATAAACATATGACCGTGAATGAATGAAGATATGACCGTGAGAACATTTTGTCACAATTATGTATCTACAGTTCCAAACTTAATGGTGGATCCGAACATAGGCACAAGTCGCGTCGCAGTAACCAGTTTTAGGTGTAGCGAGACACAGTGGTTAGAGCGAGGGGTATAGGTATGACATATAGTAGTCTTTGGCTCTTTGGTATGACTGTACCTGCCCAAGCATGCTTATAGCGTTGTATTCCGATCCGCTATAAAGTTTGAGGCGAACTATACGTATTACAGAAGTTTCAATATTACCTATTTATTTGTGTAGATGTATAGGTAGGTACCTACTCGAGGAGCCCGTCATGTCACCAGAAATAATCATGACTTTATAAAAGTGGCATATCAGAATCCCATAAGAATAAATAAACGCTGCTGTACAATTAATTTACTTTATGTAAGAATCTGTCAAAATTGAAAATAGTTTCTTTTCAAAAAATATCAAATTAATTTCATTTCTACCCAAAGAAAATGGGCGCCATTTTTTAAATGCATGCGAGTTGAACATAGTCTATTTGTTCCGTGCCTGGGTGTAAAAATGTCTAGGGTAGTGACACCAATAGATGAACGCACCCCAATAGCTGAACAGTTGGTTAAAAATTCAAGATATTAAAATTATGCCCTAACTTCTATATGGGTACTATTTTTTTTCAAAAATGGCAACATTATTTTTATTCGGCCATTAAACATCTCTGACAGTTACGTGATCGACGCGACGGTGGCGAGACACTGTTTGCGCGTTTCGCGCCAAATCTGCTGTCTCCATATAAATCTACTTAAGTTGAGAGTACTAAAATTTAAGCGTTTAAGCACATATGAGCTTACACATTTGATATAATGAAGTATTTTTAGTTAAAATCAAATATTGACGAGTTGTTTTATCGTTTTTGTTGTCGATAATTGCATTTTTTGTTTAATTTTATGAATAATTTGCTGTTCAAGTTATGGATTAACTTTTTTGCCTCTAATCCATTAGTTGAACAGTGTTCATCTATTAGGCGCAGCCCACTTTTTTTCGATGCGATTTTAAACCTAAATGTGGATTATAATCACAGAAACTATGTTACAAAATGTATCTCATATTTACTTAAATGATAAAAACCAAAAGTTGAACATAATATTTTAAAATGCCTTGATTTTATTCAAGATTTAATTTTGTATGAAATACACCACTGTTCAACTATAGGACTGCTGCCTAAAAGTTGAACTATGAAATGTTTTTAAATTTTGTTGGTTCAACTTTTGGATACTGAAGCGAAAAACTGAACACTAAATCAATTTTGTTTGTTCATTTTAAATGTAGCGTGCTCAAAACATGAACTAATGTAAGGGAGCGTTCAAGTATTACGTAACACAATTTTTGAAGATTTTAGACCCTCCCTCCCCCCCATGTAACGCACCATAACGTTTCTCTGTACCCCTCCCCCGCCCCTTCCCTAAACGTTACGTAACATTTAAGTGACCATTAAAGTTTAAAGTCACAAAGTATAATACCTTTGATATTGTAATATTGCGTTTGCAGTAGTAATAAACAAAAGGAGAGAATTTTATGTTTTAATTTAGGCATAAATCAAATAAGTGTATGTAAGCAAAAACACAATTCAGTTGCAATTACTGCTCCTCTATACACAGGTTTGCCAGCCACTCAGTCTCTTTCATTGCTGGTAATCGGAAAGCAGACGAAAAAGGTTCCGGTATTGTTAAACCATTTTAAACCATAAATTTGCACTAACTTCGTCTTCATCGAGCCAATCGGCATCCTCAGGAAATGCTTCACTATGGCGCACAATGCAGAGCAGCTCATTTACCCTTCTGGCAGTAAGTCGCTGTAGCCGTACTCTACTCTCACGAGGTTTTTGGGCAGTCTTGCCATGCACGTAATGACTGTGCGTTTGCACACTCTTTTGGGATGTGAAATAGATCCCACAAGTTGCACAAATTCTGTTCTTGAGATCAGATTGTACTGATGGACAACAAAAATCATAAGGCATTTGCTTAAACCCTTCTAGTGGAGGCGACAGATCAACGGAAAACCTCACAAGAAATGGTGACAACTTGCATGATCCTTTATCTAGCTGACTAGGTACCACGAGCTTGTTTGGGGTTTGAAGGGTTGGGCAGAGTGGCGGCAAGAAAGTATCTGGAAAGACAGATTTTAACGCACTCCACGAGGGGGAACAGCAAGATTCGTCCGTGCATTTCATCACTTGCAATAAATATTGCGATTTACGGACGTGAGCGCTGTACCACGCCAGATTAGGTTCTGCTGGATCCTGCAAGCTATCTTCAGGCTTTCTATATTCCGTCGAAGCATCGTAGCTGTCAATATTCATTTCACTCCAGACTTTGGCTAGTGACTCTCCAGCGTGCGGGAAATTGCGTTTTTCCAAATCTTCATCAACAGTCATTCCTTTGTCGTCGAGATGAGAACCAAAACGTTCATGCGGCAGAATAAGACCTGACAGGCGTTTGCTAAATGGGGCCATGCGTCGCTCAACTCGATTGAATGCACTCCGCCCAGGAGCATGAGTCGCTATGAACAGGGCGTCCAGTTTTTTTGAAGTGCTGAATGGCAAAATTCTTGACTTCCCGATAGCGCGGATTTTCGTCCGGTCCACCGTCTACAAAGATGATTATCACTGGCTTCACGGTGTTCGATTCTGTCATCACTAAGGGTTTGAATGCAGAGACTGATATAAGTGATTCGAAATCATAAGCATGGGTGTTCGCTGTGGAGGATGCGTGTTTTCCACTCCTTGTGGATATGTGTGTCGGACCGTTGTAACCAACAGCTTCTTCCTTACCTAAACCGTCAGGATCCACGTTGGCGCCGGCATATACAGACAGAATAAGTTTGTGCCGCTCTGCTACGACCCAGTCATGGTCAGGTAAAAGTACATAATCATAAACGAAAAGGTTGCCAACTTAGGAAAACGAAAATAAAAGTAACGTACAATACAATCCAGGGATTCCCCGTAAAACATAAACGAAAAGGGTTGCCGATTTGGAAGATTCTGATTCCTTAGTTTTTTTATTAAAAAAAATGTTACGTAACGCGTTGTTTAAATGCCCCCCTCCCGCCCTTGTAACGCACCGTAACGTTTTACAAGACCCCCCTCCCCAACCCCCAAATTGCGTTAGGTACATAATACTTGAACGCTCCCTAATGTGCTCGTTCAATTTTTAGATCTTACTTCAAAAGATGAACATTAAAGTTTTCTACATATGGTAAGACGACATTGGTTTGAAATATATCACTATTTTTAATAAAAGTTATTGCCCAAAATTATGGATTTGTTTCTTTATTTTACAGTCACAGTGGTGAATACGAAAATTTAGGCTAATCATTTATTGCTATAAAGATACCTACTAGTTCAACAATTGGGTACAGAATGTTCAGAGTTAGGGCAAATTGTTCAACTTCAGGGCAAATCCCATATTTTTGCTTTCAATATTTTTTATAAAATAATATGTGAGACCAGTAAGCTTCGTTTATATACTGTTTATTTCTACATAATATTAAAAAATGAGAAAACAAAAATTGGCAGGAAATCTATTAATAGTTGCGCAAAGCTGGGCTCTCCAAGTTACCCCGGTCGCTTAAGTGTTCATCTGTTGGTGCCACAACCCTATATGTTATTATAATTATTAAATAGGTACTTATGTACTAATTTGGCACTAGATGGCACTGTGTGGGATGTCCCAGATATTATTATTATTAAAATCTCCTAACACCGTGTTCCTAATAGCTGCACAACTTATAGGTTTAATTTTCTAACGCTTTTGTCCCAAAATCTCGAACCAGAATACAAAATATCTGCCACTTTGAAATTTTTGAGATAACATTTATATCCCTGGGTATGTGGTGATATTTTTCGATAATTGATAATTTTTAGACGATTTTGCCCCAATAACTCAAATCTGAAGTCCAAATGAAAAATGCCTTTATGTACCTCATTTTCGAAATCTTCAAATGGCATCTGTACCTAGGCAGGCGGGTAGTCTTAATTTTTCACATGATGATCTCTAAAAAAACATGAATCAGAAATTCTTTTTCATTCCCATTTCATTACACTGCGTTTCCCAAGTTAAGGTTGTTTAGATCGTAATATATTTCGTTAACATTTTTCTATAGTGAATTCGCCCAAAATGCGGCTTAAGATTACTTCAAAAACCGGCCAAGTGCGAGTCGGACTCGCACACGAAGGGTTCAGTGCCACCGTACAATATAAAAAAGAAACACATTTCTCGTATAGGGAGGGACACCCCCTCACGTTTTTACTTTATTTTATTATTGGTTGTTATAGCGGCAAATATTTCTATTATTTGTTGTTTTATATTGTTACACAATGAAAATTTTAAGTGTCTACCTATTAAGGTTCGGAAGATACAGCCCTATGACGGATGTACAGACCGACGGACAGCGGAGCCTTAGTTATAGGGTTCCTATTGACATCCTTTGAATAAGGAATCTTGAAAAACGTACGACCTCAAAGTATAATCATTTGTCGGGAAACGGGCGATTTTATATGAAGTTTCACTTCTATATCAATAATTTTGGTAAGACATCGGTGAAGCAATTGTAAGTCTAGTTTATTTTAAGGAATATATTAAGATTAGAACAATAATGGCAAGTAGTTTTCCTCATTTTTTATTATTAGGTATATCCAGAACCAAACTAATAACAAGTATGCGACAGAACTTTGAGCCAAAGAAGATAATAAACTCAACTCAAATAAAACAATAAAATAAAGCCGAAACAGATAAACATTGACTGACCGAGTGGTTAGAGATCCCAAATGCGGAGCCAAGAGTCGCGGGTTCGAATTCCGCTCAGGACAAATATTCGTGTGCAAGAACATGTCTATTCGTTCCGTGTCTGGGTATAAAAAGTATCTATAATATAAAAGAATATTTGAGTATGTATACCAGCTGTTGTATAACACAAGCATAATACTTGCTTACTTTGGGAATAGATGGCGCTGTGTAGGATGTCCCAGATATTAATACTATTATTACAAACAGAACTGTTTCCTTTTACCCAAGTGTGCCAGAAGAAGGATTATGTTTTTCTTTCTTTGGTACGTTCTTCGGTTGATGAATTTTAACATATGAGGTGTCAGTAGATTCATCATATTTATTTTTAAATATGCCAATCAAAAAAAAATGGGGAATTATTTTTGATAATTTAGCAATATAGAAATCAAATAAAATCTAGTAAATAGCAAATTGAAACTATTTATAGTTATATATTTATTTAGGTATATTACAATACTTATGCTACCTTCTCGACTCAAACTACAAAAAAATATGTTTAACATAAACCCAATAGGTAAGTTAATTTTCTTGGGATGATGTAACTGTCTACAATCTACAAAGCACATTGCATTGTACATTGCTCAATTTTTTTTTATTGATTATAGAGCTTGGTTTTAAATTTTCAGTTGTTTTTTTATGCATTCGGGTCAGGTTTCTTAATCTAAACTAATATTATGAATAGAAACGATTCTATTTTCTGTAGGTATGTTTGTTTGTAAGGGCTAAACTGAAAAACTACTCAACCGATTTAAAAAATCTTTCTTCTTTATAAAACTACATTATCAGCAAGTAACTAAAAAAAAATAGAGATCTTTATGAAAATTATAATAATGTTACCTAAATACCGAAAATTTGCCTATTAAACGTTATTTGGCGTACGCTGCGGAAACTATTGATACGTACTCTGCATACTCATCATTATCTACAAAAAAAATCCACAAGACTATGTCTATTATATTTGAAAATGAAAAAAGTTTATTTTTACAGCAGATTAGTGATCTACAAATTATTTAAAATAACAGTATAATACTTCAGCAATAGGTACCCTAACAGCAGGAAAGTAAATATAACAATTGAAAGTATGTAAAGTGACAATAACCGTTTTTTGTTCAAATTCAATTCTCTGTGTTCAAATTGGTCAATCAAACCACAGGTAGGATTGAAATATGACATTCGTATCATATTAATCCTTATCCAACTAAACATTTATAAAGAATTTATAAGTGTGTATATCAGCTGTCTAGTACACCATAACACGAGCACAATACATGCTTACTTTGGGACTAGATGGCGCTGTGTGGAATTTCCCATATATTATTTTTACATGTAAATTACTCTTTATATTGTTTGAATCAGACCCTTCGTTTACAAGTTACGACGGGTATAAAAATTGAAATTGTTAATAGATAAGTATTTCTTGTAAGTATCTTCTATTTGTCCAAATAATGTACTAATTTATTTATCTATCTGCTCGTGTGAAGCCGGGGCAGGTTGCAATTTTTTAAATATATTATTTTTCAAAATTAACAATTGCTTCTACGAATTTGTAGGTCATAGTCGCCCAGGATAGCTGCAACGACGACGAACGGAACTGTAATTCAATAAAACACACAGCAAGCATATTCAGCTAATGTGCGCAAATGTCTTCTTGGATGAAAAACGTTCTGTAAAAAAAAGCCTGCACACAATGTTTAATTTTTATAGATACATTTTATTCGTGCAAAGTTCTAGCAAACAATAACTCGTCACATCTAAACTAGACAAGTACGCAATAGTTATGAGGAGCATCTCTGCATGCTATCTCATTGGCGAGCGTTGAAACACTAAAAGGAGCATATGTCCCAATTGAGATATTTCAAAGTGAACTGTTTTTTATTTTCGGCGTAGCTATAAAAATAAGATATTGAAATTCATAATTTGAATGAAAATTTAAATAATTTTTAAACATACCGTTTATTAAAGCACAAAAATTCACGAAACATTGTTGCTTTAGGATTTATCTACAATAAGTGTTTGGATATCTTTACAATGTATCAATTGATTGTTATTTACTTTATGTATTTATGAAATATCAAATAATTTCATTTGATATATTCAATTATAATATACGTTACAAGATAGTTTAGTCAATATACATAAAACACTATGTAAGTTCTGCGAACGCAAGTAATTAAAAAAAATTTACAAAGAAATAGAATATTTGCTTAAAATCACATTGTTGAAGTGAAACTTCTTGACGTAGTTAATAAAAAACGAAAGCTTGAAAATGTCTACCGAGGTGCAATCTCTAGATCTTACACTATTTAAGGAATTGCAGCAAAAGGGAATTTTTAACTTTTCATTTACATAACATGTACCATGATAGTAATTTGAGATGAGGTTCTAGTTTCCCATTTCTTTTACATGCCTGTGTAATTTCTTATTGACATACATTACTGCTGGTCGTATTTCCATCACTGATCGTTCAGGAAATTATCAAACGTAATCACCTCTGTTATAGCCCTTAAAGAAGTTCCACTTCAAAAAATTTACTATTGCAACAATTACTCATTCACTCTTGTGTCACAATCGAACCTTAACTACAAAATGTTAGTGTTTTTAATTATTGAATGACATCAAATGCTAACAGACAAAGATAATAGTTTCATCAGAATCTTAGAACATGTGATATATATATATTTTACACAATTTTATTACTGTAGGAAATTCATATATACATGGAAAATGTGATATTTTTACTTATACTGAATTAAAAACAAAAATAGAAATAAAACCTAATCACCATGACATAAACTAAAATGGTTTATATTAATTATCTACCCCAGGTGAAATATAACAAGTACCTATAACTGCTTGTCGCAGATAAAAATAAAATTGTAAAAGTTTTCCACCTGTAAAATTAAATATCGAGATTATTTCTAGCATTTGTGATTAAAATGAAAAATTACGACATATTCATTAAACATAATTTTGTATCAAACCATCTTTCAAAAGTAAAATTGTGTCATTTGAATTGTGATTTTCCAATGTTTTCTTCTTAGATAGTCGGCTTTTCTCAGGATATTTCCAAACGGGTGGATTCGGGTGACGTGGCTGGCTGTTTAGCGTCCCGAAGTACATTTGCGCACATTGCTGGCATTCTGTCACGTCGAAATCAAATCAAGAACATTTCATGACTACGCGTAAAACATCTCGGAATTTGCAGTGTTCTATGTGTTTCGACGTAACGTTCGATAAAAACAGTGAGTGCAAAAATAAGACGCTCGCCGAGTACAATATCTCGCCACAAGATGAATTCTCTTTTTTCAGTTTAAAATAGCTGTTGTTACATTGCAGCATTTAATGAAATTTAAAAATTAGAAACTGGCAAAATCATAGAACTGTATATAACAATCAATTTAAATATATGGGGGAAAAAAATTGCATTGAATGAATGATCACATTTGGAAGTCTGGAAGCATTATGATCTTAACAGTACTTAGTGATTGTTACCAAGCTAATAAATATATATTACAAAGTACATATAAGCGTTGGAGGTATATTATATGATCTACGTTGTTCACTTCTGGAGAATGGGTACAAATCATCGCCCCGCTCACAAATAATATAAATCTATATCAATTATTCACAAATTGAATTTCCTTCTATTATTTTTGGAACTCGAAAATCCGGTACTCTGATATGCGTTTTCATTTTTCCAATACCGATAACTTATATCGCTTAAGAACAAAACGAAAATAGTGTCGGCTATCATAATAAGAATAACGATCTGCCGTATTTTTAATATTTTTAAACCTATAAAACGAGGTAAATGATGATTTGTCACACGTTTAAATATTAGAAAAGTGCAGACCGGATAGCTTTTGCGTGAATTAGGTACACCTACAAATTGACGGCACGATACATGGTCAATGTCTACCAGTCATATACATAACTAAAACTTAGGATTCGTGTGATAATTTTGCAATTGAAAGAATCGTTAAATAGGAATACTTTTTACAAATATGTTTGACTTTTAGCTAATATTTTGCTTGAAACAGTTTTCTGTTTTCTAACTATATGCGTATTCTGTTCAGATATATTTCATAGCTCGGTATTATATTCTGTACTAAAAATATAAAGTTAATTGAAAAAATGCGATAAGTTACTTTTTCTAGATAGGACAAACAAGAAGTAAGTCAGAAGATGTATCCTGCAATGTAACAATAAGTGGTGAATATGCTATTGTGCCCGACTAGCGTGGTAAACAAGGACAGTACCTGGCCCGGATCACTCGACTTGAGCGCCCGGGCGCGTTCCTCTTGCCAGCGCCACGCCTCGCAGAAACAAAACACCACAAATACCGATAAGGCACTCGTATATTTCATCAAAATAATCATTCATCTTTGGCGTTAATTTGCCGACAGCGCCGCGACTCCCAACCGTGGCTGACTCGATTATAAAAACAAACTGTTTATACATTAACATTTTCGACAGACAGAAACTGTAAATCATGGTTGCATTGTTACCTTGCGGTTGGGAGTCGGAGCGCGGTCGTACTGAGCGAACGTCACTCCCGGGACTAGCGTGCGGGCTTGGCGTCACCCGATTCTTTTCCGTTGGAAATATCCACTTTTCCACCGTACCAATTGTCAAGCACCGTCCATTTCGACCGTTGTTTCTGGCTCTGCATCATGATCGTTGGATCTGTCGTTTTGTGCACTAACTTCATTGGCATTCTCTTGAGCTGTCTCTTGACATGTCATAATATCTTTAATAATAGAATCTTGTTCTTGACTGGAAAACAACTCATCTATTATTGATTCTCTATTTTCATTTACAATAGAATCCATTACCTGTTCTCTTTCTTGTCTATCATAGCTTTCCTCTATTTTGGATTCAGTTTCAGTGCTTGGAAAATACTCTGACATTGATTCTTTTTCTATGTTGGCATAATTTTCTTCACTACGTTGATGATCCTCCATCAGTAATATAGCAGGAGTTTCGATTTCCGGTATCCTTGGCATGGGTATGAAATCCTGAATTTTGTGTTCAATAGAATCGTGAATATTGTGTTCAATAGAATCATGAATATTGTGTTCAATTGTATCCTGAACGTTGTCTTCAATCGTATCATGAACATTTTGTTCAATTGTATCATCAACATTGTGTTCAGTTGCATCATCAACATTATGTTCAGTTGCATTATGCACATTGTGTTCAGTTGCATTATGAATATTGTGATCAGTTGTGTCATGAACATTGTGTTCATGTACCTTCCGTTCTTGTGATTCACATTCTGGTCGATTGATCGTTACGACATCGGTATTATCGACACCTTCATATAAACCTCCTGCATTGTCTGTTTTTTTATCTACATCCATAGATGCATTTATATCACTTGCTGATGTATTCAAGTCACTTGTAGGTTCGTGTTGTTCGAATAAATTTTTGTCGTGATCTGTTTGACTAGAACTATAACTTTCTAACTGAGTATTTTCATTACTCTTCATAGATTCTGCTTGTTCTCTTGGGTTTTGTACGTTATCTTGTACAGTCTCATTGTAATTTTTATTTCCATCTTGTTCTTTAATATGTCCTTTTTCTTTTTGTTCCTTTGAGTCCTCAGTTTCGCCCCATCTAGACTTTCGGTCTCTTTCTTTGCGAGAATTTCTGTCGTCCCTATTAGAGCTGCGTCTCTCTTCATAATTTCTACGTCGATCGTTGCGATCTCTATTATCTCTGTTGTAGCGTCCGTCATCGTGGTCGCGCGAACGCCGGTCCCTACGGTGTTCATCCCATTCGCCACCCTGTCTGCGGTCCCAATCTCTATCTCTATTTTCTCTATCGTTCCAACCTCCTCTATCGTTAAATGCGTCTCTATCATCGAAACGTCGATCGCTTCTATCAAAGTATTCAGGTTGACCATCGAATATGGGCGGTCTATCAAAGTCAGGATCTTCGAAAGAAGGTGGTCCTTCAAATGGCGGAGGGCCTTCGAAGGAGGACCGTGGGCCCTCGAATGGAGGTCGCGGGCCATCAAAAGACCTGGGTGGTTCAAACGGCGGGCGATTGGGTCCATCGAAATTAGGTCGATTGCCATCGAACGGCGGTCGGTTTCCATCGAACGGCGGTCGGTTACCTTCGAATGGCATTCGGTTGAATGGCGGACGTTCGAAACGTGGCGGGTTGTCATATATAGGGCCACCTTCAAATGGAGGTCGTTCGAACGGAGGTCTATTGAAAGGCATACCATTGAAACGCGGACCAAAAGGCCCTTCCATCCACGGTCCTGTAAATACAACGTTATGAATGTAATACTTAAGACACTTTCCCATTATATAGATATAGAAAAAAAATTTCGATTTTTTTGTTTTTAGTATTTTAGTACTAAAGGTCTTTGCATACCTCTTAAAGGTGGTCTTGGTGCACCCCTCATCCTGAGTTCTACAATTATATTAATTTCACGTTAGTAATTTTGTTAATTGTATGCTGCTAAAAATTATGGAGACAACATAATTATAAGGAACAATCACGAATTTATACCAGCAAAACAAAATGTCACATTACATGGGAATAATTCCTTTGAATTTTGTCAAGATGAGCAGTAATAATTTGCATATAATCTTACAATAAAGAGGTTATTGTTTTGAACGAACCTGCTCTAAATGTGGGCGCCATATGCGGCGGTGGCTGTCGCGGCGGCGGCAGTTGAGTCCAACCGCCGTCATTTTCTGCTTTCTCCATTTCTGGAATACATATGCATTGCAGAAGTGTTATACAAAGAAAGAAATACAATATATATAATTTAATTAAGTAAAGATTAAAACTGTGTACTAGGCAAAGTGCATTGGTGTGAAAATTTTACTTTTAAGAGTTGCTTGTGAGTCTTGTGACACACAAAAATTACACTCCAAAGAAATGCTGGAGAATAAAAATATAACAAGTATTTATTTGATTGCCTCTTAGGTCTTTTGATTTAATAATTTAACACTCCCCACTGGTAGTATTCCACCGCATCAGCAAAGTACTTGGAGCTCGCGGCCTCGAGTAAGTAAGTCATCTTTAGTAATAACGCCAGTTCACTAAAATTTAGCGCGAGACGCACGTTTAGGGAAGTCGACATCACATTGCTACGAACAAATATGTTTTTTTTTTTTTCGTAGCTTCGCATATATATCAAATCTATAAGACACACGCTACACGTAACCTTCTGTGAAATTGTAATACCTTTTTTTTAAAATTAACTAAATGTTTTTCGTTTGCTCTCCCGGCGCTCACGGTAGTGATCGTCGGGAAACGTTCTCTGCCCCACCGCACCGCTTCTTCCTATTTGTGTCGCCTATTTATCGCGAAGATGTTCTACTTATAGAATTCTAACCTACTTTGGCATCGGTATGTGGTTGTCTACCGTTATGTACCGCATAGTGAGACAAAGCTACCTCTGTGCCTCTAGCGTTACCGATGTTACGGATATGCAATTTCGGATCTGGATACGGATATGGATAACAATATTATATTGTACCGGTTACTGATATGAATAAGACGTTATAACTAAGTAACCAATAGAAATAATAAACAACGCAGCAGACGCGCGCGGCTAGTGTGTAAGTCAACTGTCAGGAAAAAACAAAAACTTGTCATAACATCTCATTTAGACTCTGCGCCACTATCCGAAATTATTCGAAACTCTTATATCAGATTTGGTTACGGTTACGGATATATTTTTATTTCAGATATCCGATAGTTTCGGTTACGGATTCGGTTATGGAGCTCCATAAACTCAGTAATTTCTAGACCCAGCGACTTGGGCTGTGCGTTTATATATGTTAATCGGTATGTTTTTTCTTTTATATTAGATTTATTTAATTATTGACATACTTGTCGATTCATAAATATTTGCCAGATAGAACACAGAATGTATTTCGGTTTTCGATATACATAAAAAAAAGGTTGCAGCCAAAAGTCTCTGAATAATAAGATGCAATAGTGATTCGAACTCGGATCTACTAGATGGTTAGTCATAATGTTTTCAAATCTATAACTACTGTACTAAAGAAACAAAATAATTATTAATCTCTAATTGCAATTATAAAAAATAAGTTAAATTGCCGGGGGGGGTAGCAGAGCATATATGCCTAAATTTTTTTCTGTCGTATTGTCGTATCAGTTTGTTCCGTCGAGCATATAGATTACATTTAAATGTAACAAAAGTTCATCCTATTTTTAGTATTTTTAATGGACCTTTTTTATTCCCAATTCTACAAATATTTGAAAGGTAAAGAAAATATATACCAGGTTGAAATTATAACAACCAAAAAAAAAAAAATATATCATAATGAGGTCCTACCTACCTGATTACGTAAATAATAAATATATGTTATAATAAACTATTTTATCTACCGTGTGATTTTATAACGTTTAGGTGTGGGACCGCTTGAATTTATTTTGTCACGCGATAGTTTTAATTTTGCGATAACTCCTAAGATATTAATTTCAATTGTATGTTGTAAAGGGCAATTGTAATGTGCATGAAATGCTTAAAAGGTAACTAACATGTTTAATTTGATAAGGAGTAATATATTTGTGTAAATAGTTTTTCAATTACCACAATATATGTGACCATTTTTTAAAATATTAAAATAGATATTGTCAGCTATCCTTAAAAGATAGACATATGCCATCGCAGACTTTTCTACAGACCTATAAAAGAGGAACATTTCGTCCATACATTGTTTTGTTATATCTCAAAGGGATTAAGCAGCGTTTTTGATGAAAGCTCCTGATCGGTTAGTTTTTTCCTACATCTTTAACAATCGTATATTTCAACCAATTTACACAAAACATTAATGAATTATACACATGAACCTTTTTCTTGAATCACTCTGTTCATTGATGACAAGCGTATGAAAATCCCGTTGATAGTTTTTGAGTTCATCGCCTCAATGTCTGTCTGAACTTCAGACAGACAGAAAGACGTGGTGGGGGGGACTTCGTTTTATAATATGTAGTGATTTACCCCTAGTGATTTCCTTTTTAAATGTAAGCTTTTAAAATATTTTGTTCAATTATTAATCTAAGATTAGGTACTAATGTTAGATGACTGGCAGTAACTTGTATACCTAATTTTTATTTTCAGGTTTTATAACAAACTAGCTTTCCGCCCGCGGGCTACGCTCGCGTTGACCACAGTTGTACTGGGCTAGTTAAAGGAACGCGACGCTCCAGAACATTGTAACACTTTCTAGAACATTCTGAAACTTAACTGCCTAAGAAATCTCTATTCCTAATTTCATAAAAATCCATTTAGCTATTTTAGCATGAAGAATAGCTATCCCACAAGTCGGTCCCAAAATCAGTAAAACATTTTGGAGATTAACTGGAACAGACAGACTAACAGACACTACGATTTTCTATACGTATATAAAAAAAATTGCTTTTTACTCTTGACAACGCCCTCTTTATATTTGCAAAATTTCAGTAAAATCGGAACAGCCGTTTCGACGATTAGTCCTAACCAATAGACAGACAAACACACAGACAAACAAACAAAAAGTAGCGTATTTCACTCCTCACACCCGTCTTTTTACGTCTGCGAAGTTTCATTAAAATTGGTTTAAATGTTTTAGAGTTTAGCTCAAACAGACATAGAGACAACCAGACAGACAAACCAAAAATATTGAATGTCACTCCTGACAATCTTTTAATCATATCTTTGAAAGTTTCATTTAAATAAGTTCAGCCCTTTCGGAGATCAGTTCGAACAAACAGACGGACAGACAGACAGATAAACAAAAAGTGTTGTATGTCATTCCTGTTAATCTTTTTATCACGTCTGTGAAGTTTCATTGAAGTCGGTTCAGCCGTTTCGGAGATTAGCTCGAATAGACGGACAGACAGACAGACATATAAAAGAATTTGGTCATGTAGTCACATAGATCTCGTCAAAACATCAAGTTTGAGTACCAACACGATAGGTCTGCGATTGATAGTTTCGAAAATATAAGCTTTTAAAAATTTGGTCACGTGGTCACATAGATCTCGCCAAAACATCAAGTTTGAGTACAGATACGATAGGTCTGTGATTGATGGTTTCGAATATATATATGCATTTAAAAATTTGGTCACTTAGTCACATAGATACGTCTGCAAAGTTTCATTGAAATCGCTTTAGTCGTTTTGGAGTTTAGCCGGAACAGACAGACAGACGGACAGACAGATAAAAAGCAGCCTATGTCACCCCTGGTAATACCCTCTGCACGTCTGCCAAGTTTCATTGAAATCGGTTAAGCCGTTTCTGAGATCAGCTCAAACTGACAGACAGATGGACAGACAGACAAAAAGCAACCTATGTCACTTCCGACAATACCCTCTGCACGTATGCCAAGTTTCATTAAAATCGGTTCAGCCGTTTTGGAGATCAGCTGAAACAGACAGACAGATGGACAGACAGACAAACAAAAAGTACCCTATGTCACCCGCAGTAATGCCCTCTGCACGTCTGCAAAGTTTCATTCCAATCGGTTCAGCCGTTTCGGAGATTAGCCGGAACAGACAGACAGACAGACAGACAGACAGACACTCCAATTTTATTAATAACAAATAAAGGAAAGTAAGGTGACCACACTACAAAAGTTGAAAGATTATTACTGGCTTTCAATATAGGACGTAACAGACACTGTGGATAAGGAGTTTTTAATATTTAAAAAACAGCGCTAATAGTATGACGGTAGGTACTTACATACCTTATTCGTGCAAAAAATCGATTTTGATAATCATAGTTATTAGCTACATATACTGACTTTCAAACAAATTGATTTCTGATATATTTGTGCTATGTCTGCTTGTTACATATATTAGTACTTAGCTAAGAAATTTTATATTTGAAAATGTGTTATTCTGATTTGATGTACTAAGATTTTTGTTTGTGTATATTTTTGTAATTTTAAAAGGTTTTGTTTTTATATTAAATTAAATGCAATTATGATAATATTTAATATACTTAATAACTCCTTAGTTTTGTATTTAGAAGAACAAATAAGTTCCTTGTATATTTAGAATTTTTATTATAGGTACATTTTATTATCAATATCAATTATATCAATGATATGGCCAAATGTGCACAAACAAAGTTCGGATTTGTTATGGCAAGATCCTGACCGATTTTTGACTTGTTTCATGACTATGGATGAAACATGGCTTCACCATTACGACCTTGAAACGAAACAGTAGTTCATGACTTAGAAGAGACAGTCATCTCCAACTCTTAAGACATTTAAGGCCTTCCATGCCCTCATATGACCATGGGAATACCTCAATCATAGAACCTACTATTACAGGAAGTTTAACTTATTATACATGACAAATTAAAAAAATGCGTATAGACATATGCGAAAAGCGGCGTGACAAATACGCTTAAGGTGTTTTGTTTCACCAAGATAACGCTGCCATGCACAAGTCTAAAGTTCCGATGGCTGCCATTGAAGATGCTGGCTTTTAATTGATGAAATATCCTCCATATTAACCGTATTTCGCCCCTAGTGATTTCTATCTCTTTCAGCGGTCGCAACAGCACCTTAGAGGTCGAAAATTTGAAGACGATGAGGCCGTGGTTGCCAAATACACGATTTTTTAAAAAGCTCAAGATGAAGTTTTTAATAAAGGAATTTTAAGTCTAGTAAAAAGATAATTGTATTAACTTAAAAGGTGATTATGTTGAAAAATTAATCAAGTTTTATTGGCAGATAATTGCATCTTAGTCACTCTCACTTTTTATTGAACACTCCTTCTATATAGTATTACCTTAGTTGACTGAGTGTGGCATATGAGCTCCCCTACTAAAATACAAACAGTATCGCTGCCGTCACGTAATACCGTAAAGCTTACATGCTGGTATAGGTATTGAAATAGTGTAAAAGCTAAGGTTTGCAATTGGGACTGCAAAATTGCATTTGGGACCTAAAAAAGTTAAAAAACAGTTTCTTAATATGACTAGAGTAAAAGTCACTTAACAATTTTAATCACTCACCAGGCGTTTCCAGCAGCGGCGGCAGATGATCATGTCTCGGAAGCATTCTCTCGTGTCTAGGCATATCATTCAATCGCTGCATGTCTTCCATTCTTGGAGGCAATTCATTCATTCTTTGCATTTCCTCTCTTCTAGCAGGTATATCGCTCATTCTTTGGATCTCTTGCCTTGGTAAATCGTTTATCCTTGGCCTGTCTTGCCTTGAATTTAAATCATTTATTCTTGATATATCAGGTAACCTTGGGGGTTGATTGTCCATTCTTGGTGGTACATCATTACTATCATCCATCCCATTATTGTTGTAGTTATCTCCTTGTCGTGGTCTCGTTTCTTCTGGACGACTAAGTTTCCCGTTTGCCATCTCCCATAGTCTCTCTTGTAAAGTCTTTTCAGGATTCTGTTCCGTGTTTGGCGCGCTTGTGCGCGGCGATCTGTCACGGCTACGATCGCTGTTCGATATTTAAAAAAATTATAATTAATTAAGGGGATTAATATCGATTTTTTTTAAAAGCGAAATATAAACAGGGTGATAATTTTTTATTGCAAGTTTTTCTATTGATTCTAAACTTATTGACTTTTATAAAAATTCTACTAGATATAGGTATTCACTCACTCAAAGTTACACTATAATCCAAAATAATCAAATATATGGATAATGGCCAGATATTTACACCCGAGTTTTGAAACACTAGTTGAGTTAATAGTTGGTTAAAGAAAGGTCAACCAATGTTTCAGCTGGTCTCCTCTGCTGTTTTATAAATAGGCTGAAGTGCAATTACCTGTTGTCCCTACTGGAGAATCGTTCTCTGTCTCTATCCCTGTCTCTGTCGCGGCGATCTCTACCTCTATCCCTGTCTCGGTCACGGTCGCGATCTCTACGGTCTTCCCTTTCACTGTGAAAGCAATATTAATAAATAAATATATGTAACAGATTTAACTTACCAGGAACGTGATTTATGAATTATATTCTGTAAAAAAAATAATTAAAAATCCACAAAATGTACAAGAATATGGTGATTTTTAAAGCTTTTTTTAATAATTTTCTAACAGGCTTTTGGCCGCATATACACACATAAGGTCCCTAAATTTTCTTGTTTGATTTCCGGCAGAAGCTCTACTCCACTACTATTCTATTTGGCAACTCAAAGCGTTGCTTGCGACTCGCTTCGAATCTTGATTAACTTAGTGTCTCTAGGCAACTGTTTATTCTGATCAATTGGCCGAGTGGTTAGAGATTCTATCTGTAGAAGCAAAAGTTCCGAGTTCGATTCCCGGTCGGGACAAATATTTGTGTGCATGCACATGTCTATTTGTTTAATGCCTGGGTGTAAAATATGTATATATTATAAATAATATTTAAGTATGTGTATCAGCTGTCTAGGGCCCATAATACAAGCATATTTGCTTACTTTAGCACTAGGTGACGCTGTGTGGGATGTCCCAGGTTATTATTATTATCCAAATAAACAGTAATCTATGTTACTTTTTCAAACACACTTTCGCGTTCATAAAATATGAATTAGGATGTATTGTTCAATATGACGAACTTTCATTAGTACTCACCGATCACCTCGATCACGTCCTCTGTCCTTGTCCCTTCTATCCCGATCCCTGTCCCTATCTCGTCTCCTGTCCGGTACTTCCCTGTCACGTCTGTCCCTATCGCGGTCTCTGTCACGCCTGTCTCTATCCCGATCTCTATCCCTTTCGTTTTTCTTGTCATCGCCTTGCGTAGAGTTCTCTTTTGACTCCTCATCAGGTGGCAGTTGAATCAAATTGAACGGCGGTGGTTCATTCATATTGAAATTTGGCGGAGGTTCAGACGCGTTGAAGATCGGTGGCGGTTTTGATAATAAAGCTTGCAGCTGAGGGAAAACCACATATGAAATTACTTGATGCATCGAAAATTTCCGTTAAAAAATATGAAAACTGAAGAACATGACGATCTAAAGACGTCATCGTCACGTCACAGCTTTTGGTCAACGCTTTAGTGGTTTTCTTGCACCATACATATACTAATTTGCGAGATTAAAAACTCGAGTGTTAGAGAAGCGAAATCTAATATTCGTAAACTATCAAAAGTCATTCACAATATACATAAACATGGTCTTAAGAATATTGTATACAGTATTCAATAAAATACTCATTATTGTAATATTTAATTAATAATTTTACTAAATCATTTACGAGAAACGGTTTATAAAATGCAATAACTTTATTCTAAAGTTTATTCTGCGTATGTTGATGTACAATACATACAATATAACTTGCAGTTTATTATCAAATTTGCTAAAAAAGGTGGGTCACCAATTATAATTTTTGCTGTAGATCGCATGCGCATGCATAGAGCTAAATTTGGGCAAGCGTACAGGTTTGTATTTTTCTGTTCAGATTGGCAATATAAGACTATTAAAATACACACTCAATGATACCTTGATTATCTGAGAATAAACAAAATGATTGACTATATCCGATCCATAGATTACAGTAAAAAAAGAACAGACGAAACCCCAGAGCATTACAATAAATGAACAGGGACACTGATTAACAATGATCTAACAATATCTCAATATTATTTAATAATAGTATTATTATTATTGTTCTTTTGGTTAACTTGGAGTCACCCAAATTGACAATAGGAAAAAAAATGTTCAAAGTTTTTTATATGTTCTTTATCCACAGTAAAATTTATTTGAGATATTTTATCAGTGGATGTGTTTCAATTTAGCTCTTACATGTTTGTGAACTTGAAAACTTTCGTTTTCTATAAAATCGTACATGTCATAATTTTAACGATTAAAGAAAGTAATATTTTGATGGTCTCTTGTCAGTACATTTATGAAAATACAATTTGAACATAAAAACTTAAATGCTTTCTCTAAGGTGGGCGATGGCTACAACTGTTATCAATTCCCAGATTCAGACTGTCAAAGATTAATAATTCTTTCATGTTTTTGTATAGTATCCACTTTTTTTATAATAAAATTCTAAAAGAAATGTTAGATTTCAGTTCTAATCCATTTATAAAGCGTGTTAAAATCTAATTTATGAAGAAAGCTTACTATTGTATAAATGAGTATATAAATGATGAGTACACATGGACATCATTATAATAGTTTTAAGCATTTTAAATTTACAGTAAGAACGGAGAAGTTTTATGATGTTTAATATATCATATTTAACATGATAGAATTGAAATATAGACCAAAACTAACAAGACAGTAATCCGTCAATAAATGACTGAGAAATAAATTATTTAATCCTATGTTTTCGCGCGGGTTGACTGGTGACCTCTCACTGCCCGTGATGTCACATTGCCTACACGATCGAGTGTCGCGTCATCTCACTGCACTTTTTTTATGCCATCCTCGCTGTTATTATTTTACGAACTAAATTCTTATATTTCATCCAAGTCTATTAATATCTTATGTTTTTTTTTTAATTAGATAATTAAGTTTTATTTGATTATAATGGAACAAGTTTTTGTAAAAGGACAAAGTGATAATTTGCCTAAAATTGATATTTTTACTGTGATGGACTTTTTTCTTCAAATCCGTCTTAGGCTAGTGTTGAAATAAAGGTTTTAAACTTTTCAAGTAAGTATCTACCTGCGTAATTATCGAAAGTCTGGTTTTTAGGGTTCTGTATCTCAATAGGAAAAAACGGGACCCTTATAAGATGTCCAACTCTCCGTCCGTCTGTCTGTCGAGACATAAAAACTGAACAAGTGCGAGTCAAACTCGGCCACCGAGGGTTCCGTACAAATAAATAAATTTGTACTATGAATTCGTACCTACTTTGTACGGAATCCTCGGCGGGCAAGTTCGACTCGCATCTGTCCGGGGTTTGGGCTTGTTTGATTCTTCTTAACAAGTAAGTACTCTGGTTTTAGGGTGTTGGTAAACTATGATAAAAATAAATAGATACACAAATTTCTATAATAATTACATAAAATTTTAGCTTTGTTGCATTAAATAATTTGTTTTAACGTCATAAATACTAAAGAATAATATTACTAAGAATAAAATTATTGTTAACTTTTTTTATTAGCAATAAAATGCAATAAAAGCTTGTTTTTAAAATATTTTTTACCCTTTACTATTTTCCGTCGTAATCGTAAGCTACCTACCTAAAATGTTAGGTTCTTCACTGAAATCTTACATTATTGGCACAACGCTGCTGTCAAATTTATTTACTCTATGATTATTGGTTAGCTAAATTTTCTTTCTGTTCCTGCTGTGTAGGTATTTGGAGTTTCAACTGCCGTGCTTCAACTGCTTACACATTAGAACTATACCTACAATATTTATACGCTTGCTTTTTGTCTCAATGGTCTCAGCCATCACGTGAAATTACTATTATCTATAGTAATAGTATATATATATAATATATATATACTATATATATATATATATATAGTATAGAAACAATCTACCTATAAACACTACGACTCGTTAGCGCGCGAATGACTGAATGCAAATGAATTCGGGCAGCGTGACGTCACACGCTGAGCTGTCGCTCGGAGCGAAATTATTTTTGCAAGCGCGACATTAATGTCCTATAACTTCTTTATTTGTGGAGATATTTTCATGATTCTTTCACACTTTCGTTTTATTTAGCTTAAATTTTAATAATAGCGAATAAATTTTTTTTAGTGAACTTCTCCATTAAGGAAAACGTATATATTTTAATAAATCTAACAGGGAGGAGTTTTTAGTCGATTCTTCGCTTACTTTTTCGAACCTAATCAATTCACTTTGACTGACAATAAGTGTGAGTAAATATCTTATCTAATTATGTATAAACATCTGTAATCCATCTTCCTTCTAAAACTACAGCGGTAGATGTGCCGAGAATTAAGCGTTTTTTTGGGGCAAAGTGTTTATTTCATTTCAATACCTGATCTGGTAATGACAGTGGTGGAACCAAGTTGGATTCAGGTTTGGAGTCACTGGTGGGCGGGTTTTCGTTTTGATTCTCTTCCGTATCCAAGTCCATCGCGTCGTCGGTGTGCGTCACGGCCTCAGGCTGTATACGGTGAAATGCAATTTGAATAAATATCCATAATGCAAAATAAATACTTTAAAGAGTGATTGAAGGCGATTGAAAAACGACAGAACATCGATAACAAACGACGGTCTGTCTGTAGTAATGAATCGGCTGAGTATTTGTAATTTTTTTTTTTATAAAAATTACCTCAAAAGCTGACAGCCTTCCCTAACGTATAATTAACAACCTAATACTAACCTGATGCTGTCTTTGCCCCTGTTGCCTTGCGGCGTGAGGCGGTTGAGGTGTATGATGCTGCAAATGCATTGGTGGCATACCTGGCAGCATCCCACCCAAACCCATTAGCCCACCTAGGAAGCCACCCACCATACCTGATTAGACAATAATGGTTTGTTTAAATAAATTAAAATATTACTTAAGAATTAATCACGCCCAATCGACTACTTGGATTGGGTCACATAAAATTGATTTTATTTATTAATTGCATTCATGTATAAACATAACATCTTCAATATATAGTTTTAACATGAGCGCGGATTGGGCACAGCAATATAAATTAAACAAAGGCATGTGAGACCTCTTACAATAGTCAGGTCCACAATTTTAGATATTTTTTTATTATTCTAGAAAATTAGGTGGCTACTAATAATAATACTTTTAAAAATAATTTAAAAATAAATTGATACAATTAAACAATAATAAAAATTAGAGATATGTTCACAAATTAGTAATCAAACTAAGAAATAATTTAAAAAAAATTAATCATGTCAAACTACAGGTAATTTATCTTCAAAGAACTTGTCTATACAGTAATAACATTTTTCTAATAGATACCTCATCAATACTGTCTTAAATTTGTATTTGCACATGGTATATTTGTGAAAAAATTGTTGATAGTCAATAGTAATTTTCTTTCTTAATCATTATATTTTTATAGTTTTAAAAATAATACCTACATCAATTTTTTATTCAATTTTCAAACTACAATTATTAAGCTATCAACATTTATTTCAGTAATATTATAATGAAAAAATGGGAACAGAAAGAGCCTATAGAAAAATCGGCCAAATTCGAGTCTGACTCGCGCATTAAGGGTTCCGTATCACCGCACAATGTATATGCATATATGCATACCGCATGTCGTATAATTTGAAAAAAAAAAAATCTTTTACTAAAAATTATTTTTTTCGTCCCTAAAAATTAACCTCTAAAACGAAAATTCGTTTATTTACAACTTCTTTCATCCAGTAGATTCGGAGAAAAAAGGTTGTGACAGACAGACATTAGAGTGATCCCATAAAGATTCTTTTCTAGTGTTCCATACTCAAAAGGTAAAAAATGGGATCCTATTATTAAGATTCCGCTGTCCGCCCGTCTGTCTGTCCGTCTGTCACCAGGCTGTATCTCATGCACCGTGATAGTTAAACAGATGAAATTTTCACACATGGTTTATTTCCGTTGCCGCTATAACAACAAATACTAAAAAAACAGAATAAAATAAATATTTAAGGAAGCTCCCATACAACAAACGTGATTTTTTTGCTCGTTTTGCTCGATATTGATGGCAACAGATGCTTGAAATATTCACAGAATATTTAGTTATATTCACTTTAAAAATAAATAATTAAATTTATCATCATCATAATTTCAGCTTTTACCTGTCCACTGCTGAACATAAGCCTCCTTCATGGGACGCTACGCGACGCGATACTCCGCTTGCTGCATCCAACGGCGACCTACCGCCCTCTTCAGGTCATCGGTCCATCGAGTCGGGAGGCGCCCGACGCTACGCTTTCCCGTGCGTGTTCTCCACTGGAGAACCTTTTTGCTCCATCGAGTGTCGGTTTAGCGACATACGTGGCCGGCCCACTACCACTTCAGCTTGTTGATTCTTAGAGCTATGTCGGTAACTCTGGTTCTTCTGCGGATGTCTTCGTTTCGGATCTTATCTCGCAGATGAATACCATACACCGAGCATAGCTCTTTCCATCGCTCGCTTAGCAACTTTAAATTTGTGTGCGAGTCTCAGAGTAAAGGACCACGTCTCTGCTCCATACGCCATTACCGGCAGAACATACTGGTTGAAGACTTTCGTCTTCAAGCATTGGGGCAAGTTGGACGAGAAAACGTAGCGCAGCTTGCCGAACGCTGCCCAACCGAGTTGGATTCGGCGATTTGCCTTTTTCTCGAATTTGGATTTACCCATCTGTATAGTTTAACCCAGAGAGACATAGTCTTCAACAACCTCGTGAATCGCATTCACAACAGTAATCGGCCAAGGTGAAACATGGTTATTGAACATTAACTTTGTTTTGTCCATGTTCATGTTTAGGCCTACCTGTTGGGAAACGTCATTGAGGCTCGTGAGCAATCTATCTGTTGAGATCCTCCAGCGATTCGGCCATAATGACAATATCGTTGGCAAATCTAAGGTTTGAGATGTACTCGCCATTCACGTTTATACCACATTGTTTCTTCTTTCTCTTCATTGTCTTCCAACGCACAGGTGAACAGTTTCGGAGAGATGACGTCTCCCTGCCTCACGCCTCTTTGCAGTTGGATAGGTTTCGTGCTCTGATTGTGTACTTGGACGGTCATTGTGGCTGCGTTATACAGACATCTCAGCACATCGATGTACCGATAATCGAGTTGGCATCGCTGGAGGGATTGCAGAACTGCCCACATTCCGACAGAATCGAAGGCTTTTTCATAATCCACAAACGCTAGGCACAAGGGCTGATTACACTTTTCGGACTTTTGTATAATTTGCCGTAGTGTGTGATATGACGTATGGTGCTGAAGCCTTTTCGAAAGCCGGCTTGTTCGGGTGGTTGAAAATCGTCAAATCTGCACTCGAGACGAATAAATTAAAATAAAACTGGTATTTAAGGGGGGCTTCCATACAAAAAACTTGATTTTTATATTATACGGTGGTACGAAACCCTTTGTGTGCGAGTCCGACTCGCATTTGGCCGGTTTTTTCACTTTGGATGTATGAATGAAAACAAAAAAATAGAAATATTTTTATAAAAAGTAAATATTTGTCATCATTCTCACCAGGTTGCGGCATTGACTGAGGCGGCATGTTTGGTGGGAAATTTAATAGAGGTCCAGTAGGGGGAAGGCCTGCATCTGCTGGTAGTCCTATAATATAGAAATAATTTTTAATATCTGTAAATATTTGTTACAGTTTAATTAATTCATAAACAAGGTGTGTTCCTGCTCGTTAGGTTCTTAAATAAGTTTAAATATAAGCACAACAAACCTTTATACCTTGTATAATGTTCATAAAATGTGTGTAATTGATTTCAATAAATCATCACTACATATTATTTATAAGTATAAATCGCCCCGGAAATGGTAACATATTATAAAATAAAGTCCCCCGCCACGTCTGTCTATCTGAATGCAAAAAACTCAAAACCTATGAACGGATTTTTATATGATTGGCACCAATGAACTGATTGGTTCACAAGGAAGGTTTATGTGTATAATTCATTAATGTTTCGTGTAAATTGATTAAAATATGACGATCATTGTTGAAGATGCCGGAAAAAATCAAGCTGGCTGGGAGTTTTCATCAAAAACGTAGGCTAATTCCTTTGAGACATTACAAAACAATGTATGGAAGAATTGTTCTTCTTTTATAAGTCTAAAGGAAAGTCTGCGATGGCATATGTCTATCTTTTAAGGATAGTTAACTATATCTGTTTTAATGTTATAAATTAATCAAACGTGTAAACTAATTATACAAAAAATATTATAGTTTGTTCTTATGTATACATATTCCTTACTTTTTCAAATATTTCCAGAAATGGAAATGAAATACATTAAAAATATCCAAGTAGGATAAGCATATATTACATTTATATTTCATTAAATCTAATCCACATGCTCGACACAACACGCTGATACAGACGACACTACGACAGAAAAAAAATTTAGGAATATATGCTCTGCTACGTACGCGAAGCAGTGGCGGGTCGTATAATAATAATACTGTAATTTTCTTCTCAATTACATTGAAGAAAAATCACAATAACCTTGAATCTATTCCTGCAAAGTTCCTATGCTAATAGTAATGAAATCTAAAACTTAGTAAGACCATAGAGAAGGAATGTTAGGTATGGCCTCGGCCGATGGACGCTAGATGGTCCGCACGTTGCGATGAAACATGATACTTAAATGACTAGGGTGTGTCCACGAGTTGTGAGCTACTAACTAAATGTACTAATTTTCTTCTAAACTTTAGTAATAGACACCTTGCCTCAAAACTAAAAGTGATTCAACGAGGGTTATCTACAATATTTAAGAGTCTATTGAGCACAAACCCACTTTATATAAATAGTGAACTAAAAAGTATAGAAACTTAATTGACACTAAATTGTCCCTAGAGAAATGGTGACACGGTGGGCGTATCTTAAAATTTGCGCTTTGACAAACAGCCAATAATTTTAGGAGCGTGAAAAATAATGCTTTATTAGCATTCGATTCGTGTTTACGTACGGAGCTGTTAATAATTGTGTGAGAATATGTTATAATTTTTAGGCTACAAAGTTAGCTTATGTAGGTATTGAAAAGTAATGCATGCTACATATTTTCATATTCCGATTTACCGTTTCAGCTTATGTGTGAAAGAAGTATTTAGTATTAGTTATTTTATTGAGTGAGTCGTAGCTCCTCATTTTTTCATTATTTCAGTACATATTATGCTTCTATAAATTTTTCATTCGCTGTTCATGAACTTGTTAATTTCTGAGAAATTAAATAATCACCAATATTAGAATAGAGCAAAACCACAAGCAATCATATTACAGTACCCGACGGAAAATATTGGACATCGACCTTTGAAAAGAGACAATCGGCTAATTTCGGATTCTTAGAGCATTATCTCTATTACACACTACCTATATGAGGTTTGCTAGTCGTGGTTCAAATGTGATAGAGTGCGGCTGCGTCCAGTTAAAAATATATATATAAAGTTGCTAAAACCTATACTAAGCGCTACTTCGGTGTCGTGAAAAGTCAGAGTAAGGCCACTGCTCTCGCGGCCGACCCGTCTCGCTGCACCAACTGCCCTCACCGCCCCTTGACCATTTATTTGGTGTTTGCGCAAGTATCTGGTGCTAACTTGAGAGCCTTTTACTTTAGTATATATGGTAGTATAGTACTGTATGTATTATGGAACAACTTACGAGGTACATTTGCAGGTATGCTTGGTGGCCTTATTCCTGGGGGCATTCCTGGTGTGATTCCTGGAGGGATACCAGCTGGCATTCTGTAAACCACATTCACAATATACTTCTTTTGTACATGGTACTTCATTTTCTTCAATGTAATACAATTCCTCAAAACTAGACAGATTTACACAATGAGCTTGTAAACAGAAAAATTATTATTTATGTTTTATAATTTTTTCACGCACTTCTTCATAGAACATAAATTTTTGTGCACCTCTACAGTTTAAAACAGCTTCACAATAAATAATTTAAATTTCGCCAAAGCGCGACCGCAGGCACCACGCGTTGTACGGAGTACCGTTTTGTGACGTCAGATGCCCACCTTCCGCGCTGGCTGACTCGCTCGGTAAGATTGCTATTAAAACAATCTCGTACTGAGTGTTTTGCTGAGCGTGTGTGTACGAGAACAGATAGACAATTTACCAAAAACAGATTTGTAGACACTGGCCAATTATTTTGTAAAAAATATTTCTATGAAACAGAAAATTGGAATGTCAGGAAATCTCGTAACTACAACATTAGTCACGAGATTCCCTATTACTTAAGCCACATATTTTACGTAATATTTATACTTAATATAATAAAGTCAGTATGTCGCGCGGGAATGCCGCGAGTTTAAGGGTATGAATGACGTCATATCGGTAACCGCTACAAGGAAAAAGTACTGGCGCGTCGAAATACGAAAACTTTATAAAATCCCTATAAAACTATATTAAAAGTTAGAGATATACTTTCTTTAGGATTAGTTTAAGATGGTGCACTACTGCACTTAAATTGTGATTAAATTGTAAAATAAATACCCTTTACAACCACTTCCTGTAAGTTATTTCAAATGGGAGTTTTTCTTCCAAAAAATGACACCAGGTGGCGGATGGTCGTCCCGGTCCTAAACGTTGATGTCAAACGTCAAATTCAGTACAAAAACAATGTGATTTCAGTTAGTTGCAGCAATTTTCAGATGTTCTGATGATTTCCTCATTACTATTATCTTTTGTAGGTTCCTGTATAAAAATGTCAGGAACATATTGTCGTGTGCCTTTGTGTAAAAATAGGGAGGTCATCAATGTTGTACTTTGCGGCGAAAATGGTTGGCGGCTATAAAGCCCGCACCAGATATGTGATCAAATGTTTAGGAAAACTTTTCTCAAACTTTGCACACATATTTGATGCATTTGTGCGCCTGCTAGACTTGCTTTGTAAATAAATGCTCTACATTATCGCAAAGATGGATGACGACGATTTTGTGAACGCAGTTTTTCTGTTTTGTTTGAGTGCCTTTAATAATTTATTTCATGTGACTTTTCATAATATTCGTTGATTACTTAAATAAACTTTGCGCTAGTGGGGCAAGGTACGCAAAGTTTGAGCTTTGAATGTTTGTTGATGTTCGTAAAAACCGACGACACATGGCAAACTTCAAATGTATGATCAAACTTTGAAAAAATGCACGAATTCCCGTGCGACACTTCGAAACTTGGTAGGTATTTGTGTATTTGACATTGAAGTAGGTATATGAAGCTTAGTCTGACGCCGGCTTAAGACGTGATAAATTGCATCCTTTTGAATATTCTTTAGTGTGTTTTAATAATTTTAAAGCTAATGATTACATGCAGGGTAACAACACGACGTAAAATTATAACCTTATATTCTTTTGAACGTTATTGTGGATATTTTAACTCAAGTAACAACAGTAAATATTTGCATCTCTTTCACGCGACTCCAGTTTCAGTGCCATAACGAACTACGTGCCGTAAGTTTTTTTCGGTTTCCACTGTGTCATTTACAGTGTTTACATAACACAATAAAATTTAATATTTTCACCTTTCATACTTTGCAAAGTTTGAGAAATTAAAATAAAATTATTAAAAAACGCTCCCGACAGGACCGGGTTTGGCTGTGCTGCCAGAATGCTTGTAAAACGGTCAAGAAAAACTCCCATTAGTATAGTAAGTGTTAAACTGATCAATGTTATTTCGATTTAAGTATACCTATATATTATCAGAGCGTTATTTAAATAAAATAGATATTTTCAGACTAAGATCATTTCAGCCTTGTCAATTTCATGTTTAAAATAATTACAGAACGATAGAAATATATTATGATTTACGAACGAATTCGTACAATGGTGCTTCATTCTCGCCTCGCTTCCGAGGCAAAGCGACTAATAATGAGTGCAAGAAAGAAGTGAGTAGATACTTATGTAGTAACATGAGTGAAAAACGTCGCATCACCACATAGCATCAAATGACTGAATTAGTTGTGTTGATATCATGGAGACATACACAGCTTTTCACGAATTTATATGTAAGCATTTATAATACTTCGAGCTTGAGCGCACTTCATATTCATCTAACCATCATGTCGATTCGCTAAACGTCTACGCGATACGACGTGGTACTAATTTAATTCTAGCTATTGAAAAAAATAACTCTCATACTGTTTTCTTTTCTCATTGACGTAAATTATTTTTACTCTCTACAAACGGGGTCATCAACTATAAAAGCGGGGCTGCGATATCGCACTGTCTCTCACTAGTAGGGTTTATTAGTTTAAAAACGTATACAACACAACAATGTCTAGGCTCCAAACTAAACAATACCCGGTCCCAGTATCAATATTCATAATATAAAGACAGACCCGACCTGGGATTCGAACCCGGGACATCCAGCTTCGTAGGCAGGATCCCTACCCACTAGGCTAAGCGGTCGTCATGCCATGTCATGTCATTTAACCGCAGGGCTGTCTATTGCCGCACACGCTCAACACTAAGTAAGTGGGAGAAAGAGCGTATATTGCTGTTCCGCTTCGATTATGTACGATCGAGTTTGCAAGGAGCGAAAATGTTTACTGTAGCCCATAATTAACACATAAAAATCCCTTCCCCATTACCCCGTGATATGCACATACGTTAACCCAAATAGAACGTATGGTGAATTGTCGCCGTAGACAATTTCAAAACACACTTCATGGTTATGCATGCAGTATCCATAGTTTTCCGATTTTCTTACTTAATTAATAATAATTATATCTGGGACATCCCACACAGCGCCATCCCAAATTAAGCTAATATTATGCTTGTATTATGGGGTACTAGTCAACTGATATACATACATACCTGAATATTTTTTTTAATAATATTATATACATATATAGATACTTTTACGCCCAGACTCGAAACAAATAGACATGTTCCTGTACACAAATATTTGTCCCCGGCTTGAATCGAACCTGCAACGCTCGGCTCCGCAGTTAGAGTCTCTAACCACTCGGCCAACTGGTCTGTTAGTAATAATATGCCTCAGTTAATAAATTATATAAATTCATAGACAATCACCTAATGTCAATTAATACCCATTAAATATATATTAATCTAAGTACTTACCCTGGAGGTGGCATTCCTGGAACTCCCATAGGTAGACCACCAGCAGGGCCAGAACTCGGTAAGTTCGCAGGTAACCGTATGTTTCCTGGATTTGCCATGTTTGGTAAGGGTATAGAAGCCGAAGAAGGTGGTAAACCTGGTGGCGGAAGCATTGCCATGTTGCTGTCAAGCATAGCTTTGGGGATCATCTACAGAAAACATAAAATAATTGTTTAGTTTATTTTGAAAAAACAAATAATATACTTAAACAAAGTTTCTTAGGGTTGGATAACATTTTTTGTAGGAAATTAATAAGTGTATGTTGAATATAGATGCAAAATAGTAAACAAATAAAAAATTTAAAACTTTAAAATACATATTTTATGAAATTTAATTTTGTGCAGAATGAAATCTGCATTTTTCTATGTGTAATCTTAGGTATTTGAAAAGAACAAGATACCGTGTTGAAATTTAAGCTAAAAAAAAAAGTAGGCCATAGTGAACCTTGACGATTTACGTTTTCCTCATCATCAACATCGTTATGTTTTTTTTTGTTTCACTCTTATGTAGTTGTTGGAAACCATAAAAGTACGCATTGACTAGAAGCCCTCTTCTGCGTTTAGCGTCTAACCACTCATACTCTAGCTAGCTGATGGAAAATGACGAGTTTTAGTCCGAGTTTCATTGCGCAAGGTCCCCGCGCGCCGGTCTGCACCCCCGTGAAATCGCCACGCGACAGTCTTTAGCCCCGCAAAATTGCGTAATGTCACTTTGATACTGTGTATTGATATTTATGACTCTATTAAAACTAAACGCTGCTGTCAAATTAATGTACTCTATGCTTGAAACAAAAGAAAGATTGATCATGATGAACAGGTCCATCTTTTCCTTCGCTTTTTGATCATTTTGAAATATAAGATGTCTCGATATGTCTGTTTATCCAAGTGTGAACCGTAATCGAGTACCATAATTATAAAAAATCTTTATTTTTATGTATTATCAGTAACCAATATTTTAGAAAACTTGCCCTAGGTGGCAGCCAAGGTGGTAGAGTCTCCTCGTCGACCATGCCGCCCTCTTCCAAAGCGTCCATACTCAGTAGTCCCATATGCCACTGCTGCTCTAATCGATCCCAGGGCAGATAGCTAACACCCAACTCAATCTCCCAATAGTCCTTCCATTCGCGGCCTTTCACACCTTTGCCAGGAGCCCACGCCACCTGCATAACGAAAACAATAAATGAAAATAATATTAGTTTTTATATACACGGTAAAAAAAGATTTCTTGAACCAAGAAAATTAGTTTCATATATAAGGAAGAGGATATTTTTTTTAAATATGAAAATATATTATTGTTGCAACACATTTTTGTTGGTCTGAGTATGGATAAATTTAGAAGAAAAAATATTTACTTGTTTTGAGAGAATATTCTCTTCCGTATATATGAAACAATATTTTCTTGATTCGAGAATTTGTTTTTTCCGTGTAGTTGTACAGTTCCCATCAAACTTTATGGCGGATCCGAACATAGGCACAAGTCGCGTCGCAGTACCAGCTTTAGGTGTAGCGAGACGCAGTGGAGCGAGGGGCATATGACTGTACCTGCGCAAGCACGCATAGAGCATTGTATTCCAATCTGCCATAAAGTTTGAGGTGAACTATACCATGCACCGAACTTTGAATTTATCAGACTAGAAGGCGCACGCTTGCTAAACTCGACGACTCAAAATCGACAAATTTAAGGAACATTATTCACTTTAAAAAATTTTTATTCGTATCTATATGCCTTTCATGATTTAAAAACGCACGTCAATCTGTCGTTATACAAGAAAGATATGCGTTGAAAATTATAAATGTGAGTGTAAACTGGGCCTGACAACCGGACAATGCTAGGCGCGGCATGGGGCACATGCAGCATTTAGTTAAAGGCTGGCGCACTTACTGGCTATAGGGGTCTCCTCATGTATCAAGTATTAAAAAAAATACAGTTGAGGACGTACTGTAAGCTAAGTACGAGGACTATTCTAAATAAAATGAGATTTAATATGACACTTATTTTTGAAAATAGTCCATTTAGGTTTATTCATTTAAATATCTTTTTGAAGTTACACTTCTTTTGACGCGCCGGGGAACACTATATCTGCGTGAATTTCCAACGTGTAACGGAAGTTGTGCACGTGATGTAACACGCCATGAAGTTAGTTTTTAATGATAGTGTATTTCGCCATGAAGTTAGTTTTTAATGATAGCCACTTCTCTGTAATTTCATTTTCAAAATCAACTAACCGTTATCTCCTTAGAGTGTAGTTTATACTTGTTTAACTTGTTAAGAGCTTTGGCCGCGTCACGTCTTCTCTCCATTACAACGAAAGCGCAGCCACGTGGCGCCACCACGTCAATTGATACCACTCCGCCAATCTCACCAAAGAGATCGGATAGCTCTTCTGGTGTTGCCAGTTTTGATAAATGTCCCACCCACAATGTTGTACTGCAGACTGCATGAGAAAATATCAAGTATGTTTGTAATAGTCAATAATGAAAATTAGGTACATACTGTCAAGTAAATTAAAAAGAGATAAGGAGTTGATGACATGTATTCTATAGACACAGAATCACACTATAAAAGATTTAGGGTGGGGACCCACTACAGGGGACAAATAAAATATTCTAGCTTGTTGCATAGAGTAATAGAAAAGTATAGTTCACTTTTATTACACACACTATAGTTTATCACTTGTAATGGGTCTGCACATCTAGATAATATATAGAAGCACTTACCGCTCAAATTGTCTTTCTTTATAGGAGGTAGACCTTTCTTCTCCCTTTCTCTTAGTTTCTCCTTATCAGCCTCTCGCTCTTGTTTATTTTTCTCTCGCTCGCGTTCCTTTTCTCTCTCTCTATCTCTTTCTCTCCGGCGATCTTTACGAGAAGGAGAACGGGAACGGGTACGTGATTTTCGCCGAGATCTTGACCGCGGGGATTTTGATCGGGAGCCGCGATGTCGTCGTGATCTCGATGGTGTCGGGCTTCTAATGCAATACAATGCATTACTAGATTTGAGTAATTAGATGGAATTAGATACAAAATAATGTATTTTGTACCAAATATTGTTTATTTACTAAAGTTTTTCCATGGCAGATCACTAGAATGCTTGTGTGGTGTTTCTCAATTTTCATTTTAATGTGTACAATATGCGCCACCTGTGTAAAAGGCCGCCGGTTGTACACACTCGCCGAGTTGAGGCGAGCGCCAGAGACAGCGCTATACGGCTACAGTCGGCAGCCTTTTACGCCGGTGGCGCCTATTGTACATAGAAGTATAATTGAACTGAAGTGACAGAGTGTTACAATTCTTATTAGTGAAATCAGAACACTAAACATGTATCGCTTATAACATCTCATTATACAATGGTTTTGGTTTTCTCTAGATCCACTGGTTTATCTGTCTAGAGCTATAGCAACCGCTATAATAAGGCCAGTAATCTCTTGAGTCATAACTTATTCAAACACATATTCAAACGATGTCCCGTTTTTTTTACGTTATCACCATTTTCTATTAACGTAATTTTAACAGTAGTTCTGCTCATCCTCATTTGAAGGCCAATCACTAGTGTCCTAACCCTATGAGGAGTATTCGAAATTGGAAATAAAATTAGTATGGCAGAAATCATGACCTTAGGTATAATAAAGTCGTATGCATTGCATTACCTTGAGTCATTAGCATCAGGTATTTCTATAACTTGAGGCCCAGTTTCAACAAATTCTATATCAGATTCGTTGGCCATTTCATCTTTTGACTCTGCCGGTTTTTGGATCTCATTTTGTGAGCTCTGAAATGATAATGAATAGTAATAATACACGGGCATAGCCCACATGGCCATTTAGTCCAAAACTAGATAGAGCTTGTACTATGGGTAACAGAAAACTGACATACATGCTTAAATATTTTTATGCTACATACATCTATATCTACACTCTAAATAAATCTGTTGGCTCTGTCTGTACATACAATTTTTTTTTATCTGATGAATATTCATTTTATGACTTACTGGTTTCAATTCTACCATTTTTAAAATTTTTGTATGTCTGTCGGTACATCCATATCCATCTGTAGTAAGAACATGTGATTGTGAAAGGGGAGGATTTTTTATGAAAGTCTTAGTCCATTAATATTTGAAACATGAAAATTTGAATTACAGCGACTGAGCATAAATAAATAAAGTTTCAGAGTTTTTGGATTTCCAGATTCAAGGTAGGGAAACAGGGGGTGAAAATATGTAAATGAAAATATGTATACTCATTATAAATAAATAATGAAATGTTTCAGAGTTTCAGGATCTTCACATTTTACAGATAAGCAATTAAAAATTTTAATAAATTGATTCCTCATCGCAGTACATCCTGATGTTACATGACTGCCGAGTTTAAAAGGTACAAGTTTTAAATAAAATGTAACTATATCATTTATTCTTTTCTTTTTATCTGTGTAGTTTTAAGACAACTATTGAGTAATTTGTAGACTTCATAATCAAAGGTACTAAATTAGCTGACTAGGCTAATTTCAAAATCTCAAAAGTTTTTACTGCTAAAATTTTGCTAGACTGGTATACTACAGAAAAGTTTTTGATGGCATTTTGATCATTTGAACTGGAAGATAAATGTTTATGTTGATTTTGTTAAAGGATGTATGCTTATCTAAGCCTATGAAGTTATTTATAAAATTTAAGACAAATCTGTTCGATCCCTGACAAATATGTGATAACAAACAAATAAACCAATAACATTTAGTTTTTGTAATTTTTACTATATACATTTGTAAATTTTAGTATGTATAACTATATAACTATTTTCTTACCAAAAATGAAATATTTTGACTTTGGTTTTGTTGCATCTGCATATCAACCATTGGCATCATATTCTGAAACAATAGTAATTTTAAATATTAGAATACATTTTCTTCAACATAATATACTGAGACTCACTAATAAGGCCCGTCCAATAATCCGGCACACTCCGCCCGCGCCTCCTTCACCCCTTCCTACTCCTGATCCGCACGTACGCTCTGGGCTCTATCTATCATCTATTGGGTGCGGTTTCCGCAGTAAGTTCTTAATGTTGACCACTGTCCGTGACGCTCTGGGCTCAGTATAACCTCAAATCTTATCACAATAGTATGTACATATTTACTGCTAATGATGATGATGATAAACATTCCAATAATCCGGCACCCACTAGCTTTTAAAAGTGCCGGATTAGTGAAAGTTTACTGTATATATATTTAGTATACTTAATGTTTGATAATTACAGGACTTACAGGTATTTGTACTCCTGTCATGATCATGTGCGCTTGTAAATTCTGAAGTTGCCGCATTAGTTCAGGATTTGTGAGGATACTGAAAAATATTACATAAAATTATTTAGTTAATTACACATAGAATTCATTATGATCGATATCTAAAAGTAGTAAAAAGTTGCATTCAAAATATTACACTTTTTTATAAAACTCAATTTTATTAAGCACTTAAACCCCAAAAAGTTAATACCACTTTGTAAAGTGAATTTTGTTGAGAAAGAGTTGCAACAAACTCAAGTTTGTTTTCCTTTTTTATTTTGCATAACATGTGTGAAAAGGTTAACATTATTAATAAACAGTATACAGAAAGTGATCATGTAATATATGACTTAACTGAATGTGTAATAATAAATGGGCAGTGAATCAGACCATCATCTAGTTTTTGTGATATCATTTGGGAAGGCGATAATGGACACCGAGATCAAGCTGACAACACAAATTAATGGAAGGAATTTAACCACTTTCTATAGGTTCAGATAATTGGTGGTTTTCTGATAAATATTTAAGATACCAGGTGTTCAGCTGAACGTAATCTAAACTTATAGAGCATGTAAAGCTTTTTGATCTAAACAAAAAGTTTTAAATGAGCAGATGGTGCAAACAGTTATCAAGAAAAACAGGCTAAAAGATTTATTTTAAAAATTTTAAAATCTTTTTTGACTATTTGTTTAGTTCAGTAAACTCTACACGCTCTATAAGTTTGGACAACGTTCAGCCAAGCAATAGGTATATCTGTAGTGCTTAAAGAAATCATGATACATAATTAATGTTGTATTTACTTATCAAAATACTGAAATAATCCATTTTAGAAATGAGAATATTTATGTTTTCAATCATAAACTGAGCATAAGTATTATATTAGCATACTGTACTTATGCAAATAGACATGCACATTGCATAGACCAGTTGCAAGTACTGTAAAGAGGTTCCATTCTACTAAATTTTTGGTACAGAATCCTAGATGGAACCAAAATTATACTAGCTAAAACAAGTTTTGTACTTGTAAAAATTTTGTAATACAAAACTTATTTTGCTACTCCATAAATTATAGACTTGTACAGTACACACCTGCCAAGAGCATCAGCGGGGTTTGTGTGAGTAACATGTGTCTGTGGAGGCATTTGCGGTTGTGGTGGTGGCAGAGATTCGTGAGGTGCTTCATCTTCACTCTCATATTCAAAATCATTCAATAATTTGCGGTTAAATTTGACACCGGACTGAGTATTTGATTGATCCTGGAAAAACAACAGAAACTATTTAAAAGATTATCATAACAAAATTGAGTAGCGCTTTACAATGATGTCATACAAAAAGTTAAAAAATATTTAATTGAGCTTATAGGGAGGGTGTAGGAACATAATGCAGTAAATATCTTTTAACGGAAAGGCGAAATAAAATATATAGGGTTACTTGTTGGCTTGTCGCTTCGCTTCGCTCCTCACATTATCACAAACAGAACCTAACCTATTTTTTTCAAATGATAATCAATTTGGCCGAATTACAATTTGAGCATTGTTTTGAACACAATTTCTATCAGGCAGCATTAGAAACGTGACTCTACAATTGTAAGAGATAAACAAAAATTCCTATATATAGGAAATTCTTAAGGACAATAATAACATTTCTGGTTATACCAATACAAGGTATGTTATCCCACAGCAAATGAAAAGTAAAAACATTTCTATTCACCTGCTCAGTAACACCTGGCGTGGAGTTATGAGGTGTGTGTTGTGAAGGTGGTATAGGTGAGATCTTCAGCTCTGAATTAGAATTCGACACATTTAAGGTACTCCCTGAAATATTGATTAAAACAATAATTATACAGTATTTATTAGTCTAAGATTAGTTATTGTCACATATTTTAAAGATTTGAGACTTCATGAAACTTGATCTGTAGGAAAATGGAGTAATAATTTTTTATTTAGCTTTTACAAAGTCACATGATTTTTGAATATCTCATTGACAGAAAAAATCTATTTTTATCTTTGGTTTATTTCATAGCTGGGGCTATACTTTTTCTAGTTCAAGAAATTAATATTCAACTTTGTGTTATCTGAAATTGTTATTACATGATTTACCATTCGCTGTATTATTTTGCTGTATTTCTAAATGCACAGGATGATTTGGATCGGCCATATCCATCAACGGTTGGATCACTTCGGCAGTAAATACATGATTTTTCTGCCACAAGTTTAATACCCTTATTATGTTGCGCTGCAATCACAAAATTGTATTACAATATTCAATTTCACATTATTACATTACTCAATGTCTATATTACATGAATTTTGTTAGTTGAAAACGTTTAGTAATAGTAAAAAAAAATTATGTGGTTGAACCACAAATAACCTAGAATACCTTATCTTCTGGTGGACATCTAAAGAGATTAGCAAAGGTTTGCTGCATGTTTTTAGCAAACCTCGGGGCGAACACATCCTTATCTTGACCAAACTGATGGCGAGACTGTCTCACAATAGAATCAATAACATATAGTCCAGGAACTTTATACTCTGGCTTGCATTTCTGTATGAACTTTTCGACGCTATGTACGACGTGCTTATAAAATTTTATAGCTTTTATTGCACCTCTAGTTATAGCACTCATCTTCGCCTTCGAAATAGGCGGCTTGTTCTCGTATAAGCCGGACAACTGTAACCAAAATTATATGGCAAGTAAATAACGCTACATCATATTTCACGGTGCACTTTATCGCAAATACATACCTCGGCGTTAAACGCTTTGACTTCCGACATATCCATGTTTTTGGTTAGTGTGTTTCACTTTTAAAAATACAAGAAATTACATAAGAATACATCATCTAAATTAATAAAGATATTCATTTCTAAAGATGATCGACATGCTTAAAATTACAAAATGGCGTTGATTCAATCAGTTTTTTTTTTCTTACAGATTCTGGATGTAAAGCAACAAGTGTTGCCATAATTGTATTTATTGCACCTTGCAGTTGCACAGAACACAGAAGTTCACACAACAGAACATGTAGTCAAGGACGTTGCATAACAAGGTCCGAGTGCCTTTCATGTATGGTTACCATAAAGGTACATATACTAGCGTAAGAGAGGAACACAGTGTGCGAATGACATCCAGCTCTTTGCGGAAATCCTACATGCGAGAAAGAAATGCAACAAAATGTCTCATAAAACCTCTTTGAATACATTTAGTCTCCATTAGCGACTTGTCAAAATAAGGTCCAGCTTTGTTTTCTATTTTGTGCTTTAATCATTCTGAACTACATAAATTAAATCTTGTGAATTACAATGATGTCGTGTTCTGTTTTAGATTGCACTGTAACATATGATAATAATCCAAATAAAGAGAGATTTCACATGTAAGTACTGCCAATAACATACTGTTATCATCATGTTTATTTTTATAAAAAGCAATTCTAAATTTACTTGGTTATACATCAATAGTATACGGTAAATACTCTATTTTGTAAATAATTTGTTATTTTAAACAATTATGTGTAAGATACAAAAATATTGTGTAAAATTACAATCAAACAATTTAGCCTAGGGATTGCACAAAATCTATTGATATGTCGATATTTACAAATATAAATATTTTGTATATTTAATATTATCTAATTGCACCAGTAACTGTTTTTAAACATATTGGGAGGTTTATTTAGCCTGGCAGCACATTGTAAGAGAAAGTATGACATCTATAAATATATACTACACATAGGATATATATAAACACAAGAATTGCTCATATAAAAATATAAGATATATACACAAATAATTTTAATCGTTATTTATTTATGATTTAAAGTCTGACGTTCTATCTGCTCTCTGATTAAGAACGTCGTAAATAATTTAACTTTGAATGACGAAGTTACTATTTTTATTTTATTTTTATTTATTTCAATACAAAATTTTTGTTACATTATTTAACACATGCAGATTCTATGTCTATACTATATATAATAGTTTAACCTCATTTTCCTCCAAGAAACTGCAGTGTAAAAAAAAATGCTTCCTGATAATGATAACTGTTTCATAATATCCAGGTTTCCTGTAAACGCGGTTAGCAGAGAACAATGGATAAGAATGTTAAATAGAACAGGTGAAACATTCTTTGGTTTGCAGTAGACATTTTTAGGAAAACTGTTTTGTCCAACTAAATTACCGACGACTTTTGAAGAAAGGATCTATACATACTGAATTTGTGCCGGTAGGAGTTTCTTTCTTTTTAATATGTGCTTACTTAGTATATTAAGTAGTATACTAACGTTGAAGTATATACTTAATATCTAAAGTCAGAGCATTTATGCCAACTGTAATTTCTGTACAGGTCAATCTGAAGCCCAAGCGATCGGTGTCAGCGTGCGTTTACCGGGATATATCACCAGAACCCTCAAATTTAGAGCCTAAACCTTTATTTAAGCACTAATATAAAACGGATTTGAAAAAAAAAGTCCATCACAGTGAAAATATCAATTTTAGGCAAATTATCACTTTGTCTTTTACAAAAACTTGTTCCTTTATAATCAAATAAAACTTAACTACTTATTTCATAAAGAAACAAAATATATTATAGACTTGGATGAAATATAGGAATTTCATCCAAGGCATAATTTGTGGTGCAATGAGACGATGCGACACTCGATCGAGTAGGCAATGTGACGCCACGGGCAGTAAGAGGCCACCAGTCTAACCGCACGAAAATACATTTTCAATAATTTATTTATCACTCATTTATTGACGAATTTAAAAAAAAAACTTTCACTGTTTTATTAGTTTTGGTTTATCTTTCAATTCTATCGAGTTAAATATGATATTCATCATGAAACTTCACCATTGTAAATGTTTTTGTTCTGTACATTCTCATTTTTTTGGTTACAAACAGTGCTAAAATGTTTGTTGTTATGCGTTGCAACATGACGTGGTGTCATTAAAAATAAAAATGTTTTATTTAAATTGTTTTATTTATTACTTGGCTTGTATTCAACTAAATTTTAAAATTTTCATAATGATGGTAACGCTTTCTTTACTTCTTTCTGCAAAATTTTTATTATCAACTGTTAAAAAAAATGTTTACTGGTGTAAAGGAAAATTGGCATTTGAATTGATTCCTTGATGATTTGACATTTAAAAAAACTAAAAGTTAGGAAAAGTAACTCAAAACTAAAATTTAGTAGTATAGCAGATTTCAAAATAATAAATAAGATTGCCGATTTCTACTTATGATAACGCGGTAATTTCAACGACACATTATCGTGAAAATCCTACGTGCTATCGATAATATAAAAAACATCCACGCACATCACTAAAACTGGCTCAAACTTATGTGAATTTTGCAAACATACTCATTTCCGTTTCGGTCATGCGATGTTTAGATGTCAATTGGTCTCCTACGCTAGTATATGTATAATAATAGTAATAGTAATCTTTATTTCTCTCTCACACAGAATACAATAGTAATAATAAAATACAAGTGACTAATCTATGTACAAGAAAATTTATTCTCTATGTGAGAGACTGTTATCCGTACTAGGAGGCCTGTATGACAGATCACCAGCCTCTCCATACTCCGGACCAGGGGGATATAAAATAACTTTGATTATTTCTAATACAAATGCAATATGCAATACTCCCAGGATTCATCATGATCTAAGTACATATGGGTGGATGCCTGGGTCCATGCGTATGGCTTTATACGTGTGTTTTGGTATGTGAGGGTGTATGTATGGCTGCAAAGGTGTATTTGTGTATATATGTGTGTATGTATGTATGTATGTATGTATGTATGTATGTATGTGGGGATGTGTTTAGGGTGGCTTAGTGTGTTTGTGCCTGTATGACTATTTATGTATGTCTATGGACTCCATCTAATCTATAACTTATTGTGGTTGATCATAAAGGTATATATACTAGCGTAAGAGAGGAACACAGTGTGCGAATGACATCCAGCTCTTTGCGGAAATCCTACATGCGAGAAAGAAATGCAAGAAAATCTGACGTAAAACCTCTTTGAACACATTTAGTCTTCTTTACTCACTTGTCAAAATAAGGTCCAGCTTTGTTTTCTATTTTGTGTTATAATCGTTTTGAATTCTACAAAAATTAATTCTTGTGATAAAAATGGTGTAGTGTTCAGTTTTAAATTGCACTGTAACATATGTTAATAATCCAAATAAAGAGACATTTCACCGGTAAGTACTGCCAATAACATATTGTTATCTTAATGCTTATTTTTATAAAAAGCGATCCTAAATTTACTTGGTTATACATGAGTAGTATACGGTAAATACTTTATTTTGTAAATAATTTGTTATTTTAAACAATTATGTGTACGATACAAAAATATTGTGTAAAATTACAATCAAACAATTAAGCATAGGGATTGCACAAAATCTATCGATATGTCGATATTTTCAAATATAAATATTTTGTAAATTTGATATTACCTAATTGCACCTGTTCCACTGGAATGATGTCGTTAACTGTTTTTAAACATATTGTGAGGTTTATTTAGCCTGGCAGCACATTGTAAAAGAAAGTATGACATCTATACATATATACTACATATAGGGTATATATGTAAATACAAGAGTTTTTCAAATGAAAATATAAGATATATACACAATTAATTTTAATCGTTATTTATTTATGATTTAAAGTCTGACGTTCTATCTGTTCTCTGATTATGAACGTCGTAAATAATTTAACTTTGAATGACAAAACTACTGTATACAATAGTTTCTCATTTTCCTCCAAGACACTGCGGTGTTAAAAAATGCTTCCTGATAATGATGACTCTTTCATAATATCCAGGTTTCCTGTAAACACGGTTAGCATAGAACAATGGAAAAAATGTTAAATAGAACAGGTGGGACTCCTCGAAAACATTCTTTGGTTTGCAGTAGACATTTTACGGATAACTGTTTTGTCTAACTAAATCACCGACGACTTTTGAAGAAAGGATCTATACCTACTGAATTTGTGCCGTTAGGGGTTTCTTTTTTTTCATATGTGCTTTCTAAGTATATTAAGTAATATACTAATAATACTTAATATCTAAAGTCAGAGCATTTATGCCAACTGTAATTTCTGTACAGGTCAATCTGAAGACCAAGCGATCAGTGTCAGCGTACGTTTACCGGGATATATCACCAGGACCTTCAACTTTAGAGCCTAAACCTTTATTTCAGCACTAATATAAAATTGATTTGAAGAAAAAGTCCATCACAGTGAAAATATCAATTTTAGGCAAATTATCACTTTGTCTTTTACAGAAACTTGTTCCTTTATATTTAAATAAAACTTAATTACCTATTACATAAAGAAACAAAAGATATTATAGACTAGTCCAAGGCATCCAAGGCATAATTTGTGGTGCAGTGAGACGACGCGACACTCAATCGAGTAGACAATGTGACGTCATGGGCAGTAAGAAGCCACCAGTCAAACCGCACGAAAATACATAATAATAATAATAACGTGCACATTACAACGTCGTGGCCCCAAACTAAACATTAGCTTGTGTTTTGGGTACCAAGCGAAGACACCACATACATATAACAACCAAGACCCGGTACCAGTATCCATATTCATCATATAAATACTGACCCGACCTAGGATTCGAACCCGGGACCTCCAGCTTCGTAGGCAGGGTCGCTACCCACTAGGCTAAGCGGTCGTCAAATTAATAAATATCAATAATTTATTTCTCAGTCATTTATTGACGAATTTAAAAAAAAAAAAAACTTTCACTGTTTTATTAGTTTTGGTTTATCTTTCAATTCTATCGAGTTAAATTGTATATTTTGAACATCATGAACTTCTCCATTGTAAATGTTTTTGTTTTGTACATTCTCATTTTTTTGTTTACAAAGAGTTAAAATTTTGTTGTTATGCGTTGCAACGTGACGTATTGTCATTAAAAATAAAAATCGTTTATTTATATTGTTTTATTTATTACGTGGCTTGTATTCAACTAAATATTAAAATTTCCATAATGATGTTAACGCTTTCTTTACTTCTGCAAATTTTTTATTATCAACTGTTAACAAAAAAAAAAATTTATTGGAGTAAAGGAAATGGCATTTGAATTGACTGATTGATGATTTGTCATTTTAAAAAACTGAAAGTTAGGAAAAGTAACTCAAAACAAAAATTATGTAGTATAGCAGATTCAAAATAATAAATAGGATTGCCGATTGCGACTTATGATAACGCGGTAATTTCAACGACACATTATCATGAAAGTACTACGTGCTATCGATAATATAAAAAACACCCATGCACATCACTAAAACTGGCTCAACCACATGTGAATTTTGCACACATCCTCATTTCCGTTTCGGTCATGGGATGTTTAGATGTCAGTTGGTCTCCTACGCTAGTATATATATGTCTATGTGGTTGATTGACTTGTTGTGCTTGTGATGTGATTGACATATGTCTATGTGTGTCTATGATGGATAATGTGCGTGTTTGCAAGAAAAATATTTTGTGATTTTTCCATGTAATATTAATCTTAGTAATAAAATGCATAAAGTAAATCCATTAGCAGGTTTGATTGGACAGTACGATTATTCCGATGATGATTCTGACGAAGAAAGTGCTTCCAAATTTGCTAAGGCCAAGGTGGCTATGGACAATGTTGCAACAACTGCAGTTACCTATCACGAGACAGATAATAGTACGATTCACCCTGCACCGATCCCTCATTGTGGTAAGTTTTTATTTATTATTTGTGTACAAGCTGTTAATACCTATTATTAAAAAGACACAAAACATATTATAATTATATATATTATATTAATATTTGAAAGAAAAGTAAAATTCTGTAAACCTGTAAATTCTGTGTATTTATTGTTCTTGTTTCAAATAAATAATTAGAGATTATTCTGTTCTTCATTTTGATCCACTGCCGTAGGGTCAGATTATAAGATTGTTAAGTAATATTTAAAACATAATACAGCTTGGTCTGCATGTTACGACGAAAGCAGTGGGTTCACATATTACTGGAATCAACATACAAATGAAGTGACATGGGAAGCACCACGCGAATATTTGTTGGCTCTTAAAGTGGCACAACAGCAAATTCACAGTGCAGGTAAAAAATATGTAATATATGTTAATTAATGCCATTGGCTAATAAAAAGTTTTAAATTTTTTAACATGCTAAATTGTTTAGTTTGTAAGTGCTAATTCAAATAACATAATAAACCCCCTGTTAGCCAAGCATTCTGATATGGACGCTACGGTTTTAAAGCCTATAGCCAAAGTGCTCTCAGGGATGATTTGCTCACTCACAGTGTCGACACATCCTACCACTTTTTAAGCGGTCGGATCAATGCAATCTGTATTTACTCTGTTACTTAGATGACAACACTACCTATAAAAAATAAAATAAACTTTTAAGTGACTTGTCATAGATTAGGAATTGTACTCGTCAATCAACCATGGTGTCGAATTATAGCTTTTCAAATGTCTTGTAAAAAAATTGTATGAAACTGTTTCTATTTTTTATTGATATGTATATGTAATAACTAAGATTAGAAATAAAACACAATTCAATGAAATATTACAAGTTTCTTTTATTTATATTTCACAAAAACAGTAATGTTTTCACTTTTCCAGTTTTAAACTGCAACCGTACATTTATTTCTGGGTCAAACATTTTCAAACATAGATAACTATTTAGCAAATTTAATCTAGTTATCAGCAACATATAACACTCAATACCTTTTCGTACAATAAAGTGCAGAAATAGACGTTAGAATTGCTCGCGGGCGAGTCCCGCTTAGGCCTGTTGGCAAACGGCGGTTTTTTGCAAATATCGCGCGGAGAATGTTTGGCCAGTGGGGGGTTATTTCTTTTACGTTCGTTTATTAACTTATGAAAAAAACAGATAAAAGTTTGTAATTATCAAAACTTTCAAGACCGTTATTTAACATGAAGAAATAAAATAAACTGTTTTAATAGGTTCAACAGAAGTATCCGCAGCAGAGTGGCAACTTTATCAGCAGGCATTGTTAGAAAAACAGAATGCTCAATGCAGAGCAGCAACTAAAAGTAATTTTAACACTACACCTAAACCACCAGTAAAAAAAGCTGGTAATTCAGGACAGAAACCAGTTGCATCAGGCAAAAAAAGATCTGTCAGTGAATCTGATGAAGAGTAAGTTAACCAGCTTTTATCTTATCAACTGCGGTTGCACCCATGTGGACATTATGTTATAATCATTTCTGGTCACTAAATGTATTACATACTCTACACGCTCTAGTTGCCTATGCAAGCCAAAAATACTGTAGATTTTAGGTAGGTTGATATGGACATGGCATTGGCTTATTACTTAGCATTTTAGTGTGATAGGGTAAGACAAATTACAGTAGGGCCTCGGTAATCCGGACTCTTGCTTGTTCGGTGATCGCTGTAATCCGGCCGGGCAATGGGATTCGCGGGGGAGGCCCGGCGGCGTGTAGGGGGGGGGCTGTCATGAGCCAATGCGCCGCCAGTCTTTTGTTTATCGCCTTTCGTGTAATACGTAGTGTCAATTAAGTGCGCTCGCTAACATCATGGCGCCGCCACGTAAACATTCGACATTAACAATAAAAGACAAATTACGGATTATAGAAAAGTTAGATAAGGGTGACAGCTACCCTGTCATTGCTCGGAAGTTTGGTATAGGCAGGTCAACTGTAGGCGACATAAAGAAAAACAAAGACAAACTCTTGAAGTTTATTAGCCTAACAGAATGTGGTCCCGGTGTACGAAAAACACTGAAGAAATCGGAAAATCCTGTTTTAGAAGATGTTTTGTTTACGTGGTTTTTGCAACAAAGGCGATTGCATGTTCCTGTAAGTGGTGATATGATTTGTGAGAAAGCTCAAATTTTTCATCGCCACATTACAAACTCCAATATCAGATTTAATGCAAGCCGGAGATGGTTAGACAAATTTAAAAAACGCCACGGAATAAGACGTTTAAAAATGGCCGGTGAAAAACTGTCAAATGATGAAGCCGCTATCGGACCATTCCAACTAGAGTTACAGAAAGTTATTAGAGAAAAAAAATTAACAGCGGAACAGGTTTACAATGCTGACGAATCTGGTTTGTACTGGCGATTATTGCCAGATCATACATTAGCCTCTGGCAATGAGCAGTCGGCTTCCGGAAGGAAAATGATGAAGATGAGAGTGACATTCATGCCTTGTGCAAATGCGGCTGTCGGAAGTTGTCGAAAAATCAAAAAACCCCCGGGCATTTAAATCAACATGTCTTCCTGTTTGTTATCGTGCACAAAAAAAATGCTTGGGTTACGAAAGACTTTTTTTTGAGTGGTTTAAAACGGAATTCGTTCCCGCGGTCCGCCGCCATCTTTTGTCTGTTAATTTGCCTCCTCAGGCACTGTTATTGTTGGATAATTGTCCTGGGCATCCATCAGCAGATGAACTTGTCTCTGAAGATGGCCACATTTTTGCAATGTTCCTGCCACCTAACACCACGGCGTGTATACAATGGATCAGAACGTTATACAAAATGTGAAGTTAAATTACCGCAAATCACTTTTGGTTAACTGTTTTGCATTATGTTCTGAAAACCTCATGGACTCATTAAAATCGATAACTTTAAAGGACACAGTTTTTCTTTTGGCTAATTGCTGGGCCAATGTTAAGACATCGCTAATTAACAAATCATGGAAGAATTTGCACCCTGAATTTCTCACTGATAATGACGAACCAGAAGATGATGTTCCTTTAGCCCAGCTTTTTAACAGGTTGAGGGGACCCAATGATCCTCAAATAAGTGAGGCAGAAGCTCAAGAATGGGCTGCTGGTGGTGCCGAAAGCGAGTTACAAAGATATGAAGTGTTAACTGATGAGGAGATTGTGCGAGCGGCTATGTGTGAGGACGATGAGAAAAATGAGGACAATAGCGTTGAAATTCTAAAAATCACAAAAGTTGGTAATTCAGAGGCAGTAGGAGCTTTAAACACTGCTTTAAAATGGGCTGAAGATAACGAATTTGATAGCCACCAAGTTATGTTTCTCCGTCGACTTAGAGACCGGGCTTTTGAAATGAAGTGCGAAATTTATAAACAGAAGAGTATTACAGACTTTCTCAAGAAGAATTAACTAATGTTTTATTTTAACTTACTGATTTCCTTACATAGTTGTAATTTTGAACATGTACATTTTGTCTATATGCTATAATTTAAAAATTTATTAAAGAAACTAAGGTTAAACATGTGTTTTATTAACATTTAATATGGCATACTATAATCCGGACGCCTCGATAATCCGGAAAGGGTCTTGTTTTTGCCTCTCCGAATTAACGAGGCCCTACTGTAGTCAAATATTGGTTCCTCACCCTATAACAACCGAACGAACAAAGAGACCAGTAAAAGTTAAAGCATTATCACTGCTTCTTTACTGAAGTAACATTGGAAGTTAAAATAACTTTATTTTCATTAATGTAGTAAATCTATGTATACGTTTAATACTATAAAGTTTAGTTTACATTTTTAGGTTATATTGGTTAAAATTCATAAAAATATGTTGACTATTTCAGGAAAATCGAACTTATAACATCATACCATAACTCAGATTCAGAATCAAACGATGAATCAGACACATCTAAAAAGTCACACAAAAAACCCATCGTGAACCCAAACTATGCCCAAGTTGCTAGTGTACCAAAACCTCATAAAAAACAAAAAACCAAATCCCAAATTCTCGAATATGGACCAGTAATGCCTCCAAATCAGAATTATACTGTACCAATAGGACCTGAGTTACCACTTGAAGTATTACAAAAAAATGATGATAAAGATGGCACAGATAAATCAGACAGAAAAACAGTATCAAATGAGGTATGCATAAAATTTTTTCTGAGTATTGTAAATGATTTTGCTGGACCAACACTAATGATGAGAAAAGCGCTCTGATTTTCGCTCAAAACATATAAATAGTTTGCCAACATTACCATGTAAATAATTAACTTTATATTTGTTATTTCAATTCATATGGTATTTGATCTCACTAAAGTCTCATATTATATTTCAGAATGGTTAGCTACAAATTTGTTTTTTGTAATTACCATTAAAAATATAAAATGCGGCCATGTGAGATCTTTTCTGTTGTAAAGCTATTAAAACTGTTATGTAGCGTGCTGATGGCTAAGTTTTCAATCTGATTACTTTGTATGTTTTGTGTTTGTGATATATGAGATGAACTGTTTTCTTAAATGGATAAATGTACTTTTTAAGGTTAAGAAAACTTCATCACATAATGTTACTGAAAATGAGGAGAGCCAAGATGATGACTTGTTATTTGAGGAATTGAAAGACAAAGCAAAACTACTACAAAAACTTGGTGGGGAGCTCCCAAGTGATTTGAAAAATTTAATTAAAGATGAAAAACAATCAAAACCTGCATCACCTGACACATTAGTTAAGATTTCTAATGAAACAAGCAGAGATAGTAAAAGTACTATAGATACAAATATTGATGATCTTTTGGAAGAAATAGAGAAAAAAGAAATGAAAAAAGTAAAATCAAAAGATAAAGTACAGATAGACATGTTTGGTGATGACGCTAGTTTCGAAATTAAGTCACTATCTAACAGCAGAAGAGGATCTTCCGAGGAAGATAAATGTGAAGGTAGTACCGATGAAATTAAACCTTTAATTCCAGGCAATAAAAGTATTGATGAAAATGTTCCTAAGTGTCTATTCCCAAGTTCAGCAAATATTGAACAAAATGGTAACATAGAGGGTGAAGTAAAACTAGACTTGGTTAAAAAAATAGAAGAAAAAAAAGGTGCTAATTTATACATAATGGAAAGTAATGAAATGACAGATAATATAAGTAGAAAAAAGTTAAGGATATCAAGTTCAGTCTTGCCAGAAAAGAAACGGTCAGATGTACCTACATACACCACCAAATATTCACATTATATTGAAGGAGTGTCTAATGTTCATACTGGTTTAGGTTTTAATGAAAATGATGATTCTGAAGGAGATATGTCCGAAAGAACTGTTAATTATGGCAAAGGTTTAATGTTCACCAAAGGTGAAGTTTTGAACGATAGTAAGAAGGTAGTTGACGAAACTCAAAAACAAGATTTAGAAGACTCAATGGATCTTCTAGACTCTAAATTGAAATATTTGTGTCAGCAACAGGTATATCCTATATCGCCAGTGCAGGAGATGATGATACAAATGCAGGTTAGTTTATTATTTTAATCATTTTTCATTTTGCTTTCAAAATAATTTTTAATTGCCTGCTACTTATGATTCAGAGTAATGATTGAGTATTAACAACAAGGATTAGACGTACAACACAGACTTGTTGTATCAAACTCTCACACGTGCCACATAATTTTTTTCACTGAATTTTCGCGCATTCTCAGCTTTACTGGTATTAATGTGATCTTTTAGTGAAACATTCACTAAAAAGTCTAATTTTTCTTTAATCCATGTCTGATTTAATAAATAAAAAATTAAATTTTACAGTAGGTACTTTATACAACTCCATATTACGTGAAAAACAATGAGACATGAAAAGTATTTGTTTTTCTTAGTCTATAGGTGATCAAAACACATATTAGGTTTATCTTGGTGGGTTTATCATTTTTTGTTTGCCATTAATTCCAGACATTGAAGGCAGCATGGGATGGTAAATCTCTTGCCATGAGCTACCTTCGCAAGTGGGCGTCCAGTGCTCGCGACTCTCTCGACCGATTAGAGGCAACCGCTGCGCCGCCTGGCTGGCGATGTCACTTCCTGAGGTATACAACCTACATACTACGATTAGTGAATAGAAAAACACACTTGCAAAGTGTCTATGCATTGAGATTTGAGGACACTAAAAATAAAGAGCATAGACAGTGTTCCGGGAGCCCATGACAAAAAAGTCACGATTTTCTAAAAGCTGCGTTTTGATAAGTGATAGTACTTACTATGTTCATTCACAAATTTGATCAGCCAACTAGGGATAGGTGAGTTTAGGCGTAGTGCTTTTACGAGTATGTAAAAATAAAAATAAGAAAATTCTTAAATCTACTTTTTTTTGTAATATATTACTAGTTTTTAAACAGTTATGTATCAGTCTATCAAACATATCTTGGTGTTCAGTGAGTCAAGGGATTTAAAAGTATTATAAAACAAGGCTTGAAACAATTTTCTCGTAGCTGGTAAAACTGATGCCACCCTTTTTCGTTTACGTAAAAACTAGATGTATACGAAAAAGGAGGTTTTAGAAGATTGTTATTTTTGAAATTTTTTATATAATTTTCAGGGTGCCACACCCAAACACACCCATATCTATATGATCAACTGTTGTATGAATAATATTGAATAAGCATTATAATATCACATTAGAAATTTTGCCTTTTGAAACTTGTAATCTTTTTTGATCATGGGCTCGTGGACTAAAAGCAAATATGAAAATAACAATATATGACTGCAATATATATGGTATTTATAGTATGAAGTTGTAATTTTAGTTACTATCTAAATGATACTAGTTTAATAAACTGATTTTGGTATCACAAATATTACTGGCTTGAAATATTTTCTGTGACCTAACAAAGGCTTGTATGAAAGGTTGTAAGAAAGAAATATTATCAAACTCAGTTTAAATTTTTAAATAAAGATGCATATTATATTAATATGTCAAATTATTCAATCAACTGGTCAGTACTGGTTTTCTGCTTTAAATATAAAAGCTTGTAAATAGGTGTAATCACATCCTATGAGATTGTGATCATAATTACATATATTATTGAATGTGAGATGCAGTGCAAGATTCACTAAATGTTACTTATACTCAAATATTATTGACTAGAATCATATTTATGAAAATAAAACATTTTATGTCTGTTTTTCAATGCTAAGTAATTTAAATGACCAATTTTGGGATTGTAAAAGCAACCCTATTAGAAATTGTACCTGATTTTCATGATTTATTTATTATATTTTTTAATTTTAATGTATAATGTTCTCAAATAAAAATGACAAATAAGGTCTTTTTAAAAGTATGTATTTTTGTCGAAAAGATATTTCATGTTAATAAATTCTGTTATAATAAACATGTTGATTACACAAAGGTTATTTTATTATTTGAGATAAAATGAAGTAACTATGCGTTCAAATAATATTTTAATAAATCTCACTACAATAAGTAGGTTATAAAAAAAAAAACAAAAGTAAACCATCAGTAAATGTATAATATATAGCACCATTGAAGAAGGAAGACGTGAAGACTTCATGAGAAGAATGCTCCACATCGGAGTCGGTGTATGCTGAAAAGGATCAAAAATTTGGTGAGAGATCAGTTTCTTTTATTATATTTAATTTTTTATTATCAAACGATATTGCACTTTGGTCTTTTCCACAGGACTGGGTGGTGGTGACACACGCGGCAGATGTGAACGCCATAAAAAAAATCAAAGTTTCGTTGCTATGTGATTGTAATGGGATAAAGTTTTTATTCAACGAAATAACTGTATAATCGCCTGTTTATTGTTTATTTTCGTAAAATTCGGTACACAAAATAGTGATATATTTTCTGGGTACTAAATTTCACAAAGTTGATCTACTTAATACTGGGTGTAATTTGAGATAGGGCATTATTCAAGGTGGTAGTGCAATGATCCCTAATATATCCTTCTGAAAGTTAAATTAATTTACCGCTAAAGATGAGAGATTAACAGGACCAGGAATGGGATAATTTTTTTCCTAAATAAAGTTTTAATGTGACGTTAGGTCTTTAAGGAGCCAACGGATGGCGCTGGTTATTCTTTTTATAAATCATTTCTTAAAGATTTTTAAAAAAATCATTATGGATATTATAATCACCACTAATATAAAAAAAGCAACGAGAACTACTGGGAATATTGTTTTAGATATTTTTCAAGAGGGTTTTTTTTGTTCTCATGCTACTATATCTACTACCTCAATACTTCACCAGAACTAATGATTAAGCTATCATTTTGAAGATTACCTTCACCGCTAATTACGAAAAATATATGTAACGGTAGTTTTTCAAAAGGCACACGGATGGCACTGGTTGTAATGATAAAAATCACATTAAATTTTAAAATCAACGTCAGTGTCCTTAGGGGCTAACAGATGGCATTAGTTTTTTTTAAATTTTTTTTATTTATTTTATTGACATAATAATAATACATAGTTTATATAAAGGTGTATCTTAATTCTAAACAGAATTATTTGTACACCAGATCACTCATCATTTATATTAACGAAAAAAAAATAATTTAAAATAAACATGAGCAAAGCAAAATAATATGTTATAGTAATTGGACTAAAACTTTTATATGTACACAGAGTTAACGAATTACAAAAGGAAAAAAAAGAAAAAGAAATGACAAAAACAAAACAGGGTAGGTATACAGTCGAACACACTTCAACCAGCAACCAAGTCGTGTAAAGGTTAGTGTTAGTAAAATATTTGGATGGACCATTTATTTCAAAAGCAAAAAAAAGCGAAAATATAATTATTTGATTATGGAATCATCAAAATATTAATTTTCCTTTTAAAAATTTTCTGGCCTGACGTAGCTTTTTATTAAATAACACATCCAAAGATGAGTACTAAGAACGTTGTCGTGGATTCATTTGAAATTGGCAGTGTATAGTTTAGTGTGAAAAACGCCTGTAATAAAAACAAATACAAACATCTATACCTATTTATTATTTGAGAATAACAAATAACATTGGCAATAGTTTTTTTGTTAAGATGAAAACAATTCTACAATTATCCGGTGATAATAGACAAATAATTATGTCACTGTGTTATTTATGAGGTATTCTCATCTTTGAAAAGGATATATAATCAACACCTGGGGGATGATTCTCGAACCCCTTGACTTTTTCTCATGATACAATATCAATTAAACACATTTTTTTTCTTTTTGTTCTGAAAGGTCGTATGTCTTATATGATTCCCGAAAATCGTAATGTTGTATATGACTTTTGAGAATACAGAATTACGTTTTCGGTAGAAAAATATTGATTTTCATTGATATTGTCTCATGAGACATAAAGGTAAGTGGTCCGAGAATCACTCCCCTGGGGACATGTCAGAATAGCCTCTCATAATGGACGTAATCCTGACCGGCGCGAAACTAGAAAGATTTACCGAGAACTCAACTCGTTGATGATGTGAACTAGCTTACTGTGTTTTTATGTTAAAGTGCATTGAATTAGTTGTATTGTAAAATACCATGTTTTAGAAATATTTATGAATTTATTTTAAGTTTTCAATAAATGCTATATCGTAAATTGCACCCTGTATGAGTATAAAAAAGATCATTTTGTGTAAGTTTTGAATTTTAAAATAAACTAAAATCAATTTGTCTCGTAAAGATAGGTGAGTCAAAGAAATCAAACCATCAAAAAAAAAAAGAAGTGTGATTATGTTTTTTTCGTATAAAACATAATTATTAAAATCTATGAAATATGCATCAAAATGAAAGCAAATCTACATTTGTTTGGTGTTTTAACAGGGATGCTGGGCAGTACGCGTATACGCGCGAGGCGGACGGCTTCACACAGCTGACGTACCCGACCACGCCGGCACCAGGACACGACGACATGGACATCAGTACTACACCACCTCCGCCCGAAGAACAGGTATGGATGTTATCCATTAAAAGTTTTACATCTCATTGAAATGTCATTTCAAATAAAGTTATAGTGTTCAAATCAACAGTATACGGTTTTGACAAAAATAAAATTGTAGCTCACGCAAAACGTCATCTAAAAACCTTTGAAAACTCTTCTTCTTCTCCTTTGAAACTTCGGTAACGCGGTAACACAGAAATACCTTGCGTAATTAAACAAAACGTTGTGTCTCATTAGGAGGAGGCGCTGCATCCTCCTCTGCCTCGTGCGCCGTCGCCGCCCCCGCCGCCGCCGCCTACATGGACCGATCCACCGCCGCCCGGCACCGAACCGCCACGCCCGCTGACGCCGCCGCCGCCGCCTCCGCCGCCGCCATTACTAAGGTAAAATATTCTTACAATCCCAGGTTCTGGGTAATGCTTCCTAAAACTCACGGCACGTCCTCACTTTACTCTGCTGTCCAACACTTAACAAGCGAAATTAATTCACTTATCTCGATGTCTAGATGATATACCATCTAAAAAAGTCAATGATGTTATGTGTCAATAGTGAGGAGCTAAAATTCCTCTAATTATGGTAATTTTATTTACCTAATAGCTTATTGGCTTTTCCTTCTAATCTATGTTGACTAAGCGTATTTCAAGTGTAATTGACAGATAGTTATCTCTTTCTGTATCATATGTTTCATTTCACACTCAGTTTTAGAATATCTATATATACTTACTATATCAGTATATATGTAATTGGGGATCAAGTTTCGTACGCCGCCGTGCGGTATTAAGGTGCGTCATCCTTACTAAAACATTGAAAGAAGTGCGTTAATAAACCACTGGGCTGATAATCACACAATTCTCTTTACATTATATCAACAGGAATCACATCTTCCTAAGAAAGAAATTCTAGGCGACGAACTATTATCATTCTACAAAGACATAGCAGAGTTGGAGAACCAAACGAATGAAGAAGTCAAATCTGAACCAGAAACCCCTCCCACTACCCCGCCGCCACCGCCGCCGCCCGTACTCGGCAAACCGAAAACAGAAGCTAAACTCGACGTCAAACAAGAAGCTGCAAGTAATGTCAAGTCAACAAAAAAGAAGTCAAAGGTTTGTTATTATATTATCACTTGTTACAGATTTGTTATTAGCGAATGAACAAAGTATAGAAGTATAATAAGTGCTCCATTATTGCTGGGCTGGCACACAATATTAGCTATTAATAGTCGTTATTATGATGACAAGGCATGTTAATTTGATTATTTCTTTCATAATTAAGGTTCTGTACTCAAAGGATCAACTGTAGCCAACTGGAACCCTATTACTAAGCATCCGCTATCCATCGGTTCGTCCGTCCGTGTCACAGGGCTGTATCGTCTGATCCTTAAAAGATAAACACTTGAAGTTTTCACAAAGTGTGTGTTCTATAGCTGCTATAACAAAAAACATTAAAAATAAAATAAAGTTAAAAATTATTGAATGGAATGTCTCTATACAAGAAATGTGTTTTTTTTTAAACATTTTTAGTGATTGGTGGTTGTCAGATCATTGCTTACACTTGAAATTTCTATGAAGTATGCACTACTATGGCCGCTATAATAACAAGTAATAAAAATAAAATAATGTTAAAAGTTAAAGGGGGTTTCCATAAAAAAAAAAACGTCTTTTTAATATTGCACGGTGGTACAAAGCCCTTCATATGCGAATCTGACTCTCACTTGGCCGGTTTTTTTTTGTACTTGACAATATTTTTAATTTCTTTAGAATGTGCTATTTCGCATATTATAATATACACCTTTTCAAGTGTATTATTGATCCTCGTAAAATAAAATAAAATTTGTAAGTTTTGACTGACTGTTCGCGTCGTGTTTGACTTGATAACTAAAGTTTGTCTATGCAAATATGTAGTGCACGGGAAACACGACGGTTAATTTAAATCTTTAAAGAATATAAGGTAAAAATACAATTATTTAATTATGTTTTCTACCTATTCAACCTCCGATAGGTAACTGATCTATTATCATACTTGATAGAAATGCCATGATGTATTGAGCACTTTGGAAGTTACGCTATGAATGTTAATTGAGCAATATTACAATGCATTTCTTGTTTTGCAGGTAAAAATATCATCATCTATTGGAAGGAAGCATAAAACCGTATCAAATATGGTCGCCAAGTGGCAGCAAGTCGCCGATGAGATAAACTCTGATTAGTTATATGTAGTAAATATAGGACATTGCTTTTCTAATGGTTTCCAAGTAGATACATGATGAATACGATCATCCCGTCTTTTAGAAAATATTCGTAATCTTCTCTCTATGTTAGACTTGTTATACGTAAGTAAATACAGTACATCGCATGGATTTTTGCCGCTCTGAGTTGTCTGCGAATGACTCAATGCGCCGGTACAGCCGCACGGGCAGTGAGCGGTAGTAATGAGAGGCGGACGCCGCGCACGTGAGCGAATAGCGCAAGCTATCCGATCTCTCCTCTTCCGCGCTTCTATGTTATTCTACTGCGGCGCTTTTTGTAAATAACTTTATAGTGGCAAAGATTCGTGCGTAATACAGTAATATTAAAGTAAAACGAAATTGTGAAGAAATAATTGTATCGTAGCGACAACCCGGCGCGCGCATTTTGATTTTTTCAATTATTTTTTCAATCATTACTTTTCTATAAATGACATGTAGACATTGTCCTATAATTTGGATAATGTTAAACAAGTAGGGTTGTGTTTGATTAATTTCTCGGAAACAGCTCATTCAATTACTATAGTTTATTTAGCAAAATTGGCTTAATAAAGTAGATAACGAATATTTTCGGATAGATGCATGATCATATCCATCCAATATTGGTAAGAGTATTAGTTTGATTTTATAGATCGGTTTTTATTTATTAATATTGTTTCTAATTTCAGATTATTTGTTATAAAATAAATAACATTTAAATAAATTAATAGTACACAAACCGCGTGTTTCTCCATACTGATATTAAAAGCTAATAAAATTTCGTTTACTAATGTAGTTTCAAAATCGATCCCAATAAATAATTAAATTAATAAAACGGTATTATATCCGTTTTATTAATTTAATTATTTAGTTTTATTAATTAAATTCATAAAACGGTATTACATCCGTTTTATTAATTTAATTATTTAGTCTTTGATCAAACTAAGAATATAACATTTTTGGTTCGAAAAACCTAAATGTCTATAAGTCTGTTTATTTCATACTAATTTTATAAAAATTTAGTCTTACAAATCTCGCCTATATACGGACTCTAAAATTAAGAAAATAGACGATCTAAAGGCAGATAATTTGATAAAGATTCAAAATTTATAAAGTTATTTAAAAAGTAGTATTTATACTTTCAATACTTTCAATGACTACATTTGAACCAAAAACTTTTGTCGTTTTTGGTGAGCTGAATTTCCACTTGATCGATCTTACGTCGCTCTCAGTGAAATATGACTCCGCTGTAATGTGAGAACTCCGTAATATGAGAGGTGTCAAGCTCAAGACCTGCGGGATGGGAGTTACAGAGATGTATATTCATTAGAAGCAAACTAGACACCGCTATTAGGTGGCTCCTGCATTGCAGTTAGAGCGGAGTGAACACGTATTCTTAAAACATTAATTTTATAGAATTTACCTGTGTTTGATATGCGTCATGTAAATATTAAAATATAAGTTAATAAATAAATAAATTATAAAACAATGTTATGTTTCATTTCATCTTATAAGTACCTATTATACATTGTATGGTCAAATTATGTAAAAAAAATAATTTCAGCTTGTGGAACTGTTTTCAAAACGAACAGCCCCTAAAATATTTAGGAATTTTTTTCAGAGGAAGCCACTCTATTTCTATGCAATGAAATTAGTGACGACCGCTTAGCGTAGTGGGTAGCGACCCTGCCTACGAAGCTAGAGGTCCCGGGTTCGAATCCCAGGTCGGGTCAGTATTAATATGATGAATATTGATACTGGTACCGGATCTTGGTTGTTATATATATATATACTAGCGACCGCCCGCAGCTTCGCTTGCGTAGACTACACATTCTTGTTTTAGGTAGTATTAACATTCGAAATGGTTTATACGTACTTTTTGCTAAAACTAATATTGGGTACACCCATTCAAACTTTCAATCTTCATTCTCCCCACTCCTTTAAGAAAACCGATACTATCATACTTTTCACCTCCCATTTCCCACCCTTAAAATGTGGAAATCCAAAAACCCTGAAACACGTCATCATTTATTTATGTTAAAATTTTTATGTTTCTAACTTTAAAGAACAAAGACTCTCATACAAAGCCCCTCCATCCCTCCCTCCTTAAATTTGGAATTTCCAAATATTCCTTTCTTAAAAATTAATACTCACTTTATAAAATAAACCACTGTTTTAAATTTTGGCTTCCTAGACTTAGTAGTTTCGGCTTTATCTACGCCGATAGATCAGTGAGGACAAACGACAGACAGCCACAAAAAGTAGCTGATGTTACTCTTGACAACCTTCTTTCACGTCTGCAAAGTTTCATTAAAATCTGTTCAGCCGTTTTGGAGATTAGTTCGAATAGACACATAGACGTACAGACAGGCAGACGAACAAAAAGTAGCGTGTGTCACTTTTAAACACCTCCTTTTCATACCCGTGTAATTTCATTAAAATCGGTTAAGCCGTTTTGGAGATTAGCTCGAATAGACAGATGGACGTACATACAGACATACAAAAAGTAGTGTATGTCACTTTTGACCACATTATTTCCATATCTGTGAAGTTTCATCAAAATCAGTATAGCCGTTTTGGAGATTTGCTCAAATAGACAGACAGATAGTATTATTTTATACATATAGCCTATAGCCTTCCTCAATAAATAAACTATTCAACACAAAAAGAATTTTTCAATTCGAACCAGTAGTCCCTGAGATTTGCGCGTTCAAACAAACAAACAAACTCTTCAGCTTTATAATATTAGTATAGATTAAAAAAAAAATTTATATATGTATATATTATAAAGAATATTTAAGTATGTATATCAGTTGTCTAGTAACCCATAACACAAGCATAATACTTGCTTACTTTGGGACTAGATGGCGCTGTGTGGGAAGTCCCATGTATTATTATTATTATTATTATTATTCTTATTTTTATTAATTAGTGATATATGTAATTCCATAAGTATAATTATGCAGTTATTATTGTAAGTAAAAGTATTGTGTATATTTTAAAGCCAAGACATGAGCAATCGAAAAAATTTAGATAAATCCAAATTGGATTCGCACACGAAGGGTTCCGTACTACCGTACAATATAAAAAAACACGTTTTTTTTAATGGAGACTCCTTCAATTTTTTAGCTTTATTTCATTTTTATTATTTGTTATAGCGGCCATAGTAATACACCACCATATCAGCCCATTTTATGTCCCACTGCAGGGGCTTAGACCTCCCTTCGGTATGAGGGTCTTTGGAGCTTAATCCACCACGCTGCTACAGTGCGGGTTGGTGGATTTTAAAGACTGTGATCTGGTGATGTTTTATGATGGCAACCGGGACCAACGGTTTAAAGTGCTCTCCGAGGCACGGAGTTTGATAATTTATTAAATATTATTTATATTATATTATTTATAATCTATTATTATTATTGTTTTTTAATTTATTATTAATTAAAAAAAAAGGTTTAATGTGTGCTCCAAGTACGTCCTGACCAACTCCTCTTCGAAGATAAAATTCATTTCTGACAAAGTAAACTTATGCATTAAAAAAACGGAGGTGGCCTTCCAGCACCCCCGATAAGTAAATCACTACAAAAAAATTATAATTGGAATACATACACAATCACAAAGTTGGTTACGATTGTAGTGATTAGATAAACAATTAGCGTAAATACAGTTAACTGCATATACACTACCCAACTAGCACACGAGTTCCAAGAACTAAAAGCTATAGGTTCATTGGTTGTACAACAGCTTAACAATTCCAAAACGGCGTAAATTATGCTGCCTTTGTCTTTATAATAACTGTACCAAATCGTACATTTTTTGAAACAATGAAACCGTCCATTTTTTATCAACTCTCTTTCTGCAGCTGCTGTAATATATATCTATATTACATACCACACATACACATATTATACCCATAGGTATATATTATATATACATGTAAGCTCTCAATAATAACATTATTTTATGCAAATTAATACAACTCGAAAATGGTCGAGTTAACCAGTAGGTACAATGATTTCGTACTACGTATATACTTTGTACAAAATTATTGTACCTACTGGAAAATGGATATAATTTTCTTTGAAAAATAATTCGACTGTGATTGTGTGAACCCACAAAAATGTTATTTGAATAATACACAAACGGTAATCGGACTCGGTACACATCTGTCGTTGAAAATGTTTTTCAACGAATAAATACGAATGATACATTGTTATACGAAAAATACCCAGGGACTCGAACGTAGGACAATGAAAAATACATTGTAGAGGTAACGACGAAAATAAAAGTGGTGTGGGATTGAAATTGTGGGCGGGGTAACAACGCTTTCACATTATGTGGAAACGAAATTATTGTTGAAAACTTTCTGGAAGTCGTATAAAATCTGAAACTTCGACGTTTAATACTGTACGAAATGGCTCTGCATGAGTTATAAATTAATAATATGCTAAAATTTATGCGCGGCTGAAATAACTTCGCTCGTGTTACGTATCAGAACGGACGGACGGGACGGACTACCTACAAGAACAGAAGCGTCACTTGGTCTTGTCAGCTCTTAGATCTCTTGGACAGTTCTGTGCACGAGAGCGTTTCCGGTTATCATTCTAATAACTTTTGTGTCAACGATTTACGGCTTAATTTTTACGTAATGTCCTAGAAAGTAGTCCAAGCGAAAAAGTGGGTTGTAGGTAAGTTGACTTTAGTTTGTCAGTTGTTTGGTAACCCATAATCCAAACATGATGCTTGATTACTTTGGGACTAGATTGCGTTGTGTGGAATGTCCCGGGTATTATTATTATTAGTGTAGTTATAGGCCAATGTAGGTAATTCGATTTACATAGAATCTGGATAAGCCCTCTTTCGTATTCATTCGACCAGTACGGAGAATGGGGTATAAACGGCATTTTTACTATTGACATTTGTTCGAATGACTTGCGATCTAAGTAGATACTTGTTTATTGTCTTATTAGAGCTAATTACAATATCATTCGTTATAAACAATTATACTTTATATTTATAGATACTGTGTAAGGCAGAAAAACTCACTGTGTTTCGGAGAAAGCCAATGAAGTAGACGTTCGTTGTCATATAGTATTTATCGATATAGAAATAATTTAATACTAGAAATAGACCACACCTCCTACGAATAAGGTCTCCTCTAATACCGTTTTAAGGTAATAAGTTTAAGGTTAAGTTATCTATCTCAAATATATGTTATTTAATATATCGATGGTACGTTCAAATTCACTTCATTTTGATATCAAATACAGTCAAATATCTTGATATATTGGTACATTTAGGATCACATTAAATATGAAGTGATTTGACAAACGGGGATGAGATGGACAGACTGACAACAAAATCACAAGTCCTATAGCTATAAGGTATATCTACAGTTTTTTTAGGGTTCCGTACCCAAATGGTACCAACGGGAACCCTATCATTAAGGCTTCGCTGTTTGTCCGTTCATCCGTCCGTCTGTAAAAGAGCTGTATTTGAGCCGTGAAAGCAACCATAGTAGGTATTTGAAATTTTCACAGAGTGTGTATATTACTTGTGTGTCGTGATATGATAGCAGAGTGGTGGCGAGCCCGCCTCTTGCTTAGAAATTTGTGGTTCAGCTCCCAGAAACCGGCGGCATGTACTAATGAGTTTTTTCTGACTTAAATACATGATCATTACTGACTCCGTCCCTCGGAAAGCATTTTAAACCGTTAGTCCCGGTTGCCATCTTAAAACATCATCGGCAGTCTTTAAAATCCACCAACCAGCACTGTAGCAGCGTTGTGGATTAAGCTCCAAAGATCCTCATACCGAAGGGAGGTCTAAGCCCCTGCAGTGGGATATAATGGGCTAGTATGGTGGTGTATTACTATGGCCGCTATAACAACAAATAATAAAAATGAAATAATGCTAAAAAAATTTAAGGAGTCCCCATACAAAAAACGTGTTTTTTTATATTGTACGGTAGTACGGAACCCTTCGTGTGCGAATCCGATTTGCACTTGGTCGGTTTATTTTTAATTGTGACGTACCTACCTACGGAGCTATAAAAAGAAATAAGTTCCGTACTTAGATACGTTTACAAAGTAACGCGTTTTGTGAAAAACTCGTGTAATAACTATAATTTATTGCCTCTCCTTCCGTACGTAATAAAACTCATACACACCATAAAGCGTCAAATCTGAATTACATTGGAAATTTCCGTATTCAACCTATTTGCAATTCGATTGCTCGTAAATAAGGCTTAATGCGTTTTTTCTCGCTTTGCTTACATTACTCAACGTTATACGGTAAATAAAAAGCCTGGATGTTTAGTATTGTTGAAGATAAAGCTATTGTTTTGATTTATCTACTGTGTTCAAATTTTATGAAATTATCTTAATATAGCTTTCCGCCCGCGGCTCCGCTCACGTGGACTATACAGTTGTACTAGGAACCCTTTTTTCGGGTTAAAAAGAAGCCTATGTCAATCTGCAGCTTATAAACTATACCTATTCGAAAATTATAGCGATCCTGGTACAACTGTGTAGTCCATGCAAGCGGAGCCGCGGGCGGAAAGCTAGTTTGAAAATAAAGCAGCCCATATTACTTGCTAATAATGGAGCTTTCTATAAGTAAAAGTGTTTTTTAAATTGGTTTAGTAGTTTTTGAGTTTATTCGTAACAAACAAAAAAAAAATTTAAAATGTCAAACCTTTCCTACGAGTAAGCGTATGGTTAGTGTGAATGAGCTTGGAGGTAGAGAGAACTGAGATCGGCAAAGCAAGCGGCTTTTTTTTGTTTTACCCTTGCGGTGCGGTGAAGGCGGATTAAACTCTACAGTTTCCGCGCGCTCGAGCCCGCGGTGTATGTCGGAGTTGCACCCACTAAACAACCGCCTGAAGCAGAATAAGGACGCGTGTCGTTAGCCCGAAAGCTCCAACGACTCCATCGAAGCGGCCAGGAGGCACTCTAGGGTATCACCACCGGCGCGAAGTTAGTTATTCGATGCAAAATAATTTCGTTAGCGCGGGCCTCCGGTTAAGATTTACGTTATTAATTAACGTGAAAAGTGTTTTACTGTTTACTCATTTGAGATGAGGTCAGTAGGGTTTGGGGAAGGGGGCGCCGGAGCTCCCCCGCTTCGGGTTCGACTTGAGAGTCGCCCGAGAAAGACACATTACTTTGAAACAGCCGTTCGACTTCAAGAGTGAGGTCGTTGGGCTGATTTGTCAGTGCATTCCGTAGTCTTCTTAGAAAATGGTTAGGAGGAGGTGCCTCGTAAGTGGCAGCCGTAACTAACAATGGATTGCTATGATTAGTAGCTAGTAGTAATATGATCGCCTAACTCGTCTGCGGAGACAGGTTGGAGGTCGATAGTGGGAGGGAGGCAGGTGCGTTGACGTACCTCCTCCTCAACACGTGAAACGTGTTCAAAGTTAAAAGGAGTAGAACTAGGAGAACGTTGTTGTTCGAGGCTATCGGCTAAGCATTCGGCTTTATCGTTGTCTTCGAACGCTAGGGAGTGGTCGTGCAAGCGGTTCACTACTGTGCCTTTTTATAGAACCCTCAGCTAATAATATAAACAACTATAGTAAAATTTCTCGCTTCTTGCGAACTCGATCATAAATTATCGAAGGACAGTGATATTGCGTTCCCTCTCCCACTTACTAAGAGTTGGGTGTATGCGACGCGGGCGCAAGCTCGTTACCCTTACTAGCAGGCCCGTACCCTGGTGACAAGTGTGAAAGAGAACGCAATATCGCTGCCTCGCTACTATGCACAGCTACTATGATTTATGACCTAATATGCAGCAAGTGAAAAATTTAACTCTAGATGTGAAGTAACGCGTTGCACTTCTTCATTCTTGATCAGCCCATTTTTACCCCACTGCAGAGGCTTAGGCCTCCCCCAGGGTGAGGGGGGCTTGGAGCTTAAATCCACCACGCTGCTCCACTGCGGGTTGGGATTTGTAACGACAGCGTCCGGGACCGACTGCTTAACGTGCTATCCAAGGCACGGAGTCAGTGATAGTTATGTACTTAAGTCAGAAAAACTCATTTGTGCACGCTCGGATTCGAACCATGGCCCTATGGCCTTATAAATTTGATACAGGTTCATTGCGTTTTGGGCTATCACGACACACGACAAACGCGTTGCAAACTAAGCGTCAATATACAAAAATCGATACAAAAACGGCCTTACCGTATTGCTGTAAAGTAAGGGTGAACATTTTGACCTCAGAATGATGATGACGCTCGGGTTATCCAAAACAACAAACGTAGAATGGCGACATTGGTTCAGTTTACTACAGATAACTATCTATAATAATTATTCACGTGACTAGACTACCTAGTCATTCACGATCATTAGATATTATTGTATTTATTAATCCTTTAATATGTAATTACGAAGTTCAATAAATTCCCTTTTCCCCTAAAATTGTCGTACCTGGTTTGGGTTTACATTTATTAATTTTTTTTTTGGAATCACCAGTAATCTTGTTTATGTCCAACAAATTGATCAATCTATATACTGCGCTAAATATTTAATCTAATTTAATCATTAATAATACGTCAAAGAACTAAAGTTGTCGACATAGCCGAAGCGATCAGCAAGCTGAAGTGGCAATGGGCCGGTCACATTTGCCGTAGAACTGATAACCGATGGGGTAGACGAGTTCTCGAATGGAGGCTACGTACCGGAAAGCGAAGCGTTGGACGCCCCCCGGCCGGGTGGACAGATGACCTGAAGCACTATACCGGGGGTAGTTGGATGCGAAAGGCGGAGGACCGTGTGTGGTGGCGAGCCTTGGGAGAGGCCTATATCCTGCAGTGGAGAGACACGGGCTGATGATGATGATGATGAATTATTAATAATAAAGTTAACGGTATCATGGTACAACAACAGTGAGTGCGAGATGGTCCCTATGGCCTCGAAGAAGTCATAACAACTGCCATCATCACGCCCGCGCCCGGTTGTTATACATACAAGGGTCTTGTATAAATAGAAGGAATTTGATATGATGCCTCTGTCGAAAAGTGCGCGTCCCATATAATTAGGAAGTTTAGTGAACTTTACGAATCTAAAACAAATAGCTAGTCAATGTCAATAAAATAAACTACTGAGTCATTACGAGGGCCGCACCCCGAATGTTACAGAGCTAAGTGTTCGATATTTATTAACTCTTTGACCCACTTTCTGTTTGTCTGTTTTATGAATAAAAGAATACAAGAAAGGTTTATATGTTTTATTGCTCGGCATATACTGGCCATCAAATGATAGTAATATCTAAGACGTCTAACACACGGCCATAAAGTCCTAAACTAAGCAAAATCTATCATAAGATTATATTTTAGACAACTGATATACATACTTACATATTTTGTATAGATAATATATTCTTTAATAGATATTTAACACCCAGACACGGAACGAATGTTCATATAAACACGAATATTTGTCCCGGGCGGGAATCGGTCTTTAACAACAATATAATACATTTCGATAGAAATCACTGTTCTGGTAAATGTATTCAAATATCGCGCGTGGAATTGACTCTGGAGTGGGTTTCGTATCTGAACGTGTCAAAACAGAACTTTATTATTTACTGTTATGTCTGTATATTACTGTTCTACATCATAATTTTATGCTAACGACAATATTTTTGTTGTATGTCGTCGTGTTACCCACCTGACGTCCACCTACTAGACACAAACCTTCCCCTGGAGTAAATTAATAATTTGGCTAAAGAAATAAAATTATAGACGATAAAAAATTCAAAAACGTTTTAAAGCAAATACTAATTGATAAAAGTTACTATACCTAACATTAAAAAAGCAGTAAATCATAAAACATGGCAAAAGTAGCTCTTTAATATGTAATTACGAAGTTACATTGTAATTTTTATATTTTAATATGTAGGAATGAAATGACATGCCTTTGTACATACAGCTGCTAAATTATACAGGAGCTTTCCCTGACATTTAACATTGGACTTAGATTATGTTGAAATTCTAATAATAATTAATATTATATCATATTTATATATATTAATAAATGAACGAAGTCTCTTTACAGCGGAAAAAGACGCTGTTAGCTCTGTAGCGAATCAACCGTACCACCTGACTGACGACGACGAGACGACCGAATGAACGGCGTGATAAAGCTGAAATTGCTTTAGCAGATTTCAAGCATTGTCTAGCTTGTTTACGATTTCTTTTAAAGATTTTTTTTTAAATTTTATTATGAAAATGGAGATACAGTTTTAAAAAGTAGTCGATAATAGTTTTAATACATAGCCTAAAAAAATTTACGGTTGTCACTCAAAATATTGGGAATTTGGATACGAAAATAAAATCTAATTCTATACGATAATTCAAAATTTTGTTCAATAATAGATTTTCTACACATTATTTATTATTATTTGTTATTAATACATATGTCTTTAGTACTGAGTACAATTAATAATAATAATAATAAAAACAAGAAGAAACCAAATTATAACTAAATTATATAAAAAGTAAAACTAAAAGTATTTACAAATTAAAAAATACTATGTAAATTATGATGAATGACAAAATTTTAAAGAGACGATGGGTTCAGGGTACCAAGGATGCTTGCCGCGTTGCCGCGCTGTATTGCGACACTGATCCTCTGAACAAAGTATTGTATTCATAATAATATTTTTATACGCATAATGTTTTTACTAGACTTATATTGTATTAGTTATTTATAACTTGCCGTCGAAACATCTTCATTTACACCAGCAACATATATATCATTAAGTTGCAATTGGTAACTGTTGGTTTCTGTCTCAAAACTATAATTCATTAGTTTATTTAGGTGTGCGCCATTCGACCGTACTATGTGAACAGAAATAATATAACAATAACTAAACTCGTAATTTATTGCAATGTATACCAACTGACGTAGCTGAGTGTTCGAAACATATGGCAATAAAGGACATGATTTAAATTGAATTGAATGAAATTCCAAGTTTCAGATATACAAGTGGCGTGGAAGAATTATATTATATTTTTTCTTTGATAATTTTTTTTTTAACTTTGCTTTGTCTGAACTGGCTGAACGTTATTGTTGACTTGACATAAATAAAAACGACGTTGGTATCTTCTTGCTTACATAATTTGTTTCATTAAAATTTTAATTTTTGAATATACAAATGCAAAATTTATTATGAAGTGGTGCTACACAGACGTCAGGAAAATAGTAAAGAGTTAATATATGAAAATGGGGCGCATTAACCTTTCTTGTGGAATTATAACAACGTTCGTGTTTGGTGGATATGTAACTCGACATTTGGCGATGCATTTTGTTGCTGACAGAACAATTTTTAGAGTTATTATTTTATTTTATTTTATATGCTCTAAATATATACGCGTATAACTTTAAAATTAATTACTCTCGAAACTCTACTTTTTATAAAAGTGGTACCCTTGTAATAAGCTTTATAATAAGTAAGTAATAAGCATACCAAATAAAGAAAATATATAATATTTCTTATTTTTTACAGCGGGAACTCGAAAAAAGTTTATAAATAAGCTAATAAAAGATTCCACTCCTGGTCGTGGGTGGGAAACCTTTTAAACAAAAATATACCCTGGAGCGAACCTTTTTGGAGTTTTCGTCGTAAATACTCTAAATTGTTAATCAAACAGAAAAGTTATTAAATTGAAATTTGGCTTAGTCCTAGAGCTTACCAAAGTAAATAAATCATATTTGACAGGTTCTTAAAAAAATTTACACTGTGAATTCTAAGGCCAATAATTTGGAGGTCGAAAAAATCTTTAGTGTAGTATGTTTTCTTCATACATTTAAATTGATTTATTTGTTTTTTTTTCATTTACTCTTCCATTTACTTACTTTCCATCTTTAGTAAACTAGAGATAATTTTCGGCTTAGAATTTATACAAAACATGGAAAAAATAATACATTTCTATTACAAAGCATATTGTTTAAAATAAAAGTTGCCCCCGATTCTTTACGTAATAATAATACTTGGGGCATCTCACAGAACGCTATCTAGTCCCAAAATAAGCAAGTATTATGCTTGTATTATGGGTACTAGACAACTGAAAATATTCTTAGTAATATATAGGTATTACAGATATTTTTACAACCAAACAGGGAACTAATAGACATGTTCATACAGACAAATATTTGTCCCTAGCGGGAATCGAAACCGCGACCTCTGGTTCTGCTTTAGGGTCTCTAACCACTCGACGAATTGATCAGTCAATTATGTTATGGTATATTATGGGTATCAGTCTTGCGTGGGTCGCGGTCGCGTACACGCGTGCGTGTCCTAAAGCAACAAAATGTCATCAAAAACAGTAAAGTGTAATAGTTGCAATATTGTAATAGTATGTGAAGTATTATCGTATATACAATATAAACAAGATGTTATGGACACGAAAGTTTGATAAAGATTTGTGATTCGTCATTTACTGAAGAAGAAATTGTAAGAGCAAAAACGTTGCTGTTTGAATCCGTAACGTAATCTCAGCGAAAAATATCTCGTCGTAAAGATGGGAAAAAACGGAGAAACATAGAAGATATAATAACTTTTTTCAAAGAACAGGATTCAGATTCGATCCCAATTTTTGTGGCTCGTGATTTACTCAAATTACCGCCAATTTCAATTGATCACATTGACGCAGTTTCCTTGCTAAAAGACGTCATAAATTTACGAAACGAAATCAATGGCATTAAAGAAAATTATGTGACTTTAGAAAAATACAAAGAATTAGAGTCAGACCTGCAAAATTTAAAATGTACGTCTATGGTGAATCCTCATAGTTATATAAATATGAATAAGCGAGTTGGATATTTGGATAGTGGTCCGATTGGTATAACTCATACAATTAATTCCGAAAATGTAGGTAGTCAGATGTTAACAGGTTCGAAAGATAAGAAAAATAACGTCGCTATTAACTGTGTACAAGACGTTTCATCCTGCTCGCGCGCAGCGGAACCCGAAGAGCTTGCTGTCTCTATCTCACCAGTGCGAGCACGGGCGCGCTCGAAGACAGAATCATCGCCAACGCGACTACGTCGTCGCCGTTCGTATTCTCCATCGGCGGTCTCGCGTAATCCCGAGAAAATTATAACGATGGAAGGAAACCAGTGTAATACAAATAACATGAAAAATCTTACTATGGCAGAAGTAGTTAAGAAACAAGGTGTATGGAAAACAGAAAAACAGAGTGATGAATGGATTTCGGTTCAGCGCAAGAAATACAAAAATCGTTTTGTCGGTCAGACAGGTAAAGCGATAATCGAACCTATTGAAAAATTCAAAGCGGCAGATATTCACATCCCGTTATTTATATCGAACGTCAGTAAAGACTGCTCAGAACAAGATATAACTGGCTATATACAAAGTAAAACAAAGGAAGAAATTTCACTTGAAAAAATAAACATGAAGGAAGATCGTCCATATAACGCATTCAAAGTGAATGTTTTGAAACGTAATGAACATTTGTATTTAGATTCAAATTTGTGGCCAGAAGGTTTAAAATTTAGACGTTTTATACATTTTAAAAAGCGGTTCGCGAGGGCAGATAAATCGGAAGAAAAATAAATACATGGATACAAATAGAAAAAGTAAAATTATCAGTTATAATTGTAAAAATATTAAGCGAAGCCTTAATTGTGTTCGAGATCTATGTCATATGGCGGATGTGGTAGCGTTGCAGGAAACGTGGCTATTGCCTCATGACCTGGCGTTCCTCGGCGGCATACATCAGGACTTCAGCTGGACTGGGAAATCAGCAGTAAATCTGTCGGCTGGCGTATTACGTGGCCGCCCTCATGGCGGGGTGGCGATCCTGTGGCGTAGTAGTGTGTTTCGAGATGTATCGGTCATAAAGTGCAATAGTGAGCGTGTTGTGGCGATAAAAGCTGTGACTTATGACGAACGTGAAAATTTATTCATATGTGTGTATATGCCAACTGACCAGCCGGACAATCTACCAACTTTCTCACAGTGTTTAGGAGAATTATATGCTATTTTAGAAGTAAGTGATATTGAATCAGTATTTATTTTAGGTGACTTCAATGCGCATCCACAGACTCCATTTTGTAATGAATTATTAAGTTTTTGTGATGAGCAAGATTGGATTTGTGCTGACATAATGAAACTGGGTATGTGTTCTAATTCGTACACGTATGTGAGTGAGGCTCATGGTAGTGAGAGATGGTTAGACCATTGTCTGGTCAGTACATCTGCTTGGCAGACTATATCCAACATAAAAATATTATATGATGTATACTGGTCTGACCATTTTCCACTATTAGTGGAATGTGATTTAACTTTAACTAGGTGTAAGTTTGCCATTACAAATGATCAATGTAATGATATTATTTGGGGTACTAGAAGTGCGGAACAAATTACAAATTATTCTGAGCTATGTAATAGTAATCTGAAGCGAATTGACTTTCCTGCTGAGTTTACTGGTTGCGCTGACAAAATGTGTAATGAATATGAACATAAAAAAGTTTTAGATAATTTTTATAATAATATTGTTAATGTTCTCACTCAGGCATCAAAAAAACAGCTGTTTACATAACATTAAGGCAAATTACAGGCACAAGTGCCTTAAGGGTTGGAATAAACATGTAAAAGAACCACATAAACAAGCTAGACTAGACTTCGCAACATATGTTAAATACGGTAAACCGAAATCTGGTCCAGTATTTGAGAGAATGACTTTGTGTCGAAAAATATTTAAATCACGTTTAAAATTTTGTCAGCGTAACCAGGAACAGATCAAACTGGACATAATTGCTTCACATCATTCAGCGAAGCAATTTTGTAAATTTTGGAAAAGCACTAAAAACCTAAATGGTAAACCGTGCCTGCCAGTCTGTGTGGATGGTAGTAGTGAACCGAAAAAAATTGCTAATACTTTTAAGGAATACTTCAAGATGGAAAGCCTGTTAAAATCCATGCCTCCTGCTGAGCTCGGCCATGTGCAGGAACCTCTAAAAATCTCAAGTAAGGAAATAAATTCAGCCATTAGAAACATGAAGAGAGGAAAATCTCCAGGGCATGACGGGCTCAGCATTGAACACCTACAGCATGCAGGCTTTCACATCAATAGAGTGTTATCTGTGTTTTTCACTTTATGTTTAAGACATAGTTACTTACCACCAGACGTAATTAAGACGCTTGTTATTCCTTTAGTTAAAAACTCTACAGGCGATATAGCTGATAAATGCAATTACAGACCAATTTCGTTAGCTACTGTCTGTCTGTTTTGGATAAGGTACTAGATGTACATCTCAGCAGTTGCATAAAATTGTGTGACCCCCAATTTGGCTTTCGAGAAGGGTTATCGACAGAAAGTGCAATTCTATCACTCAAATATACTGTCAAATATTATACTAGGAAAAGTACACCTGTTTATGCATGTTTTTTAGATATTTCGAAAGCGTTTGACTTGGTATCATATGACATACTTTGGAGAAAGCTTAAAGACGCTGGTATTTGTCCTGAAGTCATTAAGCTGTTCTCACACTGGTATGAGAACCAAAAAAATGTTGTAAAATGGGCGAATACTTGTTCTGATGAATACAGTTTAAACTGTGGTGTAAGGCAAGGTGGACTGACGTCGCCGAGATTGTTTAATTTGTATATTGACCAGCTGATCGATGAGCTCAGCAACATGCATGTGGGGTGCCGAATAGACAGTGTTAGTGTCAATAACATTAGTTATGCTGATGACATGGTTTTGCTGAGCCCATCCATCAATGGGTTAAGAAAACTGTTGGAAACGTGTGAAACTTATGCTAAGCAACATGGTTTAAAATACAATGAGAAGAAGTCTGTGTTTATGGTCTTTAAAAGTGCACATAAACAACCAAAACAAATACCACCTCTTATGCTGAATGGAATAGCATTAAAGCGTGTTACACAATTTAAATATTTAGGTCACATTGTCACTGAAGACCTAAAAGACGACTTTGATATTGAAAGGGAGCGGAGGGCGTTGTCGGTGCGTGGTAACATGCTGGCTCATCGATTCGCTCGGTGTACTGTGGAAATGAAATTAACGCTTTTTAAAGCGTATTGTCAGAGTTTTTACACGAGTGGCTTGTGGACCAGTTTTGCACAGAAATCCTACAACGCCTTAAGGGTTCAATACAATAACATCTTTAGGGCTCTGTTGGGGCTCCCACGTTTTTGCAGTGCATCAGGTATGTTCACAATCGCTAATGTAGATGATTTTTATACAATCATGCGAAAAAAGACTGCTTCGGTAATGTTGCGAATGGCGGGGGGCGCGAACGGAATTCTGAGGATGATTTACGAAAGGATGGACTCTGCTGTCCTTTCTAGATTTGTTGATCTACACGTGTATAGGCGTGTAGATCGGTAATAGACTTGATTTTTGTTATTTATGAAATTATTACATTTAAAAATTTTATTTATAGGCCCATTCACTTTTTTTATTGTTTAAATATATAACATAGTTTATAAGAATATCTAACAAACATTTTTTCATTAATACTAACATAGTTTTAAGAAATGTTAGCTACTAACCTGTTTATGGACATACTTTGTCTGATTAATAAAGATTTTTTTTTTTTATTATGTTTTTGACGATAGTAGATGTTAGACTAATATTTTATACATGAAGCTCAGAGTCTCTCAACATACCATGGAAAGAAGTATGCTTAGAATTTCTGTGAAATAAAATTATAACGAAGAAGTTTCTCAGAAGAACTGGAATGATCGACATGGCTTACAGATTAGCAAGTAGAAGTGTCGACGGGCAGGCTACGTCGTTACAGAACCGATAACCGCTAGTGATTGTCTTGGAAAAATCTGGTCATTGCTAAATGTCAGGAAGTTTCCTGGATGAGAAGTTGTGTGCAAATGAGTCGTCAACGGTGAGGAGTAGAGGCAAGAAACTTTTTGAACAAGTGGACATTTGCAAAGATGACTTAATCCAATCGGAATATGTGAGAGCAAAGAAAGTGCTGACAACTATTCCGATGTATTCTGTCTCAAGAAGGCCCACGTTGGCAGAACCTCACTAGTTCAACACAATATGAAGGAGAAGTAGAGATTTTGATGATATGAAAAAGAATAATGTCATCGAATCCTCTTCAAGTCCTTGGTGTGTTTGTTTTGTATTTTTGTTTTTGTGTTGTTTAGTTTACACGTTTGCATGTATTAAAAATTCTCGAACTTTGAAACCTCAATAAATGAATTTGCGCCCTTCAGCATTATTAAATTACGATTCCTCTTTTGCAAGTACAGTTAATATTTATTTTAATTAACATTTCAAACTTCAGAGCATAAGATAAACCCCTCTCGAAAGGAAATAGGGGCGATGAACTTTTATAATTATGGTTTCTTTATATTTATAGCTACGAAGCCCTAAAAGTTATACACTGATAAACAGAGATAAGTAAGAATCATTAGGCAGGGATTACTACGGAAAACCCATTAATCATTTTCGTTCCAGATATTATCCGAATCATTAATTTTATGTACGAGAATGTTCAAAACGCTGCGATATTTTATAATTCCTGTTGTCGCTTGTTTTAATTTTATCATTAATGTATATAATTAATGTAAATATAGAAAAAAAAAACGGTAACAATAAAACGCCCAATACTGCTCACTTCTATTTATTAAGCGACTTCAAAAAAGAAGGAGGTTACTCAATTCGACCGTATATATGTTTTTTTTTTTTTTTATTTTTTTTATTTTATGTGTGTTCAGGGATAACTTCGTTGTTTATGAACCGAATTGGATGATATTTTTTTTGTGAAAGGGAGATATCTCCGAAATGGTACCATGATAAGGAAACCAGGATCTGATGATGGCATCCCAGAGAAATCGAGGGCAACCTTCGAAAATCGTATTTTAAAGTATCGTATTTTAAGTATTTTGATAAAGTACTACTACTAGTACTATTTAATAAAGGTCGGGAGTCGATCTGATGATGGAGCTGAAAGACAGTCGAGGGAACTCCTCAACGACTTACAGCAATTACCTGGTGTTTGGACTTAATTCATTTCTATTAATGAGAACTTTGCACCCATATGGGTTATAAGTACCATTACAGGTCTGATGATGGAGACCATACACAGTCGATACACAATCGAGGGAACTCCTCAACGATTTACAGCAATTCCCTGGTGTTTGGACTTGATTCATTTCTATTAATGAGAACTTTGCACCCATATGGGTTATAAGTACCATTACAGGTCTGATGATGGAGACCATACACAGTCGAAGGAACTCCTTAACGATTTACAGCGATTACCTGGTGTATGGACTTAATTCATTTATACTAATGAGAACTTTGCACCCATATGGGTTATAAGTACCATTACAGATCTGATGATGGAGACCATAAACAATCGAGGGAACTCCTTAACGATTTACAGCAATTACCTGGTGTTTGGACTTAATTCATTTCTATTGAAGAGAACTTTGCACTCATATGGGTTATAAGTGCCATTAAAGGTCTGATGATGAAGACCATAAACAGTCGGAGGAATTCCTCAACGATTTACAGCAGTTGCCTTTTGTTGGGCTTCCGTCATACGGTTGAATATGCCAAAATGTTCAGTTCGCACAAAAATAATAATTAAGATATAAGTTTTACATAGGAATACCACTACCTACTAGGCATGCTGATGCGTCAATTTGACACTGAATTTACGTTGTGTAATCGCGGTGCTGTCTCATTAGAGTAGCTTGTTAAGAAGCCCCATTTATACTAAATATACAAATAAGTTACAAATGCGTTCAACTAAAAATTGAAAAATAAAATAATTTTCAAAAAAAAATAAAAACCGACTTCAAAAACATAAACTAAATAGTTAAAAATAAAATTTTCACCTTAAAGAAAGGAGCATTAACAGGCGGCATATAGTTAATGAAGTCGGTGCCAACTCAGACACTTTAAGGGGGCAATTACAAAAAAACGGCATGTTTAGGTACATTTTTAGGAAGTTTGGAAAGGTATATGGTCATAAACCTAATTCTAAAATAAAGATCAGTTCTTAATTTACAATTGTGTTAGAAAACATTTGCATATTTTACACTCTTTCACACTGAAAAAATATTATTTTGTAACCCACTTTTGCCGAAATCGCGGAAAATTAACATTTTTCGGTACATATTACACCATCATCACAAAGTTTTTTGAGATTAAAAAATCATTTAAGTATTGTTAATACTTCATCCTTTCTTTCTGTTAGAGGAAATTTTGATAATAAACGGGAAAGTGGCAGAAAAAAATTATCAATAATATGCAATTTCACCGAAATTTCGCCATACTATTTTGTATGAACTGACAGCACACTGACAGCATAAAACCAAGCGCACACGGAATCGTGCTTCAGACCGCTCCGAGGAGCGCTATTGAAAGGTTGGGTGTACGTCTTTGTTTTTCTCCGATCAAATGCTGTACGTATGGTAAAGTTGAACTCAATCAATCTTGAGACGTGGGTGAAAGTAAAAGTGAATGGGCATCTTTGTATGGGCTGCGTACCCAGGTTGTATCAAGTTGTGGTATATGTCATTTTAAAGGTCGTATCAATAGCTTTATTTTATAGTATGGCACCAACCATGAAACACGTGCAAGGAAATAACTATGAGTTATTTTATATCTCATATAATGAAATGTTATTTTTAGTGTAAATGTTACTTATTGTACAATATTACTTTATTACTAAGCATACCTACTATACGGTTACCAATCGCTATTCCACCGCCGCTTGCACACCTACATACTCTTAAGACTGGCCAAAAAAATTGCAGGTTTTGCATAGGCTTCGTCTCCATGCTGTATCTAGTGTAGGCATGTTGTTCTTGGATTTCTTATTAGAAAATATAATTAAAGGCTAGTATTGCGTAGGTCGAAATAATTTAAAAAAAATTATCATTGAACTAATAATCTAGATCAACAATTATATCATCTAAAAAAGTTGCTGGCAACAATATATAATTTTGATGCCTCGCCCACCCCAAATACCATATAATACTTATTATATGTGAACATGTGCCGACTGTTCTTCGCCCTATTAGGCACGAACAGTAATTATCGACTCCCTTCCCGTCGTTATTGTAGTTACTACAATATAGGAGTAATATATCCGATTCGACACATGACAGGACTGAATCCAACCTCTAGTAGTATGTATGTGTGTGGGCAGGGCGGTGTAAGAGTTATACTGACAGGTAGCCGCAACGCACAGTATGCTATATAACATGGTAAATAAAATAATATAAGTAAAAAATAAAAACCGACTTCAAAAACATAAACTAAAAAGTTAAAAATAAAATTTTCACTTTAAAGAAAGGAGCATTAACAGGCGGCATATAGTTAATGAAGTCGGTGCCTACTCACTCAGACACTTTAAATTGTGTTCCATATTTGTTATAGTTATAAATATATAATTGTTGTAACTGTTATTACCTGGTAAGTACCCATTTAAAGTGTCTGAGTTGGAACCGACTTCATTAACTATATGCCGCCTGTTATTGCTCCTTTCTTTAAAGTGAAAATTTTATTTTTAACTTTTTAGTTTATGTTTTTGAAGTCGGTTTTTATTTTTTAAATTATTTTATTTTTCAATTTTTAGTTGAACGCATCTGTAACTTATTTCTATTTAGTATAAATGAGGCTACTAAACGCGCTACTCTAATGAGACAGCACCGCGATTACGCAACGTAAATTCAGTGTCAAATTGACGAATCAGCATGCCTAGTAGGCAGTGGTATTCCTATGTAAAACTTCAATCTTAATTATTATTTTTGTGCGAACTGAACATTTTGGCATATTCAACCGTATGACGGAAGCTCAACAAAAGGTAACTGCTGTAAATCGTTAAGGAATTCCTCCGACTGTTTATAGTCTTCATCATCAGACCTGTAAACGCACTATAACTCATATGAGTGCAAAGTTCTCTTCAATAGAAATGAATTAAGTCCAAACACCAGGTAATTGCTGTAAATCGTTGAGAAGTTCCCTCGATTGTGTATGGTCTCCTTCATCAGACCTGTAATGGCACTTATAATCCATATGGGTGCAAAGATCTCATCAATAGAAATGAATCAAGTCCAAACACCAGGTAATTGCTGCCAGTCGTTGAGGAGTTTCCTCGACTGTCTTTCAGCTCCATCATCAGATCGACTCCCGACCTTCATTAAATAGTACAAGTAGTAGTACTTTATCAAAATACTTAAAATACGATACTTTAAAATACGATTTTCGAAGGTTGCCCTCGATTTCTCTGGGATGCTATCATCAGATCCTGGTTTCCTTATCATGGTACCATTTCGGAGATATCTCTCTTTCACAAAAAAAAATATCATCCAATTCGGTTCATAAACAACGAAGTTATCCCTGAACACACATAAAAAAAAAAACATATATACGGTCGAATTGAGTAACCTCCTTCTTTTTTGAAGTCGCTTAAAAAGAACTTTATAAGCTAGAAATAATGATTATTTAAATAAAAATTAAATAATTTTAAATTTAAATTTCAAAGGCAGTAATTAAATAATAAGTTGGTGTCATACAATAAAATGAAGTTATTATTAAAACCTTTAAAATGACATGTCACAACTTGATACACCACTGGGTACGAAACCGCCCATTGTCTTTTATAATATTTTATGAATTGAATTAGTTTGAATTATTTTTTTTACCAAGGCGGAAAGCTATTAAACTTAACATAAAAATCTTACACTATATATACAATGTACATAATATATACATTACCGAGTTGACCAACTAATAATTTTTTTATGATAAAAAAATTAAATTAAAACATATGTAAAAAGTGGTGACCTCTTGGAATGGTGTAATTATTTTAATTTTAATACGCTTTTACAAGTTCCACCTGTATGTTTTTTTGTATCTAATGGAATCTTTAAACGCGGTTGTCACCCACTTCCACTGAAGATATTGGGCTGAAATTCAGAATACATATGTAACTTCGATGACAATACACTAAAATGATAAACATAACTTGATGTTGCAGCCAGGATTGTTTCCTCATAAGGATACTCTTCACCGGTTAATAGCACGAACACGAAACTTTGTATGTAGGTTGGATTTCGAGAGTTATCCATGATTTTCACTATAAACTGATGATGCACCACGATAATTTGTTAACGAGGGAACTCCTCAGTGGTTCGATTAGCACCGACATGAAGCTTTGTGTCGGTGTGTATCATTTCATCGTGTTATAGGTAATTGTGAGTTCCACCTTTATGTTTGTAAATTTTGATGGAATGTAGTTTAAAAAATATTAAGACTAAAAAGAAAAAAAAAAATATGTTAAAAAAAAATTATAAATTACACTTTGATAGACAATCGAACTTTAAAAAAGAAAATAAGTAGAAAAAAAATAGAAAATTAATGTTATTGTGAAAAATCGTGGAGTGCAATGAAATATTTAAAACAACTGATATCGGGCACCCCACGTTTTGTCACAATAACATTATTTTTCCTCATTAAACACTTTATTCTTATTCCAAAAGTTATTTTCTTCTTTATAGATCGATTTGGTATTAAAGTGCAAGTTTCTTATTTTTTTTAAACTATAATGTTTTTAGAAGGCGGTCTGAATGATCGTGAAATTTGAAGGGCAAGTTAGTCAAAACAGGGGTGTTCGCGCGGTTTCTCTATTTATAGAAATAAATAATGGTGGGAGCTAAGGGCGCGAGTGGGTTGCTTTTTGCGGTTTACGCATGAGTGCAAACAGAATGCTCGCTTGTGATTGGTGTAAAGTAAAAAGATTTAGTACTGTAAAATACAACATTGCGGTACAAGTTTCGATGTCATAAAGAACGTGTTAATAGTAACTGTATTGACAAAAGTATTAATCGTTGTTGTAATAACGCATACAGACTTGTTTTTTTTTTGTAATGTGGACCAAATAATAATAAAATTTTAATCTATACGAAACAGACTTTATTTTAGTAGTGTTAGGCCCAGAAAGAAAGAAGTTCAAAATTGCTGACACTATTTTCAGTTTTGACCGCAGATTTGTGAAGGGAGACCACATGGACCCATAGATATCGATTTTGAAAGCAAGCAGTTCAAAAACTAAAACAGATTCAAAGGCAGTAATTTTTTTTAGTTCTGAGCACAGATTCGTAATCGAAGACCATATACCGTAATCTTAGACATTTATTTTGAAAACAATCGGTCCAGAATCAAAAATAGTAGAATTTGACGAAATGGGAAATGAAAAGGTCACCTCATTCAATGGGACCTCGGTTTCGCCATCGCCACGTGTCACAAACAAAATGCACTCGTATTGCAAAACTCCTCATACGATAACTGTGGCACAGTATAGTATTGTCTAATAATTTTTTTTATGGAACTTTAAAAGACATCTTAACCCACACCCATAACACAAGCTTTGCTTAGTTTGGGACTAGATAGCGCTGTGTGGGATGTCCCAGGTATTATTGTTATCACTACATATTATAAAATAAAGTCTCCCGCCGCGTCTGTCTGTTTGTCTGAACGCGACAAACTCAAAAAGTACCGAACGGATTGGCATATTATTGACATCAATGGACAGAGTGATTCAAAAGAAAATTTGTTGAAATATGACGATTATTGTTGAAGAAGTCGGAAAAAATCAAGCTGGTTGGGAACTTTCATCGAAAATGCGGCCTAATCCTTTTGAGATATAACAAAATAATGTATGGAGGAATTGTGTCTCTTTTATAGAACTAAAGAAAAGTCCGCGATAGCATATGTCTATATTTTATGGATAGCATACTATACTATTTTTATGATGTAATATGATGAGGTGATTGGAAAACAATTTATACGGATATGGTATTAATCCTTATCAAATTAAATACGATATTTACCTTCAGCATTTCATGAACATTATGATCGCCGTTTGTATTCTACAATTTAAATCAATATCTTAGGAGCCATACCGGACGACGCGACACACGTGGTTAGGCTGAAGTTATCAATGTTGTATACAAAGAAATATTTTAGTTTGTTTTTACGTAATTATTCTTTACTTTTTCATATATTTATAGAATTCGAAATAAAATACATTAAAAATAATCCAAGTTGGACGAACTTGCGTTACATTTAAATCTAATGAAATCCAGTCCACATGTTCGACACAACAAGCTGATACGACACTACGACCGTAAAAACATTATGGCTCTGTTACCCGTGCGAAACCGGGGCGGATCGCTAGTTATTATATAAAATAAAGCAACATTAAAAACCTGACATAAAAGAAAACTAATTTTTAAATAAATAAAAATAATAATGATCAAGACTAATAAGTTCTGGTATAGAGCCAAGTATGTGTTGCCTCTGGTGCAGATGCGCGTGTAGTAGTAAGCAAGCTGTCAAGTAAAGCCTATTTTCGAGCTGTCACTTTTTGTACATACGTCCTTAAATGGGTACTTACCAGGTAATAACAATTACAACAATGATATATTTATAACTATAACAAAAATAGAACACAATTTAAAGTGTCTGAGTATAGGCACCGACTTCATTAACTATATGCCGCCTGTTAATGCTCCTTTCTTTAAGGTGAAAATTTTATTTTTAACTTTTTAGTTTACGTTTTTGAAGTCGGTTTTTATTTTTTTTTGAAAATTATTTTTATTTAAAAAATACTAACGAATTTCACTATGTAAAACCACATGTCAATCCACGTCAGAACTACTACGTGACAGCCATTTTATTTTTCTTGTTTGAACATGTCACTTCAATTGTTATCTAACTATCTGACAGTGAAACAACTTTAGATTGTCAAGCGTCCCTTTAAATTTAATTTACAGGCACTCGATTTTCAGGGAATATTATGACATACGTGCGTATAATTGTGGAAAAATTTACTAGTGACGGGAAAGATCGCCTATATAGCTAGCGTATAGTACGGGTACGTTACAAATTTACACACATACGCACAGACACACATATACACAAACATAAATGTATTATTACATAAATGCATGCTATGCCATATGACATCATCGTTCAGTAAATAAGTAAGTTGGCATAGACATAACGGGGCTGAAAATTTCTATCGCCAAATCAAATGAAACGGCTTTTACGAGCTCTATGATTGTGAAAAGGGTATTTAGAATAATACCTTGAAGTAAATTAATTTTGAATCTAGGTTAAATGATTTAGGTAACGGCCCAAAATTATAAAATTATTATAAGCTTTCAATAAGATATTTACGCCTGAAGTTGCTTGATATATGCACAAAATCGACAAATTTTTCAGAGCAATAACTTTTAAATAAAATTTTTAGAACGAGATAAACGGTGTTTAAAATTTATCATTACAACAAATGGTTACTGAGTAATTATGGAAATAAAATTCTATGGAGTCAGGATGACTAGTGAGCTCTTAAATGACTGAAATAGATTCAGGAGCCGATTCTTAACAAACTACTTTTGGGTTGTGAATTTATTTCGTTGCTCGTTTTGAAGAAAAATAAATGTTTGTGTGTTCGTCTCCTATGCGTTCGCGCTTCGTTCTTAAACTGAGATTCATAAACGCATATAAGTTTACGTACATCTAAGACAATGTTGTTATGTTAAGAACAGAAAATCCAATCTATAACCAAGCACTCCAAATTGTGTTCCATAAACCAAAGGCATTGCTTAGTGTTGCTTAGACAAGCATCAGTTGCATCTTGTGATAAGTGTTGCTAACAATAAATCTATGTTATTCATAAATAAATAACACCATAAGATAAACAACAAAATTATCTAGCAACCAATAGTTTTATTTATCTCCGTGACTCGAAATTAAGTACTTACTATTTATTACAAAAAAAAAACAACATATTTGAAATGTATAAGAGCGAACAATAAATATTTCACATTGTTATTGTCTCTTTCTTTCTTTGGGGTTTCATCGCGTAGTTTCTGTCTGTCTCTATAATTGTAGCGAAATCAATTCGAAACTATTATGAACATATAACAAGTGGACACCAGAGCGATCGGAGTGAAAAGCTGACATGCGAGAAAAATGCAGTATTCGTTAAAGTGTATAGTGGACAGAAATAAATATAGAACTAGCCTGGGCATGCGGTTTAATTCTTGAACCGTGAGACAGTAACAAACACTAAACGTTGGGACATAAATTTTTACGGTTCCTGGACCTGTGTGAATTCGTAAAACATACGACAATTTCGTCTTCTCCTTCAATGCAAATTTATTACACTTTATTTCGCTTTCTAACAGTTCACAACTAAATAAATCTACTAATATCAACTTCCATGAAAGTTGCACTTCATCGTAACACTGATAACTCGTTCAATTTTTTTTTTCAATATTCAACTTTTACTTCGTATCATTGTTAGATACCACAGATTTAAAATCTCACAACAGTTTATCGTTTCGCAATAGTATATTCGAAGGTTCAAATATTCTAGTACCTTTTAGAAAATCCCCATCACTTTATATAGTTCTTCGCTTATTTTTCATGTTACTCTTTGGAAAAAAAAGTGGCGGAGGAGCGTCAATCAACAACGACGAATATATATATGCACGTACTATTTTCTATTATTTTATTAACATAATTGAAATTGTATTAGAACGATGTGCGTACAATTAACAGATAGATAAACAACCGTTGAATTTTATATCGATGGTAGGGATATGTCTAAAAGCTTCGAAAAATGCGTTATGCTTCTTTTTTCGAAGTTAATGCCTGGCATTTGTGACATGTTTATTTCTCACAATTTTTTTTAATGATGTCTCTATTATACTTTACGTAGGTATTACATTTTAATTGTTCCGTGTACCCACCTGTACACCAGTTTAGTGGTGTTCACGTTGTCGGTTTGTAGGCGAAACAGCTACCGAACTTAGAATGTAGCGGACTAGAAGGCGCACGCTTGCTAAAATCAACGACTGAATAAAGTCGACAAATTCTGTCAATCACGATGTGCCCGCCGAGGCCATTCACGGTAGTTGACCGCTCTATAAAGTACGTAACTAGTAGTGACGGGCAATACACAAAGACGTAGGCGTTGAAGATCATCCAGGTAACCAGTGGCGTATGCTATACGCGCGTCTCACCCGCAACTTCCTTAGCCGACCGCTCAAATGTGAAAACTTTGGTTCTTGAACTAAACGGCCAGTATTACTTCTCTATTCAACTAATTCAAAGCTCGGTATGAAACTGTTGAAAATCGTTCGAAAACACCCTCACACCCGAAACTTGAGTCCACGTCAGATCCACAGTTCAAACTGAGAATTTATTTATACTCATGAAAGGTTTCTTTTTTAAGGTTATAGAGAAATTGTTTTGGGACATAGCCGGGTTCATAAACAAACCTAAAAAATAGAGTTGTTGCCCTTTAAAGCTCTACCCTCGATTTATAGTCATAAATCACCTAGCCTAACATTAATCTGGATAACGCTGGGCTATACTCAAAAAACAATATTAAGTATTCGAATACTATTGATTGTGTCGCCCCGCCGGGAGTGAGTGTCATTTGGCCTATAAAATCGATTAGATGTCGCACCGACATGAAATTAATATTTCAAACCTGTCGGAGGAATTCAATGTTCAGTAATTTGAAATGTGCGTAGATAAGTACATGTTAGTGTTGATGATCGAAATATACGAATGTTTATTTGGTTAATATAGATTAGAAAAATATAAAAGGTTTTAGGGTTAGTACTTAAAAAAAAACATAACTCGTATTACGTTACTTTTTTGTCCTCCTGTTCGCCATAGGTTTTATTTCGAAATCTATGTATCCTGAAAACTTGAAATTTTTCATTATGTTAGCAATTGACGACGCGGACATAGTTTTATAATCAAATTTTATAAAATACTTTTTTTAGACTTTAATCGGGTGAACTGAATGCCCACGAAAAATGGTTTTATTCTTAAAAGTGTAGGAATTCAAAAAGTTTTTATTCAATATAAGATGTTTACACACACTCATTGAAAGTCAAAATGAATTGATTACGTACCGGTTCAAAAACTAGAAGGAGGAGAACCGGTGAGAACCTCCTCCCTGTTTATTTTATGTAAATATATGTTTTTCTTGATTGTTTTTTTTTTTATTGAATTTGATTTAAAATTCTTACAACTATTACAATGATGTCCATGGTTGTACATTTGCATGTACATGTACATTTAAAGATACCAATTTTTTTTTTCATAGACAAAGTATTATTAAATATATACCTCATAATGCAATGTGCTAAAAAATACAATTTACCTCTAATTTTCCACATACTTTATATCATCTAAACATGTTTGATCACTGGATACTGATGATAAAGAATATTGCTAACATACCACACAAATTACATATTTCTCAAATAAAAATACATTATAAATGTATTTGAATTTTAACTCGCCCACATTTTTTGCTCTCGTATCGTAATAAACAAGGGACATCATATCCAAAGATTCCTTGCGTTTCTAATCATCAGAAATACATTAACCCGATCGAACTTTATCAGATACCGAACGTAGGCACGTAGCTACGTTCTACGACGTAGCGTCAGTGGTGCTATGAGCTACGAACGCCACGGACGTGTTTGTCGCTAAACTTTTGAAGTAACGAATATTTTTTTGGAAATTATATTTAGTAAAAACTGAAATCTTTTAAAAAAATAGCTGTTAATTTTGGTAATCGTTTTCGAAATATATTTTGTTAAAATTACGCGTGTTGTCAACGTGTTGTCAACGGTAACAGAAGTGCGTGGGTTAACATGTAAAGTGTACGCGTATTATACTGACAAAGTGTCTGTTTGTCCGTACCGGTGGAAGTTTTCTAAGGTAAGTTTTTCCGTTAAGCCATTTGCGGGTGTCATCGAAAGGTTCACTATTACGTTTCGTTTCATTTAAAATTTTCTAGATATATAAAATTGAAATATTATGAAAGTACATTATTATTCGCCTAGTGAAGCTAAAAGTTAGGTTTTGTGTTTGATGTTTAATTAAATATGTATGTGTGCTATTTTTTATAATTTAATACTTCGATTTTTATTAAGTGAGGTATCGATAGTTTTGTACTGCAATTTTTATACCGCCAGATCATATAAATATATCTACGACAATTTGCAAACATAAAACGTACAGCTTTTCTTTGTATCTTAAGAAAAATACCTACGATACGAAAAAATCGCGGATTATGGAGTTTTAAATAAAGAATAGAAAAATTAAAATGAACCATTACTAGTCACAAGCCATCCGCGTCCTATTGAAATTAGGCAACGTTGCGTGTAGTCCGAGCCTTGGTATCAGTCAGGCTGTTAGTTGGCGTTTTCTTACATTTAAACGTTATGTAAACAGATATTCATTGAAAATAATAAGTCAGTGTTAAAAACTACTTGCTGCATCGTGTTTATTCGTAATTAGCAAGGTAAGTTGATGTTATCACCATAATCATTTTTCGTTTCACGTCACAATCTTGACACGTTTGGGTGGAAATTACATAAAATTTTTATCATTTTTCGAGTAGATTCGAGGATATAGAGTCTGGAGGATCCCGGGGAACTATACTTATATCTGTCATGGTCATTTAATAGCATGCTAGCCACCAGCAGGTCCGGCGAGATTGATTACGTAGAACCCAGGGAGTGCAAGAAACTACAAGGGAACGGTACATTCCCGTAGAACATTACAAAGTAAAACTAGCCTGTGAGATATAGGTAACCTGTGATAAATGCACAAAACAAGAATAATATACTAACCGACATGAGATATAACAAACATTTATTCTATTCTATTCATAAAATCCACTTATAACACGCGAACAAAGTCGCGGGCAGGTGCTAGTATCATATAATATGTACTCTTATTTATATTTTCTACTAAATACTATCTATAATTTCATATTTAGTTATTTAAATCCCATAGTTTCAATTATTAAATCATAACATCTTGTCAGCTGACGAAGTAAATCGGACTACATGTGACAGATAATGCAGCGTTGCCAAATCTAATAGCTCGGCTTGTAACTATAGAAGGTAGTGGTACTACGGTAATCAAAGAATTTCAAATGGGCTTCAAATATACCATAATATTGAGACATTTGTATATAAAAGCGCAGCTGCTATCCCTTGAATGGATTTAAAACGTTTTCAAAATATTTTTTTGGTTCTGCACGTAGGCAACTTTTGTTCCATAAAATATAATTTGGTTATAATTGTACAGTTACAAACGTAAAACTAAACTAAAAGAAATACGTATATGTATAGGGATTAGCACAAAAGGCACGTCTAATCGCATGATACGCCTATATGGTATTTCTGATCTATTCTCATTTCTGTAGTAATAACTTAGACTAAAGATTGGTGTCGCTCGCACTTCTACTAGACAGAGCCCCACCTACTAATAATAAATCCTTGCATGCGACAACTTATTAGAGTATTTGTTTGAATATTTGTTACAAAAACGCTTTTGAAGTTTTACTACACAAATAGGCATTTTAATTACATGAACGCGGCATACTGACGTGATTATTAACGTCGAGTAGGTACATCGTTTTCGGCTTAGAATTATTTGCCGCATATGAAAGATGATTTTGGTAGCAAAGTGATTGTCATAGAGAGCTACAACTAGGAATGTTTTTTTTGAATCAATTGCATAGATTTTGAATAAATCGAGAAAAAACATAGTTTTTGGTGGTAAAAAATGGTGTCCGGAAGAGCAGTTTTGTTATGGAGTTATTGCAAAAGTATATATGAATTGGCAAAGGTTTATTCTAGGACAGTTTTTTCTTTTAAAATTTAAATACATTGGATAAATACGATTTTTAGAAGTTAGGTATGTATGTGTGGAGATTTTTGATGCCTGTAAATATAATTTTTGTGCGTTACATATAAATATATATTTTTTCAGAATTCTGTCTAGCTTCGTGATAGTGAATTTGATATTAAAATTAAAAGAAGTGGCATACCGTTCAAAAAACTCGAAAAAAGACACCATACTTTTGTAATTTCAATCTGTGTAATAAAATGTGTGGAGTCTACTATTTGGGTGCATTTTCAATCATACATTATAGTCATGTCTAGAATGAAAACTATAGATCTTTCCATCACTTTCTATATCAATTCGAGGCATTTAAATAAAAAAAATTTGAAAAAGTAGGTCACATTTTCACATGAAAAGTATCATCGTTACAGCATGGTAATGAAGTCAAACATTACTACGTACGAGAAAGGGAGTATAGAGCGACCGTGGGTAGTATCTGGGAAAATTATCCCGCCGGCGACTGTCGACCGAAGCAACACTTTGTGGCACTGAGTGACATAAAAATAAATAAAGATTTTTTTCTTACCGAAGACAAATTTGGAAGATGATACAAAAATCATCCGGTATATTTATAGTAAATTTCAACCCTACAGAAGACAAATTTAGAACAGCTCAAAGAATAAAAAGAAAAGCTTGAAAGGAAGCTTAAGAGTATTAATGTCGGTTTAACTGGGACCAATGATAACCACAGAGAAATGTTTCGTTTGTCACGTCTTCTTATTCCACTTGATGGGATTGAAACGAAGAGCCCCTAACAACTAAACGGATTATGTGAGAAGCTCCCAACACAATACAGATCAATAGTCACGCAAACAATATAATAAAATGAAAAAGGTAGAAAAATGTTACATTCATTTCCAATAATAACGTATTATACAGAGTTCTTCGATGAAATTGTTCTGCGTAGTCTTCGAAGTTAAGAGATGAAAACGTGATTTGTTTAGGCACTTTCCCTCTTTTGTGATGAAAAATAAATTGTTTTATTTCAGTTTTTTTCAGTGTCACCTTTGTATCAAAGTAAATGACTTTACAAAATAAACTCGATTTTAACAACCTCATTACATGGATGACAAAAGGAGTATGCCTATATATTAAAGTGATTACTAAACATGCCGCGTGACGTTGGCCCACCATGCAGTAGCACCGCGGTGAAGAAGGTATAATTGCTCGCTGTCAATTGGATAGACGTTGCAAAATCATCCCTCCCATATCGTGCGGCTATCGCTAGAAAGGCCAACGTTATGAGGTTTAACATTAGTCACTTATGTATAAGTACCACATAAAAGTGTAATGGAATCGTTGGGGAATGTATTGTAGTCAGTTACATAGTCATTCCAGAATATAATACCTATAATAACACCTAAGACACCTAACACACGGCCATCTAGTCCCAAATTAGGCTAAGTCTGTATTTTATGGGTGTTAGAGAACTGGATACATACTTAGATAATTTATTTAATAATATATTCATTTATAGATATTTGTGTCGTGATAGCCTGAGCGCAGCGAACATGTTTCAAACTTATAAGGCCATGAGGCCATGATTCGAATCCGGGCGTGTACCAATGAGTTTTTCTGACTTGTACTTGTACTGAGTACAAAATCACTGACTCCGTGCCTCGGAGAGCACGTCAAGCAGTCGGTCCCGGTTACTGTCAATAGATGGCAGTCGTTTACAATCTGCTAATCGCAGTGTGGTGGATTTAAGCTCCAAACTATATGTCAAATAATATACCTATATATGAAAGTGGAAAACAAATATTTTCACGGATCGACTTGTATTGTATAGAATATGTTCTATAGAGTCAAGATCTTGATAGGTAACAACTATAGGTTTCTGGGGCTGAAAAGGATATCTCATCTCCTCGACGCGCAGAAACAAACTAGAATGAAGAGTAAAATTTTAAATTAAATCTAAAAAAAGAAATGTTACAAAAAATTTTGGTCGTTTTCAAATCGATTTCTAACTATGGATACAACAAATTGGTTGACCCTGCAGGCCATCCCTGAAACGTCCCGCTATTTTCGAGTTCAAAGCGCTCGGAAATTAAAAAGCTATTTAGCTCTTCGAATTCAAAATAATGATTTTAGTGATTTTTGAGCTCTTCGAGCTCATAATATTCATTTTTCGAGCTCTTCAAGCCCAAAAACAGAATTTCTATGCATTTAGAGTTCTTCAAGCTCAGAAACTTTGAACATATTAAAGAAAATGTTATTTTGGAAATATTTGAACTGCGATATCTTTTGAACGCTTCGTTTGATTTTAATGCAGTTTACAGCATTCTATGAAATTTTGTAAGCACAAAACTTGTGTGAAGTCAAAAATCTATTGGTCGTAAAATCTTCAAATTATGTTAAAAAAACACTTTTTCGGAAATTTGTAGACTGCGATATTTTTTGAACACTGTGTTGGATTTTAATGCAATTTGCGGCATATTTGTAATTTTGTAAGCACAAAAATTTTGCGTAAAACGAAAAATAGATTGATCTTAAAATCTCAAAGTTATGTTAAAAAAACAGGTTTTCGGGAATTTGTGAACGTTTTTGGCGGCACGACCAGGTTTTTTATGTACAAAAAACGTATATAAGGTTTCAAGTAGATCGGTTGGAAAATCTTAAAGTTATCTAAATAACGTTAAAAATTTTTTTTATTGATATTTATTTTTTGAATATTTTTGAAACAGCTCTACCGATTGACTTCAAAATCTAATCAGATCTAAGTCTCGATAAACCTCTTGAACGTCGTATAGTGGGTCTTAATCGGTCAATCCGTTTCAAAATATCGTACGACAAGAAAAGTTACACACACACATACGGACGTCCAGCCCAAAATGGTCGGAATGGCATCCCAGGACCTTAAAACGTGGAGATCTGCTGAAAACTCGATTTTCGAAAATTGGACCCAAATCAATAACTTCTCTTGGATAGCGTGAAGTTAAAAAAACGAAGAGGTGAATTCACTAACATAATTATTTAGTTTCACCAAGACAGCGTAACTGTGCACAAGTCCAGATTTGCGATATCTACTATTGAAGAAGCCGGCATTGAAATAATGGAATATTTTCCGTTTTCACCCGATTTTGTCTGTTTTGATTTTCATCAGTTTCTGAGATTAAACGAGCACCAGAAATGCCAAAAATTTAAAGATGATGATTCAGTATTAGCCGCGCAATGTAGTATTAGCCCCTGCAGTGGGGTATAAAAAGGGCTGATGGAATGGAATGGAAAAAAATTATATTCTGAAACCGTCTACTTAGAGTTTAAGCCTATTGGAAATAGCTGTCAACGGAAGGGTCTATTTTATTTAGCGACTTCGAAAATAGTATTGTAAAATAATAAAGATTGTGGTATAATTGAAATTTCAATTGATCTTACAGAAGAAATAGGTATTGATCTGGCAAGTGAACAAAGTTATACCAAAGTGTAGGTAAGTAAATATCTAAGTCATCAAATAACTTTTGGATGTAAAAGCCTTTGAGACTTGAGTGACAGAATATCACCAACAAGACTTATGTATTGTTTTATGCGTATTAATAATGGAATATCTTGAACAAAGTAAGTTTAAGAAATTTAAATTTCAAATTTAATATCGTTATAAACTGGGGTTCTGCGTTACTACTGTTAAACGCATGGTAAGTCTTCACTCATTTATTTTGCTGACGACAATTAAGGGCGAAATATTTCACAAGTATTCAAACGAAATCCACAAGTTTTCTTCTTAAGTATGGCGTTTCCTGTTTATAATAATTTCGCCAAAATTCACAAGTCAACTTGTTTGTGACAGTTTATTAATTTTCAGCCTTCTATAATCTACAAAAGCGCCAATAGAGAGATATTTAAAAGCGAAAGTAAAAATAAATTGTCCTAATAAATAATTTCATATACTGTTTCAGTCAGTCCTTTAACCGTTTATTGCGATATCAGATTCTTTTATAGCTAAAAAACACATATTAGATTAGTAATTACTTGTATTTGAGTGTGTGAATTTCGTATATTAGTCCGGTCGTGGGACATTAAATTTTACTAAAAGGTTTTCATAATTCTAAAATTGTTCGTTTTTGGTGAGTGGATAGATAAAGTGCATGGTAAGCTACTGTCAAAAAGTTAGAAGTTTTTGGGCTGTGCTAAGGAAATGGCTTAGGTTTTTCTTAATATTTCGTGTAACACAGTGTATATAGAATTAAAATTTGAAATTTTAATCCTGCTAATATCATAAACGCGAAAATTTGTATGTATGGATGTATATGTGGGTATGTATGTGGATGTTTGTTACTCTTTCACTCAAAAACTACTAAATGGATTTTAATGAAACTTTACAATAATGTAGCTTATGTACCAGAATAACACGTACGCGATAATTTATAAAGATACTAGCTTTCTGCCCGCGGTTTTGCTCGCGTAGACTACACAGTTGTATACTGATTTTGAAAAATCTTTCACCTTTAGAAAGCTACATTATCAGAGAGTAACATGGGTTAAAACAAGGAGGATTGGTAAAGGAAATGGGAAGGGGAACGTTTCTGTATTCCGGCCGGGCGGAGCCGACTATGACCGCTAGTTGGTTCATAATTAGAACTATCTTAACCTCACGTTGTAAAATTTTTATGAAGATAACATATGTCATACTACGAATATACAAAATTTAATAAGACAAAAATTTTCAAAAATATTTTAAAACTTCTGAAATTATATTTTAAGACTTTCGGTGGTTACTCAAATCTGTTGGATGAAGTTTAGAAAGTCAAGTGGTGTGCTTCTATTATAACTTCATTTTTCTTTCATAAGATACACATTAATGAATTGAAATTGATAATTATGCAGCTGTATCAAAGCATTTGCTTACTACACAAAAAATTGGAAACATACTGTGGATTTTATACCAATTGCGCGAACATACGAATGATGCGCGAGGCGCAAGCTGGTGTGCAAAAATACCCTGTTGATAGAAGAATTAGTGAATATCAAGTCAGAAAACTAGACACTCAAGAAACCATATATTAAAGACTGCTGAAACTCATAAAAATAACTTTAGCCAACGAGTCAGTAGATATATTATTTGTCTAATGTACAGTACAGTCACGCGCAGAAGTGTCCTGAAATTATAACATAAAAGTCTAAGTACCTACCTATATACGCCGATTAAGTACTTTATTATCACAGTAGATAGGTATAGTTACTTGCAAAACTGCATCATAGTATCAGGTAATTATTACGTATTGATAATATTTCTCTTACACTTTATTTTTGTACAATTGATATTAACATTTCATTACATTTATTCATGTATCTCTATAAGTTATAGAAAATTATTTATTCGCGTTATACGTCGACTGATAGCTGCGTTTACATAGATATGACATAATTCGCAATAATAGTTGTTTAATACACATGGTGGATGACTATAATTTTGTTTTTTATTTTAACAAAAATCATGACACTATAACACTTTTAATGTAAAATTGAAAATAATTTTTACACACATTTAAATTTATTTTAAAATTCAGAACAATAATTTCATTGGTTCTTTGTTACTGTCAAAAGTGTCATGAAGTCTATTTTAGTGACTGTAAGGTGTATATAAACGCCAATGAAATTCATTTATAAAATTCCACATGTTTTTGCATACCAACACATACCATGTGTCCATTTCGGGCTAAAGTTTTTTTTTATTTAGTCTGAACGAAATTCAATTAAATAACCTCAAAAAACTTATTGGGCAATCATCTTTCCTATTTTTCAAAAATCCAGTAGAAGAAAATAAATATCAAATTTATAAACTCAGGAACTTCATTATTTTTGCTGTCATTATCGAATATACCATCATTTTTGTTCTGAGCCTTATACCAACTATTTTGAATAACTTGAATACAATTTGATAAAAAAACACAACAGATAGAATTCCAGAAGTTATAGTTACCTTATCACTGTAACGTCATTTTTGGTTATATTTTATAACTTGGTCGCTATGTTGTTCGACATCCGGTAAAGCATTTCTTATATCAGACAAAAATAATTAGAAATCCCCAATACATGTTTCTAAAAAGCCATAAATCAAGTCCATAGCGTTGGTATTTTCTAAAGGCTAAACGAACACACGATTCATGCGGGGCGCAGGTTGGTATACGGACAACGCGCGCTTCTCAGAGTGCCACGCTGCTGCGCCGGCGCTTATTATAGGCTTGTTCAGGTAACAGTTTTTGGAAAATATGAAAAAGTAATTGTTGCAATTTTGAAGTCGTCAAACACAACTAAGATAGGTAGCAGCTGCTATTTTAACCAATCAGCTTATACAGTGCAGTGCCCCAGCGGATAATTGTCTCGACACGTTGCGTTGGTTGGCAACGTAGAAGTAGTGAAAAATCATGATTTGCTCACTAGTGTAATTTATCTGACTTTCTTTTAGGTATATTGTTTAACCATAACTATAACCATAGAATACCTCGTAGTTCTTTAACATAAAAAATAATTGTTGTATATATCTACTGTTGGTTATCAATGACAGGTGCTATAGTTTGTTTGTGTCAATTACTTGTACGTACTGTGGTGCATGAAAAAGCAGAATAAATTTAGAATTAAGTATGTCATAAAAATATATAGACTAATATTGAGTAAGGTGGGTATGTGCTGTTTTATATAGAAATACCATTTCCTCTATACAAGCCCTTCAAATAGATTTCTTCTCAGACAATGAATCGTACGAAACTATTAAAAATAACAATTACAAGGCAACGTGTGCACCACGATGTAGGCAAAATCATACAATAAGTCCCTACGTAGGTATTTTATGACTCGCCCACAGCTACACTAATAAAATTTATCCGTAATTTGAACAAAATTTACAATTTGTATGTTTCTAATTTTTCGTGTGATAATCAAGTGCTTTGATAAAGTCACATACGAACGAATTTATCAATTTCAATTCATCATTGTGAATGTTAGAAAAGAAAGGTGAAATCATAATAGAAGCACACCACTTGACTTTCTAAACTTTATCTAATAGATTTGAGTAACCACCGAAAATCTTAAAAAACAATTTCAGAAACTTTAATATTGTGCTGAAAAACATAAGAGTAATTTTTAAATTTCAAGTAACTAAATTTTCGTTGTCTCACATATGTCAGCTTTCTAAAGCTAAATTTCTAATTATGATCCAATTAAAATTTCTAACTTGAATTCTGTGTATACACATTACGTTACACGAAATATTAAGAAATATCTGGGAGTTTTTTTCAAAATGGCGTACGTGGAACGTCGTGGTTTCTAACGGTATTTTGAAAAAGCTTCATGTTAACTGTATGACGCTGCCTATTCGTATTATTTTTATTTAAAAATACGAACAGAATACTCGACCCTGGCGAAATTGCTTTATATGCAGAGAACGCCAATAATTAAGAGGAAGAAGAAGAAATACCTAATCCATTGACAAAGCACTGCCGTTAAACTTCTAACTTTCTGACAATAGCTCACGGTGCACTTTATCTATCTATTCAGCAAAATCGAACATTTTTAATATTACAGTACGTTTTTTTTTCTGGCTACGCGACTAATTTAAGACGTCAATCGTCTAAAAGTTAATGCAAAATATCATGGCCATTGTTGCTACAAATTTTGTCATTCTTATCGTATGGCTGAACTGAAGCGCAGGCGACATTTACCTTTGGGAAATACCAACGCTATGGTCTTGATTTACGACTTCTTGGAATCAAATAGGTACTGGGGATTTCCAATTATTTTTGTCTGATATAAGAAATGCTTTACCGGATGTCAAACAACCAAGCGACCAAGTTATAAAATATAACTCTATAATAAATATAGAACAGTGATAAGGTGATTTTATTTATTTGTTTATTTGTCTCTTCAACAATAGGAATACCATCGCAGTACAAAAATACAAATATAATATAATAATAATAATATAATATAATATATTAATAATAATAATATAATAATAAAAATGGTGGTATAGTCGATAATGGTAGCACAAATAATATAGAGGAAATACGTTTCTGAGTTTATAAATCTGATATTTATTTTCTTTCTACTGGCTTTTTGAAAAATGCAAAAGATGATAGCCCAATAAGTTTATTAAGGTTATTGAATTGAATTTTATTCAGACTCAATAAAAAATATTTAGCCTCAAATGGAAGCATGGTGTATGTTGGTACTCAAAAATATGTGGAATTTCATAAATTAATTTCATTAGCATTTATGAACATCTTACATTCACTTAAATAGGCTTGATGACAACGATGACAAAAACTAAGAACGAATTAAATTATTGTTTTAAATTTTAAAATATATTTAAATGTCTTTAAAAATTATTTTCAATTTTACATTAAAAGCGATAGTTTCTTGTTTTATGTCGAAATAAAATACAAAATTATAGTCATCCACCATGTGTATCAAACAACAATCAGAATGAATTATGTCATACCTATGTAGACGCAGCCATCAGCCGACATATAATGGAAATAAATAATTTTCTACAACTTATATAAAAACATGAATAAACGTAATGAAACGTTAATATCAGTTTTACAAAAAAAGTGTATGAGAAATATTATCAATACGTAATACTTACCCGATGCTATGATGGCAGTTTTGCAAATCTACTGTGCACCTATCTACTGTGATAATAAAATACTTAATCGGCATAAGTAGATAGGTACTTAGTCTTTTACGTTATAATTTCAAGGCACTTCTGCGCGTGACTGTACTGGACGTAACATCATTCGCATGTTCGCGAAATTTATACAAAATCCACAGTATGTATGCTTTTAATTTTTCGTATGATAATCAAATGCTTTGATAAGGACACATAAGAGCTAATAGCGAACTTATCAATTTTAATTCATTATTGTGTTTGTTACGAAACAAAAAGTAAATTACAGTAGAAGCACACCACTTGAGTTTCTAAACTTTATTTAACAGATTTGAATAACCATCGAAAGACTAAAAATATAATTGCATTAGATTAAATTTTTTTTAAACAATTTGTTTCATTTATTTTTAAATTTTCGTAGTATTCCTTATGTTATCTTTCTAATAATTTTACAATGTGAAGTTAAGTTAGTTCTAATTATGAACCAATCAAAATTTCAAATTTTAATTCTATATACGGCGTGTTACGCGAAATATTAAGAAATACCTAGCCACACCCTTAACACAGCCCTAAAATTTCTAACTTTTTGACGTTAGCTCACAATGCACTTTATCTATCTACTCATCAAAAAACAAACAGCTTTAGAATTATCAAAACTTTTTTTTGAATTTTAATGTCCCACGACCAGACTGTTATTTTTGTTAAATTTTCGTAGTATCCCTTATGTTATCTTTCTAAAAATTTTACAATGTGAAGTTAAGTTAGTTCTAATTATGAACCAATCAAAATTTAAAATTTTAATTCTATATACAGCGTGTTATACGAAGTATTAAGAAATACTTAGCCACACCCTTAGCACAGCCCTAAAACTTCTACCTTTTTGACAATAGCTTACAATGCACTTTATCTATTCACTCGTTAAAAACGAACCGCCTCAGAATTATTAAAACTTTTTTATGAAATTTAATGTCCCACGACTAGACTTATTTTTTTAAATTTTCGTAGTATCCTTTATGTTATCTTTCTAAAAATTTTACAATGTGAAGTTAAGTTAGTTCTAATTATGAACAGATCAAAATTTAAAATTTTAATTCTATATACAGCGTGTTATACGAAGTATTGAGAAATACCTAGTTACACCCTTAGCACAGCCCTAAAACTTCTAACTTTTTGACAATAGCTCACAATACACTTTGTCTGTCCACTCATTAAAAAAGGAACAGCTTTAGAATCATCAAAACTTTTTTACGAAATATAATGTCCGACGACCAGACTGTTATTTTTTTAAAATTTTCTCAATATCCCTTATGTTATCTTTCTAAAAATTTTACAACGTGAGCTTAAGTTAGTTGTAATTATGAACCAATCAAAATTTCAAATTTTAATTCCATATACAGCGTGTTACACGAAATTTTAAGAAATACCTAGCCACACCCGTAGCACAGCCCTAAAACTTCTAACTTTTTGACAATAGCTTACAATGCACTTTATCTATCTACTCACCAAAAACGAAGATACTTGGAATTATCGTAAGTAATTTTTCTCTGGCTACACGACTATATAGCACAGAAGTGGATATGTTTTTAATAATTCTAGAATCATTAGATTTTTTTCAGCCATGTGCATTAAAGTTAAGGTATCTACAACTAAAATAGCATGAGTAAAAAAATTAAGTGAAAAACCTAAATTTCGATAGCGGAAAAATGCCAATTAAAAAGTTTAGAATAACGAATTACGTCATACTTTTCTCCAAATGATTTTTTCCGTACTCTTTAGAGTTTCAATAATGTGCCAAAAACATTTATTTTCAAAGTAAAAACAAACCCCTTCAAATTCAAATTCAAATCAAACTCCGAACATATTTCTCATGGCTCCTCTACACCATTGCCCATAATCGATACTCATCATCGTGTAGAGCGTGCAATGGAATTTAGTGGGCCATGATTGCGGACCATGGTTGACGATGGCCATGTTGGCGGTTTTTCGAGCTTCTTTATTACGAAAGAGAATCGCACCTACTGTAGAAGAGATAATATCACCGAGCTTTGAATCAGTTCTGCTGGCTGGCTGCTGGCCGTTTAGTTCGAGAACCAAAGTTATCACATTTGAGCCATAAGAAGAGGAAGGGAGATGGGTGGGACGCGCGTGAGGCCCACGTGATTGTTTACCTAGACGATCTTCACCCACCGCGTCTTTGTGTATTACACTTCACGTTACGTACTATTGATTCAAAGGCAGATAACGATAAAAAAATTAAAGTTAATAAAAGTTGTCGACTTTGAGTCGTTGACTAAAGTTAAAGTCACTAGTACTTGCTAAAACAAGCATGCATCTTCTAGTCTACATTCAAAGCTTGGTAGATAATACTAATCCGTATACGTCCTCCATCTTTTTTTCCGCCATTTCCTTTCAACTAATCTACGACAGTGCACATTATTTATATAATGCCTATATGTATTAGAAAGATAAATAGCGCCTGCTGTAACCATCTCGACGTCCATTATCATGATAGTTATCGTGTGGATGCTACAATTATGATCGCTACCACTATGAGCCATGACGCCAGAAGCCATCGGTCGACGGTGAAAAGAAACCGACAAATGTTCTTTGTACTTGAAAAACTAATCCTCTGTTAGAATTTCTACTATTTATACTTCTTTATTACCGTCAAGATATTAATATTATAGATTTAAAAAAAATACTTTGTTGAAACTGTAATATTACATTTATTTGACGATAATGTAAAACGAAATGTTCTTACAAAGTTATATCGTCACAAAGGCCACTAATTTGGTAACGATCAAAATGACAAAACGCGTTGTCCACTTTGTGGTTAATAATCAACTTTTCTCTCTGTGGAGCAAACTTAAAATAAGTGTAGAGAGTACAAACAGTAGTCAAATTTGATTCTTTTAGCGTTTAGGCTATTATAGAATATAAGTGTTAGTTAAAAAATCCATTAATTTTTGTTTCACGTTAGTATTCATTAGTTATTTGGTCGAAGAGATATCTAACGGAATTTCTCTGATGGTTCTTGATTTTTGGAGTCAATAAAGACGATTTAAAATACAGGAAAAACGGCAAATGAAGTTCTTTCACAGTTTTAATATTAATATATCCAGGAAAAGAATTTTCGTTCATTTTCTTTGGTTTCATATTTCATTTCCATTTCGAGTAAGCGAGCCGAGATGGGACGTACGTCGGAATTAAACCTCGTGAGTTGGGCATGAAAGTTTTTTATTATCTTATTTTCCACGATTTTCATCAAAGGTTTGTAAGCATTTTTTGCACTGTGCTTGTTAAATTATTTTATTTACATTATGCCTTACGGGTCACACACTTCATTTGTAAGAATTTGCTAATTACAACGAAAAGTAATTTTCATAAATAATTAGTCTATTTTGCTAAAAAGTTTTTTTGGCTATCGTCGTGTTGGATTCGGGATCTGATCATTTTTATTTATTTTCATCGTGACCACGATTGCTACATTTCACCGAGCTAATAAATATAATTATCAAAGAACTCGTAGACCGGTATTATAAAGTGATACTCAAGTTTGAGATCTATTTCAAGACCATATTCTCAAGTCAGTTCTAATTGATAACAGTATCTAATTGGTATCAGATAAAATGAGGAACACAGAAATCCGTCGACGAACCAAAGTTGTTGACATAGCCGAAGCGATCAGCAAGCTAAAGCGGCAATGGGTCGGTCACATTTGCCATAGAACGGATGACCGATGGAATAGACAAGTTCTTGAGTGGAGGACACGTATCGGTAAGCGAAGCGTTGGACGCCTCCCGGCCAGATAGACAGATGACCTGAAGATTTGCGTCGATCGCTCTGCTCGTGAATGTCATTACAAACATTGAAAAATATTAATAAAAAATAAATAAAAATAGTTCGTACTCTATGGAGTACAATTTTTATTTTTATTTATTTAGAAAGGGAAAGTACCTTGAATCAATAAAATTTACTTACGAGATACAAAATTTAGTTTTGGATATAATCAGCATGCGCTAATATAATTTGTATCAAAGTCAAAATAATACAAACGGGCGTTCCACATGTGCTAAGTTACGGCGGATAGCGTTTGAGAAATAAACGAGTGTGGGAAGCATATACAACAAAAACGAAATTGGGATAAAATTTACTAGCAAACATTTGTCGCTTTTCACGAGTGTAATCTAAAATTTCGTAACGAGACGACATTTTCAAACTCTCCAAAATATACATAGAGAAGTTGTACAACTCTACCGTCCCGGCCATTCCCAGAATTTCAATATTGCCACTTCAGAGCAACCCAACAGAAATCGACAGTCTGTAAAATTACAGCTATAAATTGCGAGAGTGGCGTTGACAGGCCGTCCGTCCCTGCCTGGGCATGTTTTTTTTTAATCTGGCAATTTTCAATGATGTCGTTATGCAGTAACGTAACCAAACGTACCTGAATACTGATTTCCCGGTACCCTATTCTGCTGTTTTATATATTATACGCTTCTGCCAGATTTTTGTTGGTTGTCAATTCATTAGATTATAAAACTAAAAAAATGTAAATAAAAAAACTTTGTTTTAAGAAAAAAAAATATTTAATAAATATAAATTTAGTATGAACAGTACAGGTAGATTAGAAAGACATTTTTTTTAAATTAATACTAATAATTTCTTCATCATTTACACAGATTTACACAATCTTGTATTATGTCATGTCGATTACCTATCTGGATACCCCATAATACAAGTATAATGTTTGTTTATTTTACTCTGGGACTAGATGGCGCCGTGTGGGATGCCCCAGGTATTATTATTATTTTTCTATTTGCTGAAACTCCATTATACATCACTTTGTTTCTTATTTCTCTACATGTTAAATTGAGATCGGTTTTGAAATTAAATCCCCTTCACAATTCTCATACCATTGTGCCAAATTACAAAGGGTTAGATAAGGTCAACCGTTTGAAAGTTAAGGGTCTATTCCAGACAGACGCTCGAATCAGATTTTCCTTATTGTACGTCATAATTGATACCTAATTATGTCGGAAAGTATAATGATATAATAATTGTTGGTAACCCTGACTGTGTGATGGGCATTGTTCAAAATTTTCCAAAAAAATTGTATTTATAGGAATAGGTGCTTTTATTCATCAGAAAACATATGGAATTTTTGGAGGTCTAATAACGGAAGCATAAAAAAAGTGCAATACGTAGAACGTCGTAGCTATAATTAGTAGTAGTGACGTCATCAGTTATCAATTTTTAACAATCGATCATTCCTTGAATATCTAATATAAAATAAAATAAAAAAATACTAAAGTGCTCGTTATTGTACGTATTTTATAAAAAAAGTATTCAAAAATATAATATAAAAATTTTTGGTCAATGCCTGTTGTTACTTCATCGAGTTTTATCCTAAAGTACCTAAAGGATATTTATTTAAATTAATTCTTCGACTGACTGACTGACTTCAAAAGCAAATTGACTGCCAATTTCATAATTTCGCTAAATTATTAGTGTAAACAGCAATAAACGAAACTGCTCAATAAGCTAATAAGGATATTGATAAGGATTACTGAATATTAATTAACAACCAATTACTTTTATGTTTTTATCTGGCGACGATAGAACATGGATCCAATTTACTAAATGACATTTGATTATATTAACTTCATAAATATTAATAGTAGACCTAACGGTTTTAAACTTACAGTATACGTTAATTTATCCCATTCTCTATTTGATACGATTTATACAGGTGCCGCTCAGCTCGAATTATATTAACGCGGTTTTGTGCTTCTTAAGGGAACCCTAATACTAAGGTTCCACTGTCCATTCGTCCGTCAGTCCGTTTGTCACAGGGCCATATCGTTTGAAATGTGATAGGTAGACATTTAAAATTTTCACATAATATGTACGAGTATATGTATAGCCCATCGAAATACGAATTGAATAGAAGCCCTTTTCTGCGATTACCGTCTAACCACTCGTACTCTACCTAACTGGTGCAAGATGACGAGTTTTAGTCCGAGTTTCAGTGCGCAAAGTCCTCGCGCGCCGGTCTGCACCCTCGTGAAATCTCCGCGCGCCAATCTCCGACCCCGCGAAATTGTGTAATGTCACTTCGATACTGTGAATTGACATTTATGACTCTATTAAAACCAAACGCTGCTGATCAAATTAATTTACCCTATACTATAGCCGCTATATCGACAAATAATAGAAATAAAATAGAATTAAAAATTTATGTATGGAAGACCCCTTTGGTCTTCCATACAAAAAACGTGTTTTTTTTCAACGTTTTTGGTGATTGGTGGTTGTGAAATAATTAATTACGCTTGCAATTTTTATAAAGTATGTACCTACTACTATGGCCGCTATAACAACAAATATAATAATAAAAATAAAATAAATTTTAAAAATGGTTCCCTATACAAGAAACGTGTTTTTTTTAATATATTTTACGGTAGCACGGAACCCTTCATGTGCAAGTACGACTCGCACTTGGCCTGTTTTTTTAAATTATCACTTATAACTAACTAATCCACCAACCCACACTGAAACCAGCGTGGTGAATTAAGCTCCAAACCCCTTACTCTGAGGAGGAGGCCTAAGCCCCTGTAGTGGGGCATAATGAGCTGGTGGAAAGGAAAAAAAATTAAATCGAAGAAAATTTCGTGATACGGTCACAGGTATCCAAATGAGCGACTTCCGTTAACAAAGTAGTTAGAAGCGCAAGACATTTCTATATTACCTGTTTATTCAGATTTCTGTGGTCAGCACTCTGCTTTAAAAACTAAACATAAAAGTATTAGGTATCCATCGATCGTCTATCAGTAAGTTCTGTGCAAAACCATTTCTTGGACTTCGAGGAGGTATTTGTGGTTTCCAATTTTGACTTTTCCGGAATTTTATAGTTTTAACTACTTGAAAACTGGCCATTGATTTTAAGCTTATATATAAACACTATTATAAATGTAACATAATAATGCTAATACGTGGAACATCCAATAAAGCGCCATCTTGTGCCAAAGCAAGTATAATGCTCGTATTATGGGTACTAGAAAACTGATATACATAATCTTTTTTAACCCTCGACGAAAAAAGAGGGGTGTTATAAGTTTGACGTGTCTGTGTATCTGTCCGTGGCATCGTAGCTCTCAAACGGATGAACCGATATGGATGCGAATTTTTTTATATGAAAGGTGAATTAGCCGGCAGTGTTCTTAGCTATGTTTGATGAAAATCAGTCCAAGATGGTCGCCGCCACAAAATGGTGGATATTATATTTTATCGCTACTCTATCAATATGGGTATCAAATGAAAGGGCTTGACTAGTAGAATGCTATACATTATGACAAATTTCAAATCCAAGCTGGCCGCCACCACAAAATGGCGAATTACATATTTTTTTCACTACTCCATCAATATGGGTATCAAATGAAAGGACTTGGCTAGTAAAATACACTATGACTAATTTGAAATCCAAGGTGGCTGCCAGCACAAAATGGTGGATATCATATTTTTTCGCTACTCTATCAATATGGGTATCAAATGAAAGGACTTGACTAGTAGAATACTATACACTATGACAAATTTCAAATCCAAGATGGCCGCCAGCACAAAATGGCGAATTACTTTTTTTCATTACTCCATCAATATGTGTATGAAATGAAAGGACTTGACTAGTAGAATACTATACACTATGACTAATTTCAAATCCAAGATCACTGCCACTACAAAATAACGAATTACATTTTTTTCACAAATCCTTCAATATGGGTAGCAAATAAAAGGGCTTGACTAGTAACATAATGTACACTATATTGAAAGGGAATGAGGAATATTAACTAACGAAATAAAAACTAAAAAGTTGAAAATTGTTTTTTTGTCTGATCATGTATGAATTGATTTAATTAAATAAAAGTTTAAAAATTTTGAAATAAAACTTAAATAACAAATTTAAAAAACTCCCGAAACCAAAAAAACTAACCTTTAAAAAGTTTAAAAGAATACAAGTTTGTTCATTGTCTAATGATTTTTCATCCTTAAAAGCGTCGAGGACCGCTAAGTAAACTTAAATTACCTAATAATTAGCGGTACCAGACTTTTAAGGATTGAAAATCATTAGACAATGAACAAACTTGTTTTATTTTAAACTTTTCAAAGGTTAGTTTTTTTGGTTTCGAGGGTTTTTAAAATTTGTTATTTAATTTTTTAAATATTTTTTTGAGTTTAATTTTATTTAAGAGGCTTTCATATGGTGGGACATGTCGGTCTCGTTAGTAGCTATTCTAGTATGTTTACATATATGCCTCAGTAATCAAGTCCGCGGGTCTATACATATAATTATGTACACAATCATATTATAATGTCAGCAAATTCGGATTCAGGCTTACTCAGGATGCTCTGGGAAGAACCCATATTCGAACCATCAGAGTCTAATTTGTTCGTCTTTGATGTTTTCTCCGTCCCATACCGGATATATACTCTACTTAAATATTCGTAATAATATTTACGAGTATATATGTGTATAAATATTTCACACTAAGACACGTTCAACAAAAATACATGTTTATGCACATAAATATTTGTCCCAGGCGGGAACCGAACCCGTGACCTCTGGTTCTGCAGTTACGGTCTCTAACTACTCAGCCAATCGGTCAGTTGAAGTCAGTCACAATATGTTATTGATCTCAACTCAATTACTTCACAAAAACGATCCGTTTACACACATAAAGGTGATTGACACGAAACATATGTCTGAAAATTAAGAGGACAACAAAATGCGTTGTAATAGCAAGTACGGGCAAGTTGTATGGTATGCAAAGTTCACTGAGATCATACAGCGATCGAGTGTAAGGATTCCTCACAGTTTGTGCAGGGCGTTCACGGAGTATAGTAGACATGTCTATCTCAAACATACGTTTGACTTAGACGTATATTCTAGACATAGTAGTATATAATACTACGTCTATGAGATTGATCTAAAGATTAAGTAGTAAGTCGGAATAACGAAAGTGAATTAAACACTTAAAGCGGAGGAAATACGATGCCGTAGAGTTCTTAAATCATATTTTAATTATTTTAAGACGCCTCCCGTACATTTGAACATTCTGAGCGAAACTGATATTTAAATATTAAACTTCCACGGTTGGCGCGCTGGAATTATATGATTTCGTCGTACACTGCTAAACTATTCCCTCCTCTGTAGTTTCGCATATCTTTGAAGCTTTGGCTGCTTTAAAGTTTTCGGTGAATCCTCCAAAAAGGGCAACTTACATTTTATCAGGATTAATATTTGAAAATTGCGCACTGAAAATAACGGGTTATCGAAATATGTCCAGGGTAAGCTATTTTGATGCGCCTATTAGCCATTGTAATAGAATCAATCTTTGTTAAATTATCTGATTGACCACACAACTATACAATTGAGCTCTTTTGAATATTAGAAAATCACTAATTCCATACAACTTTGTGAAGGGAAAAAATATTCGTTATCATTGTACGTATTTTTAAAAATCTTGATTTCAAAACGTGTTACATCAAGATTTTTTCGATAAAAAATATAAAATCACCCCACAGTTACATATTTATCAAATATTATAGTATCTTGCTGTATTCAGAAAATTATATGTATATGTATTTAAAATCAATTCGACAGCGTGCCTAGAAGTGAATAAATGTTTGAGTTTTTTTTTTTCACTCGTATCGAAACCGACAGTGTTCGGTAAGGGATGTTGCTAGTCAGTCGCTCAAAGTTATCGGCTATTATTCTTAATATTTTTATGCATTCAATTAACATTCTCAGACGATCGACATCAAAAACGATTTGTTGTATAGTCAGTACAAAAATGATGTGTGGGTATAGTAGATATGAGTGATTTTATTTCCCTCTAATCTGTTGTTTACAAAATAAAGTATAAATAACTTGCCATGCGTTTTGCTGAACGCGTCACACAGTACCTGGTTACGTAACGATACGCACTAGACCATGTTAGTATATTATTAAAACGGTTCGACCGGTCACCTTTATTCATATAAATACGGTGTTCATTCGCTTCAGTTTACATGATTAATAATTAATTTTTGCGCAGCTTTTATAAATAGAAAACAATAAAATGACTGAATTTTATACGTGGACCTGTTTGGATTGTATAAATTAAAATAAAAGTTTGAGAATTGTTCTACTGACAGAAATAACCACGAAAACATTTGTCGAATAAATTATTCATCCAGTTTGGTTTTTGTAATATAAATTTATCTGACAACTACAGTAGGTAAATCTTATGTGGGTATGTAGGGGCGATTACGTTAAGTAAGACGACCGCTTAGCCAAGTGGGTAGCGACCCTGCCTACGAGGCTGGAGGTCCCGGGTTCGAATTCCAGGTGGGGTCAGTATTTATATGATGAATATCGGTACTGGTACCGGGTCTTGGTTGTTATATGTATGTGGTGTCTTCGCTTGGTACCCAAAATACAAGCTAATGCTTAGTTTGGGGCCTAGAAGTTGTTGTGATGTATACGTTATTACGTTACGTTAGTTATTATTTTTTAACGCGTCAACATTTTAGGTCACAAATCTCTTCCCTTCTCAAAATTTAGTACTAAATTGTTTCAATTACATTGGCCCAGCGCAATGTAATGAAAATTATATTATCTGTAAAAGTTAGGGTTGTAATCATCACGTTTTAACGTTTTAATACCTAATTAAAACGTTAAAACTTAAAAAAATGGGAATGCAGATATATATTGCATTATTTATATAGATAAACAATCTTTGCATTACGTCTATGATTACAACCCTAAACTTTTGCAGATAATATATATATAACATCTATACGTAATATAATATCTATACCCCTATAATATATAATTTTGCATTATAATTTACTGTGATTATAAGTATACAATTTTTTTTTTTTTTTTACGGTACATATTTGCCATGACTTGCCCGTGGTACTACCAGGTAAATATGTTGATATTGACAAATGATACAGTGAATTGTTTGATATCACAAAAAAATATATATATGACAAAGTTTTTAAAATAAAAGCCATACGAATTAATGATTTCATGCTTAAGTTGTATGAAATTTATGAAAGAAGATGGTAAAACAAAAACCACCATTTTAGAAATTACGTTCGGGATTATTCATAAATGTTTAAACGTGTTTGTGCAGTAGCTAAAGCAAATCACATTTAGAGTAAAATTAAAAATAGCTCAAATATTACAAAAACGACTAGGCAAATCATGAACAGCGAAACTGGAAGAATGAAAGCTCCCAAACTTTTCAACTAAAAATTATGATCAGATTTTAACATCGAATTTAGAAGTTGCCTAGGCTTTTCTCAGATCTCAGAGAAGTTTTTCTCAGATGTCCCAGTTTCAACTACCAAGTTCTTAAACGTTTCTCTCGCCCTTACCGAATTATTAATCAAGTATAATGTTACTGAACGCATTGTTGATTTTAAATTTTATCATATAGACTCTATGGCCATTGTTAATTTTAATGTATTAACATCATTAGGAATGAAAAATACTGTGTACCTACATGGCCTCTAGTACAGCGGTTCATAGATTACACCTACCTTCTAAATTTCATTTACGTAGTGCCAATGATCTCCGAATAAAATGGCTGTAACAGATGAACGGACAGACTGATAAACGGACAGGATAGAATTATAAGGATTACGTTTTTTGCCACTTGACTATGAAACCTTAAGAATCTGCAGCAGCTGATAGAACACCAGGCACCAGGCTGATTGCAGTTAATTGCAGAAATCGCGATGAATCGCTTGTGTAAATATACTGGATATTATTTGAGTCCAGTCATCCAGTCCAGTCCGTAAATGGTAGGTCTCTGATTCGCGTAGTCGGGACTAAATCCGGATGTATGCCAAAACTAACTTTATTTAACCACCGTAGCCTACATAAAATGCGTAGAAAATAATTCGGTCACGATTTTCTCTCAAAGTTGACGGTAAGTCGTCTTACCTGGACTCACTTGTTACACTCCGAGAAAGTTAACTCAAGTTCCGACGTACCTTCTAGACCACTAAATGCTACACGAGGAAGTTTTATTACTTTCTTACATTTTACGAGGAAAATAGAATAAAATGAATCAATATATTCTTTTTGAACTATAATGTAACTTTTATTGACTTGCCCAATCAGTCGGACCATTGGTAAATTGACCAGAAAATGCTTTATTGATTTATTGATGCTTTATTAAAAACCTAAACAGGTGAAATTTTAACATAATGATCTTTGGTAAAAAAGTGATGGCCGTTTTCTTTTAGAGTCTTTCAATAGAAAAATATTGAGATATGAATACACAAACCTTTCCCGAAAAAAACCAATAACTCTAATCACCATTCACGACCGCTACACGCTCCGCCCCGTTTCCGTCTCAAGGTCTCGGACGCGTCGTGAAAAAAAAAGACAACTAAACGTTATGAAATAACTTTGTAGATATAATAACTTATCATGAAAATGTAACTTATATTTATTATTTAAGTAATAAAGTCTATTGGTGATACCTAAAATTTAATTTTTTTTAGGTAGTTGTTAAGTGGCATCGATTTCCGGTCCATTTGTTTCAATTAAACCTTTTTAGTTTTATAATGCTAATTCCCTGTATTCGATATTTGTGACTATCTTCTTTAAAAAAAAAATTGACGTCTTCAGTATAAGCGGATGGACATCAAAAAAATATCATAAACATAAGAATTTATTTTGTAATTGTGCTTTTCCTTGAAATTATTGCTCAATTAATAGATTCATGTAAGTCTAGGATTTCATGCCTAACCTAGTAATTTTTTTTAGGTCTCAGTATAATGATGGATCATAAATTGATTAAATTTATACGGAATTGCTCCCCTTTTGTTGTGGCTCCATAATTTATTGCAAGTTGCACGTTGATAAACGAAAATATAGAACCAGTTTGCGTGACCGGAACGCGCCCGGCCTCGATGCGTATCAATCTATTGCCCCTGCGTTTATTTATAAACGCTTTTATAATCCGTATACATTTTATATCTTTTGCCGTAAATAATTTTCGTTGCTGGAAAGTTTAGAAAAGTTACCATGTCAGCCCTTTATGCTCCACTGCAGGGGCTTAGGTTTCCCCTCGGAATGAGGGTGCTTGGAGCTTAATACACCACAATTATCATAGCAAAATAAATTTTAAGTTTTATTTCAAATACAGACGCATCGCAACTCAACTTATTGATTCATAACTTTTTTCTAAATAAAAAAAAAATTAAAAAAAATGTAGAAATTATTTATTTCTGAAAATTAACATTTCTTATATACTTTAAAGAAGAATATTAGTGATGATGAGCGCAAAGTGCCGAGAATGCTAGCAGCGTTCCCGCGCTGGATAAACTGATCCTCCCAACAAAATATTTCTTACTCAGAGGGTCACCCGACACTAATCGGACGGAGCCTTGCGCCAATATCATGCGAGAACGCAACAGCGTTCCCGGACCATGGATCCATCGTCTCCACAATGTACCACAATACACTCGTATATTGACATACTTATTTTATGGTAGTAATTATAAAGATAAAAAGATGAAGTGTCTATTAAAATTACATAGTTCTATTTCGCCAACCTGTTATTCGTCCGAAAGATTTTATAATAACTAAAGTGAAAATGGGTCATACTAAAAAATACTCCTAAGTAAAAGCAACGTTGTCGCGGTGTTTGTGAAACGATCAATGCTTTTTAATAAAAGTGAAGTGGAATATCAACGAAAATTCTGTGAAATTATTTTCCGAAGTTTCGACTAATTAGGTAGCAGGGTTTTCATAAAACGTATTTTTCAATTGAGTTTCATTGACTTTAGTTATGTAAAACGGTTCAATTAATTGCTAGTACAAAAATCGTAATTACTTTTTGGTTCTTAGGGTTCCGTAGATAAATAGCATTATAATTTCATTCTGTTTGTATGTCCGTCCTTTTGGCGGCATCCCTAACATTTATGCATACGACATATTTCCATCAAACCTGATGTATTTTCACAGGCATATCTTATATTAACTGCCAAACAGATCTTTATTTTGAACATTTTGTACGAGTACATATAACGTATTTTTAAAGTGTTTATCATAAATAATTTTTATCCGAAGCCACATGCACATCATTGCGATAATATTGTTACGACCTGGGATTCTGTTTGCTTCGCATGCAAGTCCCTCATACCTTTATTTCACCAAAAACAATAATAAATACTCTTGTAAAATCCGTACGACTTTACACTCCATAACAATTTATTTAGTTTTTCTTACCAAAGTCATCCATCGTTTTCAGTTACCTATGACATTTTATGTCGTTAAAACAAAATTCACACTTCTGAAATCACGGTTATGGAGCGATTATATAAATATTACATTACGATTCTTTACTACCCTCGTTCTAGTGTTTTTAGGAAGACCATATTTTAAATTAGTTGTCATTTGATGTTCATCAAATTTTTTGAAGTAAAATTAATGACAAGAAGTTCAGTCAATGTTAAAAATACCTACACGTTTAGTACGGCTACTTGTTACTTTTACATTTAGAAAGCTTTTTCTATCACATTAAAACTTGACCACTTATTAATGGAGCTAAAGAGAAATTCTCCTTCTTGTGGTTATTTTCATCACTTGCTTCCCCGTTCTTATGAAAAAGATAAAAGGGATGCCTGTAGGTTATCCGTAGGTGATTGACATAAACCATCGTGGACTTTTCTGTAGGTCTTTTTATGATCACTACATTTAATAAAATAAGGTCCCCCGCCGCGTCTGCCTGTCTGTCTGCCTGTCTGTTTGTCTGTCTGTCTGAAGGCGATAAACTCAAAAACTACAGAACGCATTGGCATATTATTAGTAGAGTAATTCAAGAAGAAGTTACGTATATAATTTATTATAGTTTTGTGGAAATTGGTTGAAATATGAAGATTATTGTTGAAAAAGTCGGAAAAAAATCAAGCCGGCTAAGAGCTTTCATCGAAAACGCTGCCTAATCCTTTTAAGATATAACAAAATAATGTACAGAGGAACTGTTTCTTTTGTATAGGACTACAAAAAAGTCCGCGATGGCATATGTATATCTTTTATGGATAGCTTGCTATACCTACCTATTTTTATGTTTGAAAAAATGGTGTCATATGATGCGGTGATTGGAAAGCAATTTATGTGGATACAGTATTAATCCTTATTAAATTAAATACGTTACTTACCTTTAGCATTTCATGCAGGTTTTGATTGTCCTTTACACCATGCAAATTAAATTAATATCTTAGGAATTATTACGAAATAAAAACTATCGCGCGACAAGACGCCAGGTGCGGCGCATAGAAATAATCAGAATCAGAATCATAGAAATAATATTACCATTGAACATACGGCGCGAACAGCGCATACGTGTGCAACAGTGAACAGTGAGGGGTGCGCACGAGGCAGCTAAATGAGCCGTACTAATGAGTCAGATATATAATGTCGTCGTCACAGAGGCGACATGCGAAACTTTGTTTATATTCTGCCTATTGAATTGAGTAATGTAAGGGAACGTAGTAAAATAAATGAAAAGAGGTAAAACTGATGGTTTTATTTAAAATGTCCATTTTAATAAATACTGTGTATAGATAATTCCCCATATAAGTAAAACAATTATACATTAAACTGTAATTGGCACTGAATATAGGTACTAGAATATGCGCTTGCACTAACTACACCTGACACTTTATCTCACTTTGCCTTATCGGTAAAGAAATGAACGAAGTGCAATAAAAATCATCGTTGCAATGTGATATAAACTTTACTTACCCTTAAACAAAATTAGCTTAGTTAGTTTCTGACTGAAAAATACTCTGTGACAGACAAACATACAGATGGCATAGGTTGAGCAATAAAGAAATAAAAAAATAATCTGTTACACCTAAGTCATAAAGTTCCCCAACATTTTATACATACATATCCAAACTGTACGGTTCACTCTTCATAATATATGATTTTCATATGTAAATGGTGGCAAAAGACAAAAATCAGTTTTGATTGATTTTAGTTGATGGTTTGCTTACTTACCGATGATAAGTTATGTTATGTATCTTCGCCTTCCATGTCCTTTTTTATTATCCATCACAACTAGTCAACATTTTATTAAATATAATATTATATAAGACAGATATGAATCAAAAATTTGAAGTAAATAAAGTTGACATTTATCGGCTTTGCGTCGTTGGGTTTAGGAACGTGCGCCTTCTAGCTTGTTACATACAAACCTCAGTGCCTTTCATTGTTTTTATTTGAATGAAATTCGGTCCATATATAATCTAGCTATGGTGAAAACCGATCTATACGTAGTAATGTATGTCTATGGTAACAATGAACCGAACTTTAAGTTAGTGGGCGCCGATGTGAAAATTAGTAATCGTAAATTTTCTTTATTTTTCTGTTTTTTATTAAAAACAAAACGTGTGTCACTTGACAGGTAAATAAATATTTTCGATTCCGGAAATGTCACAGTATTAATTCACGTTTGACAACGTTTTTGATTGGATTTCGTCGAAACTGCTTTATTTTCTCTCGAATCAATAACAGAGTCGCGAATGGCATTCATGCTCGTTATTTGTCAACGGTTCAGAAAATTTCACTTTGTTGATCGGAACATTGATTGATTTTTTTTATAATGGGTTCGGATCAAATTTTTCAGCATGTAGCTTTTATATTTTTAATAATAGATAAGCCTTCCTATAAAAAAATTGTCATTAATTTTTTAGATATTTTTTTCCAAAAATTTATTAATGAAATATCCTTATCTCTGTGACGTCAACTAGACAGATGTTTACTATTTGCATTAGCTAAGACTGAACGAAGTCGTACTATTTTTACTGATCCATGAGGATTACAATTTCAATTGTCATTGTGACCTTACTTCAATATTTTTTATTTAGTTTTCGCTTTGGTTATTTACTGTAGAAAGCAGCGCAATAAGCTCAACCGCCCAGATGACGTCACAGTTAAAATTTCAACGTCAGATGAATTTTCATATCTGGGCAATTTCTAAATAGAAAAAAATGATGATGGTGGAATGTAACGATATTCAGCGATGTATGATTCCAATATTTTGGTGTGCTACTAAACTTCAGGTGAGATGTTACATTTGTAGTTAAAGTTTAAGGTACGATTATGCGATTATTAATTCCCATTTTAATCAGGTGGGCCTTAAACTAAAATTGAATTCAAGCGTTTTAAAGATTCGAGCGTAACGTACATACATACATATGCTCAGGCCCTATTCCCATCCAAGGTAGACGATAGAGCGCCACTTATCACGGTCCTACATCTTGGGCTTCTTCTGCATTCATAAACCGCTTCATACATGCTCGCCGGTTACGGGTGCTTTTTACTTGACCCTTTTCTAGTATACTGCCAATCTGGTCAGTATAAGTTTTTCTGGGCCTATCAAGACCGATTCGCCCACTCAATCTAGCCTTGTACACTAGTTTAGTCATTTGCTCATCGGTCATCTTCTCCGCATGCCCAAACCATCGTAACATATCTTTCTTAATTCTTGTCCCTATGTCTTCTTTTAACCCACAACGTCTTCTTATTTCTAGATTCCTCACTCTGTCAGTCGATCGCGCCCCACATATGCTTCTCAGTGAACACATTTCCACAGCATTTACTTTACTTTCATGCTTCTTCTACAATACCCAACTTTCCGTGCCATACCTCAAGGCCAGTGAAGGTTGGTGCGAGCACTCCCCCATGAACCGCCAACAAGCGTAACGTATATAAAATATTATCTGATTGAAGGTTGAATCAACGCTTAACTAACGGAAACTGAGTTTAAAAATATTGTAATCTTAACATTAACTACAAATGAAGCAATGGACAAAATCTATTACTTATGATTAGTTACTCTGCTTTCGTTCTTAAGACTTTTTTCTATATGTGTTTAAATGTCGATAAACAAAACACATTATTAACAATAAATATACCTTTAAGAAGATTGTGTACCTTCAAATTTCCATACCAACGGCATTAACGATTGAATCTTAATAAATCTTTACCGATTGCCACGAAAAAAATATTATATGGTACTCAAATTTGCAAAAATAAGGTTTATACGTTTTAATTTATATCAGTATTTATATGATGAATATTGATACTGGTACCAGGTCTTGGTTGTTATATGTATGTGTTGTCTTCGCTTGGTACAGAAAACACAAGCTAATGCTTAGTTTGGGGCCTAGACGTTGTTGTCATGTATACGTTTTATAAATATTATGTATGATAGATACATCGAATGAACAAAAATTTATGTTTCACAACATGATGTCAAATGCATTTAGTTTCATGATAAACATGTTCTGAAAAATAAAATAATTTCGACAAAAAAATATGCACATTTAAGGTTTTATTTCTTTCAATGTATTAAAATAATTAAAAAAACAAAAAAGATTGGACTTAGCTTTTGCTGATCTGAATACCGTATATTTTTTTGCTATAATCGATTAAGGTTTAATGGGGTGCAAAAATTAAGGCCGTTTGTATGTAAATTCGCAAGTACACACTTCTCTTTATATTCGTTCATGCAGAAATTCAATACTGGCGTACCTACTGTGTGGTTTTGGCTCAAGCCGTTATACGCTTTCTCTGCCATTTACTTTAGTCGTCTGTGGTTTATATCAGTTTATATAAAAAAATGTAGCAATAAACGAATCGTATCATTTATTTTAGTTTTTAATTTACAAATAAAAGTAATGTCAGAACTTTAGAATTGAATATTGTCAAAAAAAACCTAGCCTAAATCTGTGAGACCGAAAATAATAATAATAAAAAATAAAACTAATCCAATAATCCACCCCTCGTCACCCCCGACGCAAATGTGCTCATGACGCTCATCGCATTGCCGCGCTGAATTGCAATGGCAATTCTTTGCTCCAGGAAGGAACCGGAACGGGGGTCGAGTCCCCTTTCTTTTAGACGACGGCCGATGCTCGCGACGAAACGTTTGGCTTCAATCCCCCAACAGCCAGCATCTTCCACCGCAAGAGGGACGAACAAGTATTTACTCTCTAGAGTAGAGTATTTGACTCGTTTTCTGGCGGCTGCAGACTCCGCAGCGGCTCCGGCCGTTCCCACGGTACGACCAAGGTGAGAGGCGCCAAATGTGCTGACACACGTGGCGTCCCAAAGTAGACACCTACCTTTCTCCCACGGCACCAAAGTCATACCATCGGGTCTTTTGCCATCGGATCGGCTAAGACCAGGAGGCTCCAACACGCACGGAACATTGGCCGAAATTAAAGCCCTGCGGACTATGTCGTTAAGAGCGTGGTGTCGCGGTAATCTCCCCGAGCAGCGACGACTACTCAACGCGTGGTGTCCGTTGGCCTCCACCATGGAACCGCAGATGCATAGGTGTCGTGCATAAACATCGCAGCCCAGGCGGAGCCCCACTGCCACACGCAAAGACTCGCCGTCCAGTAGAGTACCAATGTGCGGGGAGGGAAGAGCGTTGAGCCAGGCCCCGGACTCAGCCCATGACACCGCTCGCAGCTTCGCTAAGTCCACCCTTGCCGCCTGGTTCAAGAGACTGTTAAAAACCCTTTCAGCTCCCGTTTCGTCCCATGCGCGCTGGCTATGTAGAATCACCGGCAACGGCGCGCCCGGATTGAGAGCCACCCAAGAGGCTAAAGCATCGGTTGCGTAGGGTATGTCCGCCCTGATTTACATTTATTAATTTACATAAATATTAGTATACATTTCTTACATTTTTCACCAAGAAATATTTTTTACACCTGATAAAATTCGTACAAACTAGATAAGTAACTTTTCCTGTAACTACCATGGCTTTAAAAATAGTATTCTTATATGGTGAATAATGTTCTCATCAATTTCGATGTGAAAGTTTTTTTCACCATGTGTTTAACGGTGTAACTGATTTATAAGGCCTTAAACGAGAATACAAACTGCTGATTAAACTAAAAAAATAAAAAAATATTCTTTAAGTTTTCAGGGGTGAATTACTTTAAAATATCTTCCATGTGCAATTCGATATCAACTTGTACATTGCATTTATTGTTTGACGCGATTTTATTATTAATTTGTGAACGAAATAAGTAGGCGATGAAAAATATGAAGAAGCCGAAATCACCATGGTTTTTTAAAATTATGTGTATACATTTTCTTTTTAATAAGAAAAGTTAATCGAATTGTTCAAGATATATAATTAAACTACCATTTTTTGGTCTCTACAGTGCAGAAGAAATAGAAATATTTCTGAAGAATTTGACCTACATTCACTAACTCAGTCATACGCATTGACTTATTATTCAAAGTTACTCTTCCAAACGACGAGAGCGTGGAGAGATACGGCAAGGAATGGAGCGTATGAATTATTTCAGGCAGTCGCTCTAAACGTAATACCAAAAAACCGGATAACATTATACGAAACAGTAATAGTAATCATTTTGTGACAGTTAACAAGAATAAGAATTACGTACTTACTAAGATTAAATTTAGAATAATTAATAATGGTATCACCACAAGGTAATCTATGTAATTATCACCAACCCTAACGACACATGCGATGCGGGTCGCAGGCATGTCACGAAAAGACGTTCAAGGAAATATAAGCGCTATATGTACTACCTTTTAGATTTAATTTACCTTGCGTGGTACACCTCATTTGATAGATATGGGTAGATTTCTAGAAGTATTTATTTGTGGTGTTCACTGGGTAAAATATCAGACCTGTTCGTACACATAGGTCCTGTACCTTTTTCTGTACCATGCTCCAATAGCTAGTTTTGGTATTTTTTTTAGAACAACAAAAAAAACGCTTTATAACGAGCTTTTTTCCACTATAAAGCAATCGGTTTTATAGGCTTCAAAAAGATTGTAAAATTTTCAATAGTTTCACTGTCAAACAAGATATTTATTTTGATTTTTTTTTGGAGAAAAGCTTCAAAAATAATGAATCCCCATGCAACAATGTTAAGTTGTAAAAAGAAATTAACATTATAATAAAAAATCAATACAATTAAAGATTCACTCAACAACGATATTCCAGAAAGAGAAATCGACATTAGGGTGCGAGAAAATTACGTTACAAAGACGAAAATCGCCAAGCTTAAAGCGATAAGAGCTGTCATTGATTGATAAGATTGTCGTTCACGGTCGAAGGGTGTCAGAGCCACGTCTATAGAAGAAAGGACTTCACTAATATTTTTCTTTCAATAAAGAACATTTTCTTTAGAATAAGACACTCTTAGAAGCTGAAAGTTTTTAATTCATTTTTAAAGATCCTTTTCGAGATAAACTTTTTAACCTATTTCTAGTTCCATCCGATTGACCGATCTACTTGTTTCGTACCTGAGTGTAATATATATATATATATGTATGTATTATAAAAATGTATATAAGTTGTCTGATACCACAGCCATAAACATAAATGTGGCAACGTGGCATATCTGTAGTTAGTGATCCTATGATTGACTTTTTGTTCCTATCCTCTTAGTGTTAATTCATGGTTCACTCTGATAAAACATGGTAAAACTTAAGTATACTACACTTATGGATGTACATAGAGTTACCGCGTTGTGACCACAAAAATATGAACAAAAAATATATCCCGTAAACTAAATATACACCACTTGATATTTTGAAATATTCACAGTGAAGGAAATTTTGTGTGACTTAAGTATATGTAAAATTCGTACTTGGAAAAGAAAATAATGAATGTGAAATAACATTTCATGTGTAATTTAATATACATACGCTGTAGACCAAATATACGCCAGTTGATGTTTTGAAATATTCGCTGTAAAGTAGAATTTTGTGTGAACCGCATGTGAAATTTGTAGGAACTGGAAAAGTAATAAAGATTCTGAAATTAAATAATACTTAATACTTGGGACATCCCACACAGCGCCATCTAATCTCAAAATAAGCAAATATTATGCTTGTGTTCTGAGTTACTAGATAACTGATATACATCATTAAATATTCCTTATAATATATAAAAAGTTTACACTTAGTCACGGAACAAATATACATGTTCATGTACACAAATATTTGTCCGGGGCGGGAATCAAACCCGCGACCCTTGGTTCTGCAGTTAGGGTCTCTAACCACTCGACCAACCGGTCAATCAATTTAAATCAAAGTCAATTAAATTAAATATGTGTAACTTAACAAAATATTTATTTAAAACAATAAAGACGTAGGGCCTGTCTTACCACTAAGTCTGACATTTTGCTCACGTTTTCGATCGCTTGAAAGTATGAGACTCCATCCTGGCTAAATTCCATCTAATGGTTTCGATCTTTATGTTCAAGAATATAACTTACCTTGAATAAGAATAAGTTTAAAAAAATAAGAAAACTTATAGTTATTATTTTATTGAAATACTTTGTATCTAATAGTTCACATAAACCCACAGAATTCTACAATTAGATGTATATGAAAAAATCAACAGAAAAAGGGAGAATTTTTGGTTGTCCTTTTATGTTTAATTTCATAAGATTCCTCTTTTTTTCCTATATTTTTCTATATTAGGTACATTCAATATCGTTTACTTCTTGCTCCGAGGTATTTCCATCTTTACCAATTACCAGTTCTGTGCCATTCGTTCTAATAATATTAGTGGTCACCAAATCTTTTGCACACACTACAGAACTGCGACTCGGTGTTTAATCTTCACCCAAGCCTGGCGAATGTTTTCATTATTTGGGAATGAAAAAGTCGTCACCAGTCAAACTTTTTTCATATTGTCGTAATTACTCCTGTACTCATTAATTACACTGATAATTTAGTAAATCGGAGCTGTACAGCGATAACTTTATTCTTACTTATTTCTATGTTGAGTACCTACGTAGTATGTACATATCACAATATTGTTAAATTGATAATATATGAGAAAGTAATCGACCCACAGCGAAGTTTTCTGAATCGTTTCGTTGGCGCGGGTGGACGAGGTTGGACCACACACGCGTTCCAGACTTCTCAGTTCATGGCTTGTGTCAACAATATAGAAGGCTGTGCTGGTACCCATAGTACAGGTACGTGAAGACCAGGTGTGAGAGGTACCACATATTATTATTATCCGTATTTAATTAAACTTCAGTGTGTTACGTTGGTTATCGAAACCTTTATAACCACGCCCACGTACTTCTAGCAGTCGCTGATGGCTTTCTCCTCGTGAACAACATGTTTCAATTTTTCCATGGGAAGACATTCATACGTAGTAAAAGTGGTAGACGTTGTATACGTACTTCCTCTCAGCTATTTCTATGAAAGGTAGAAAGTTTTAAGGGAAGATTTATCAACGTTTTATTTTTTTACTCCAAGAGCCTTTTTTGATATAACGTTACTTCTTTAAAATCTTCTAAAACGAATAGGAAGATCGATGATGCAAAGCTGCCGTATTATGTCATTAGACGCGACACGATACATTAGAAAAACTGCTCCAGCAGACGGTCTATGTGATCTTAACAAAACTGAGTGTCTAAACATTTCACGACGGTACCAATGACCGTTCAGAAGTTCCCTCGTAAACAAACAGTCTTAGCTGCAATATTAAGTTTAAGCCAAAAAAATACTTTGTTTACAAGGTCATCATTAACCGTTCAAGACTTACTTCATCTGGATATGACTCCGGCTGCAGCATCAGTTCATATCTACCAAATTAAAGTTTTATTATCGGAACCCAACTTGCGTGCCAAATTTTTATTTTGTAGGTCAAAGGAAAGTTATCCAAAATCAGCTCGCATGATTTGGACTAATATTATACCGTACGTACTAACATCTTAATATAAAACTTGTAAAATAGTACTAGGCAAATGTAAGGAGCCCGTTAAATAAAAAGTAGTTAACATGCATGTAGAACATAAGAGAATATGATAAAATAATTTTATATAAAATCCCAAACATTTGCAAAATTTTCGTTTAGCAAATAAATATTGCAATAAGTATTGTCTCGCTAAAAGGTAAATTCCGAAAACATTCATCAAACACGACCACGAGGATCAAAGAACGGTAGACTCCATTGCACTGACAAGACTCGCCATGCATCTGTCAAGCCTAGTCTGAAGAGATCTGCTCGGTACCTTTCCAACTAGCAGGCAAGGTCTAGGGTTCTAGCCTTAAGAACCGTACAATGGCTCTACAACAGCCGTATAACCCCATTCGCACACAACTTTGACAGCTGTAGTAATTATATTAGCTGTAAAGAAACGTACTGGTCAGGTGACTCATAACTATTTGCTACAGCAGTCAGATATTTCTATCTCTACTCTACAGTTACTGTACAGCGGTTGCCAAAGTTGTGCCAAAATGGGGTTATATAGCTGTTGTAGAATCATTATACAACTCTTAGAAGTTTTAGAACTTGTGTGCTAGTCGGGTTGTATCTTGATTGGTACCTAGTGAGTATCTATAGTTTTGCTTACCCCATATAGGAGACAGGCATTCAGCAGACATGTATTCTTACCTACACATGATAAACCTGTAACGAGACAGCGTTTATTCACACAACACGCAAAAACTACTATAATTGTCGGATTTTGATGAAGTTTGGTGTGAAGACAATTTAGTATTTGGATATATTTTAGAATACCTATATAAAACATACTAGCTTACCGCCCGCAGCTCCCATTGGGCGGACTACACGGTTGTACCGGGACCCCTTTTTTCGAGATAAAAAGTAGCCTATTATATCATGCTTCAGCTTATAAACTATATCTATGCATAAAATTATAGCGGTGCCGGTACAATTGGGTAGTCCACGCGAGTGGAAAGCTAGTTTGAAAATAAAATACTGACCATGTAGAAATAGCTTGAACCCTGTAGAAAAAAAGACATTAGGCTACTTTTAAACGCAATAAACGCGTCTGTATGTTTGTTGTCCGTTAACGCGTGAATCGAAATGTCCTTTTAGCGATCTCCGCACAAATGTGAGGTCAACGCGTGTGAAGCCGTCGGCGGAAAACTAGTACACCATATGTGTACAGTTCGCCTCAAACTTGGCGGATCCGAAATTAGGCACAAGTCGCGTCGCAATGGTCATTTGAAGGTGTCAGTGAGACGCAGTGAAACGAGGGGGCGGTGGTCTATTCCATCCAATACCGCGCAAGCTTGCATTTAGCGTTGTATTCAGATCCGCCATAAAGTTTGAGGCGATCTGTTCTTCATTGTAATAAATGATTTCGAGTTAGATTTTTAAGACATTGAATTGCTTTACCTTGAGAGACACCCTGAGTTAGTCGAGATATTGGAATTATCAGTCGAGATATTGGAAGCCCCCAACGATTTCACTCTTTGAACGAAATATTGCAAAATTTACGTCTTTTTCTTCTATGAAATTCGAATTCTTGCGATCGAGTTCAAGTGGGAATACACCAGAATTACGATCGCAGAATTCAATTATGTTTTATATGGAAAACGGCTTTACAGATTTTATTTTACCCTCGACTTAGATACGTAGCTTTCGAGTGCTCGTAAATATTGAAATGTGTTCAAGGAGGTAGTCTTTTCGTACAAAAAAAGAGGATTCGGCCCGTGTCTAATCCTCGCTGTATTTCTGTATCAATATTTACAGAAAAAATATATGTAATAGAAGAAATACTGTCACAGGACACTATATTTTTGTTTTTTTTTTAGCCGTAAATTTGATATTAATTCAAATTAAAAAAAAAAAACGTACTGCCCTAGAGACATCTTTTCTTAATGACCCTGAAAATTATGGTCTCGGCCCGCAAGCTGTTTCGACGGGTATTTTATAGGTATTTTTGGGAATCTGCACTTGTCATCTCTGTCACTCAGGAATAGGTCGGGGAAGAAGGATTAAAACGGAGTTAACGATTATGCCAATCGGCAGCCGCGGAGAATTTTATTTTAAGCCAACTTTTACCGGCGACTTCTCCAGCATAGTTTGCAGGATTAATTAAAATAAATATTAACGCATCATTTCTTACATCTAACGACATACATTACATCTATTATCTTATGATATACGTTTTTTTGTAGATTAAAGGATTATCCATTAGCCATGTCGTACGTTAAGGGGGAAAATAGGGATCACAACTTTTGTGACGTCAAACATTGTTCAAAATTTTACAAAATTAGGTATCTAAAATTGTTTGTATTTATAAGAATAAATGTCCTTGTTCAACGGGATTTTTTCTTAAATTTTTGGAGTCGTAATACCTCAGATATATAAAAAGAAAACGTAAAACATAATGTAACGTCACTAATACATCCAGCGATCGATGACCATACAAACAAGTGCAATATGTAGAACGTCGTAGCGTTAATTAGTAGTAGTGATGTCATCAGCTATCAATTTTTATCAATCGATTATTCCATGAAAATCCATACATAAAACTTAAAAAAAAATTACTGAAATGCTCCGGATTGTCTTTATTTAGATAATAAAGTAATTAAATATAATGTCAAAATTTTTAGTCTGTGCCCATTGAAACTAAAATAAAAATCATGTGAACACAAAAACTAAAGTTATACGTAATGCTTAGTCTAAAATTATTTTAAGTACGTTTGGTATGTTTTTAGGTACGTTGTTATAAAATTAGTAATACTATTAACAAAAAATATTTGTAAAGTTTGTGACGTAAAGGGAGTCACATCAAGTAACTGTGACATGACGTGAGTAACAGCGCGCTAGTATAACCTCTTTTTTAGGGTTTCGTAGCCAAATGGCAAAAAAGGAACCCTTATAGTTTCGCTATGTCCGTCCGTCTGTCTGGTGTTTTTTTTCGGAAACTATTCGCAATATATAGATGGAATTTGGAAGGTAGGTGTAATCTTTATACCGCTACCCAACGACGTAGTGAAATTAAAAAAATAATTTTGGGATAGGTCGCCATACATGTAACTGAAGTAGAAAAAAAAATTCATCGTATATTAATGCGAGAGGTACCAAACGAAAGGTATTAAAAAATGAAATCAAGGTTTCAAACAATTTTTTTATTTAAGTCAACAGTTGTTGAGATATGCACTCCTAAAGATTTTTGTTAGAGTCATGTGTCCCCCCACTACCAGTTAAACCTTTGTTTTTGGATATGTATATAAAAATTTATGACAGGAGTATATATAACGCAGTTAAAAGGAAAACTATCACAGCGAACTAGACTGTATTACTTAACGAGTAACAGCTTAAGTTATAAAATTTACTTTTATAAGTAAAAATTTCGAAATAATTCCGTCGGCGCGGGCCTCCAGTTAAGATTTACGTTATTAATATAACGTGAAAAGTGTTTTACTGTTCACTCATTTGAGATGAGGTCAGTAGGAGTGGAGATGGCGGGTGCGGAAGCGCCCCCGCTTCGGGTTCGACTTGAGAGTCGCTCGAGAAAGACTCATTAGTTTGAATCAGCCGTTCGACTTCAAGAGTGAGGTCGTCGGGCTGATCTGTCAGTGCATTTCGTGGTCTTCTTAGGAAGTGATAAGGAGGAGGTGCCTCGTAAGTGGCAGCTGAAACTATTAATGGATTCCTATTATTAGTAGTTCTAGTGAAAAAACGCTCTGATGAGACTTTCATATATTTTGAGATTGTGGGGAGCTCTAAGTCTCGATATAGAATTGAGTTTCTGATCTACCAAGGTGCGCCAGTCGTTCATCTACAGAATTTATTTTGGTCAATTTGGAGTCTGTGTAACAGATTTGGTGCCGCATGGGCGAAAACGGGAGACGCGAAAGTCATCACCGGCTTGATACATACGGTGTAAAGAGTACGCTTATTGCGTAGAGACATTTTACTTTTAGGGCCTAACATGCCGCTAAGGCGGGAACTATAAAATTTAGCTAAATTGCAAACACGGTTGATGTGATCCTTGAAATGGAGATGTTTATCAAGCGTGATGCCTAGATATTTGTGATTGTGTTGCCACGGAATGGGCACGTTATCAATTCGAAGACGGGAAAGCTGGTACGGAACAACAATAGTTAGTCTAGTTTTGCTGTACCTGAAATGTATTGCTGCTGACTTTTCTGGATAGTAAAAAAATACTAGTGCGCGCGCGGCTCGGTGAGCTACCGGCCCGCAGTTAGTTTGATTAATAAAATCAACAATCTGGGGCGGGCAGTAGTGTCGCAGCAAAAGATTTACGGTGACGAAGTTACTGAAGCTAATCGTAGACATTGCACTGCACTTATCCCACTATCGTAGTCTTTGCGGCGCGCTGCAAGGCAAGGCGGCGACGGTAGCGATCCTAGAAGTATATTTCGCAGCGGCGGTGTATCACACTTAGATGCACAATAAAGGAAAACAGTATGTGGTGTTAAAATCGCGAACGTGTGAGTCGAAATGACAAGAAGCTAAAAGCGACCTATCGGTACGGCTAACGGAACGAGACTGCAAAATGTGAAGAATCACTAATATATTATATACTTCATTTACACTCATATCTATACTAATATTATAAAGCTGAAGAGTTTGTTTGTTTGTTTGTTTGAACGCGCAAATCTCAGGAACTACTGGTTCAAATTGAAAAATTATGGTAGTGTTGGATAGTACATTTATCGAGGAAGGCTATAGGCTATACTACATCACGCTACGACCAATAGGAGTGGAGCATCAATGAAAAATGTTGCAAAAACGGGAAAAATTATTCCTTTTGAGAGCTTCCGTCGCGCGCGCTGCGTAAACGGTTGATGTTAAGCAAAAATCATGTATTACGGGATTGTTCCTCTTTAAAAGTTCTAACCAAAAGTCCCCGACAGCATATGTGTATCTTTTAAGGTTAGCTTACTATAACCTTTTTTATGACAATCAAATTTGTTCTAACATGATGTACTATTTGTGAAGATGTTTTTTAAACGTGATATTAATCCTTATCAAATTAAATACGTTAGTTGTCTTAAGCATTTCATGCATATTATAATTGCCCTTTACACCATACAATTTAAATTAATATCTTAGCAGTTTTTATCGAAATATGAAAACTATAGCGGGAGAAAATAAATTCGCTGTCTGCCTCTGTTCGTAAACTTTTTACTTCCAAACCACGCAATAGACTTTGATACGGTTTTCAGTAATATCTTATTTTGTTATTATAAAGCTGAAGAGTTTGTTTGTTTGTTTGAATGCGCTAATCTCTGAAACTACCAGTGGGATTTAAAAAATTCTTTTTGCCTTTGACAGCCTGATTCTAGCTGAGGGTTATAGGCTATATACATGAAAACGAACTGTTTGTCTATTCGAGCAAATCGGCTTCGGCCAAAACGGCTTAACCGATTTTGATGAAACTTTACATATATAATTCCATATGTGACATACAGAACTTTTTGTATGTCTGTCTGTACGTCCATCTGTCTAAACCGATCTTAATGAAACATCACAAGTATGAAAAGAAGGTCGTTAAAACTAACAAATGTTACTTTTTGTCCGTCTGCCTGTCTGTACGTGTATCTGTCTATTTGAGCTAATCTCTAAAACGGCTAAACAGATTTTAAGGAAACTTTGCAGACGGGAAAGAAGGTTGTCAAGAGATTTGACATTAGCTACTTTTGTCCGTCTGTTTGTCTGTACGTCTATGTGTCTATTCAATTCAATTTTATCTATTCGAGCTAATTTCCAATACGGCTGAACAGATTTTAATGAAACTGCAGACGTAAACGAAGGTTGTCAAGAGTGTCATAAGCTACTTTTTGTGTTTGTCTGTCTGTCTATCTGTCTGTCGTTAGTCCTCACTGATCTAGCAACGTACAGCCGAAAGTACTAGTCTAGGAAGCTTAAATTTGGAACATAAGGTTATTTTATAACGTGAGCATTAAGTTAAGAAAGCCTTTTTTAGAAATTTCAAACTTAAGGATGTGAATGGAGGGGCTTAAATAATGACGTGTTTCAGGGTTTTTAGATTTGCACATTTCAAGGGTGGGAAACGGGAGATGAAAAATTGTATCGGTTTTTTAAAGGGTGGAAGGGGAATGAAGATTGAAAGTTTGAATGGGTGTGACCAATATTGGTTCCAGCAAAAAGTACGTATAAACCATCTCGAACGTTAATTGTGCCTTTAACAGGAATTTGTAGTCTACGCAAGCGAAGCTGCGGGCGGTCGCTAGTGATTTTATATAATGTAAGTATATGGCGTATTCCTCAAAATGTCCCAAAAACGAGGTAGGTACGCCAATTTCAATAATTTCCTAAAACAGTTGTTTATCAGTGGCATAGAATCATTTGAACTCTATAGTCTCAATTTAATTGTTATTAGATCGTTATATCCAGTCTACTTTTAAAAAAGTGGTTGTAACAAATTGTGGTTTGATTTAGTCGCTTAATAGCAACGAATGTGTGAGCACGTGCATTATAAAATAAGTTTACATGATATTTCCAAAATGCCGTGTTATGTGTTTAGTAAGTGTAAAAAATATGATCCAAAGATAGAAAAGGATGAAGGAGTTACATACCACACGTAAGTACATTAAAAAAAACAGCCATATTTTCATAATATTTCAAAATTACCAATAATTATTAAATATTTGATAACGTATTACAAACGTACCTAACTTTTGACCGATAGCAATCTCTTTCTATATCCTTCCTTCCGGTAATATCTTTCATTCGTTCACGACCGCTTATAATAGCCTAGTGGGTAGCGACCCTGCCGACGAAGCTGGAAGTCCCAGGTTCGATTCCCAGGTCGGGTCAGTATTTATATGATGAATATTGATACTGGTACCGGGTATTGGTTGTTATATGTATGTGTTGTCTTCGCTTGGTACCCAACACACAAGCTAATGCTTAGTTAAGACGTTGTGATGTAAACGTAATTATTATTATACTCTTTATGTCGTAGCGATAACTACAATAGCGGGCTTTGCCGGCGATGTGCAGATCAGTCGATCGCCGTGAGCTACGAATCCTAGTATTACACATATTCATGGGCGTGTCACTAGAATATATGAGGTCCAAGAAACATTACTCTTTACTAATTTTAAGTATTAATTTAGTTTTCGTGGCAAAATTTATAGTTTTGCGAAAACATTTACTTAGGCATGATGTAGGTATTTTTGCAGTGTGAAGCGAATTTAATTCGAATCTGGTGTGTGAAAATTTAATTCTGGATTTGAAGTGTATTTTTAGGTTAGAAACGAGTGCCGAAAAGGTTTTATTGGTGAGAATATAGTATTGCGTGGTTAATAAATTAAATTGCTAAATTAAAAGCTTTGTTCAATAGTAGGTACACAAAGAAAAAACAAAAGTTTTGAAAATTCAATTCCGTCTATGAGAGTATACCAATTAAAAGTTTAAAACAAGTTGAGGTTTGAGTTTTGAGAACTTTCTTACTCATAAAGAACAGTCTTCACTTACAATGATTTATTATGCTGTAAATTAATTTAATCTTAATTATTTAGTGTGCTGACGGTGTTCTAGTATATTTTATTAAAACTATTTTTTTTTTAATTTTTGTTTTAATTTCTTTTTGTTTTGTTTTGTAATAAATTCATGTTATAGTTAATTCATGTCATGTTACTTAATAGGTAAATATAAATAAGTTTACCCAAACCTATTACCTTCATTTTATTTATTATTTATTAGTTAGTACCTTTTATTACGTACCTATATTTAAGAATAAAAATAAATTATTAATATCATCTCCTTCATATACGAAACCTAAATAAATTAATATTGAACTAGTGAAATTCTTCAGCTTCAGAGCTTAACATTATTTCCCGTACATATTACGTAACAGCCAATACATAAGTATATTATCAGAAGGGTAATTTGGTAAAAATCACCCCCTTTTCATGGGCTCTTGTCATGGTGGAGGATATCCGTTGACAGCTGTGACATGAAGAACAGGCCTGGCCTTTGTAGATAACACAACAAATGGATGCTCTCAATTCACAGGCATCGCATAATGTGTTGGTAATAATAGCAGTTTTCTTGGATACTGCCGTAATACGAAAAAAATGGCACAACTGACAAATAACTGACTGAGCGATTGTCCAAGTGGTTAGAGAACCAAACTGCAGAACCAAAGGTCACGGGTTCGAATTCCGCCCGGGACAAATATTTGTGTGCATGAACATGTTTATTTGTTTCATATCTGAGTGTAAAAGTATCTATAGTAAATGAATAATCTATAAAGAATATTAAGGATGTAGGTATATCAGTTGTCTAGTAATAAATAATACAAGCATAATACTTACTTAATTTTGGACTAGATGGCGCTGTGTGAGAATGTGTTAAGTATTATTATTATTAACACCCACTTATATGTAAGCTGAGTATATAATGAATATGAGTATAGTGTATAAGAGGGCATATTATAGCATTGATGCGTATTTGGAGGGAAGGAATGCCTGGCCTGAAATATCTCTGGCGCAGCATAATTAAAACGATAGAGGTAAAATGGCTTCTTCTTGTTTTGCCTAACTGCTAGCTTATGACATTCATTGTCTGAATTCTTGACGATTATATGATAGTATTATTCATAATTTTTTTTATTTTTATGCTATATTGACTGTTATTGAACTGGTGACTTTATTTAAACCTCGGATATTTGTTGTATTGTTTTTATTTTTGTTGGTATCAGCCATTGTTTAAACTACTAATATTTTTTATTTTGTTGTATGTTTTGTTTTTTACTTTTGTTATCAAAAAGGTGGAATCGCTGTGGAGTTTCTTGTACCACTTCTCTACAAAAAACCCGTTTATCGAAGTGGCGGTAGATTCTGTGACTTATGCTTTATCTACTAGGGAATAGACTATTTCTTTGGTGAATTCAGAAAAAATACTTTTATAGCACAATTCATTTTAGTGTAAGTTTAACATAAGTTCGTGGGCGTGTTGCTATAGTTTGTCCGAAACCGCTGTACCGCGCCTTAGGTATGTGCGCGGCGAGGAGGGACGGCAGCTCCTAAGCGTTGACGACGGACTGACAGAGCAGATCGGCCTTCCCTCCGCGCCGCGCACATACCTAAGGCGTGGTACAGCGGTTTCGGTCAAACTACAGAACATGAGATTTTCAATAAAATATGAGCGGCATCACCAAATTTTATGGATTTAATTTAACACGCGTGACAAATTAAATGTATAAAACTCTTGGTTTTATAGGTAGGCATATGTAGATATTTGCTTTGTTTAATAGGAAATAAAAGAGATTCACCAAGACCGCAGTGCGAGTACCATGAAGTCATAATGTTTTCGCGACGCGCTCTACTAAGTTAAGTCAGTTCGGGGCGGCTAAACGAGGAACGCTACTAATGAAAACTCCGTCTCTTTTCTTCATAAATTATCACCGAAAATTCGTAACACGTGTATTGAAACAAAATTTCTACAGCTTTTTTTATATTAGTGTTTTAGGAGGCGCGAACGTTCGTGGCTTCATAACAGGTACGATAAAGTATTTGTTACCACGCAAATGTCAATTGACCACTAATCTAGAATCGTTCACGAGCGTGTCGCTTAGACGTGATGCGGCCTCGTGCGGCTTAGGCACGGCAAGTAAATCGGATTAGGAGATTATCCGATCTATTGGACACAAACGGATCGTATGTTCTCCTCACCTCGCCTGTTGCCCGGCACAAGTTTCCTGATTAGGCGTTTAACCTGACACCGTACTGATTTTGATCTCTCCTAAATTAGAAATTCTAATTGTAATAAAGCTACACAATACTTACGTAAGGATACTGGTTTATCTGTTCTTCATAAATAGGCAATAAAAATTCAGATTTTTATGTTGTACTTACTGACTGGCCGATTAGATATAGAGATCCTAACTGCGGAGCCGAGGATCGCGGGTTCGATCCCGCCCGGGAATAATATTTGTGTCCACGAAAATGTATGAGTGTAAAAGTATTTATATATGTATATATTATAAAGAATATTTAAGTATGAGTATCAGTTGTTTAGTAATATAATACAAGAATAATACTTGCCTACTTTAGGACTAGATGGCGCTGTGTGTGCTGTCCCAGATATTATTATATTTATACTTCTATAGGCATATTTATGTTGTAGTTTCGAAAATAAAGGGCGGGTGACGTAATTTTTCTGGCACATTTCTTTATATATTTTTACACATTATTACGAAAATAACATACGCAAGTTAAATTAATTAATTTTACTTTGTTGTGGTTGTAAATTCGAATATTTCTTTTCCCAAATAAGTATACACTTTAGATTTAAAATTAGTTGTTGTTCATATGCGATTGAAAATTGTTATTGAGTACAAAAGATACGTTAAATGAAGTCTCAGATACACGAATCAGGTAAATTGAAAATACGGGTGTGCTACAAGCACTGAAATGGGATTAGAAAAAAAAAGAACTGTAAATGATACATTATATAAGAGCGAACACCTGAGGGATGCACTGGGCGACATTTAGTGTAAAATAGTTTAGTGCTATTGTATTTTAACAATGGGTATGGGCTTGTGTGAGATAAAGACTAAATTATAAAAAGTATTGGATGTTCCCCCAAAAGAGAATGATTTATGTATTATAAATTAGACTGTTAAATAAGAGTTACCGACGGAGGTGGAACATTGAATCCTGAATAGCGAGTATCTTTGCACACGGAAGACAGATGAAAAGGCAGTTTTATAAATGTTCACAAAAATACAACACATACGGTACCTAGTAAATTGCGGTTCCTCGTAACCCATTCTCGTTCCTTGGCTTTATAAATATTACTACAAGGTGTAATAATATTAGTTTACACTGTATAAATATCGAATTCTTTATCAAATATTTATCAAAATGTAGTAATGTAAAGTAAATCCAATTTTGAAAATTATATGCTAAAACCGTGTAACAATTAATGTTATTGTAGACTTCTTGGTCTCATCATGCGTTTCACACATTTTATATCATTCGAATGTGTATTCGGAAAAGATTACTTTTTTTCTCTAGGCAGCAAAAACGCATTTCGGTTTCACTCCACAGGTAAGTAATGACACTTTACGGGCTAGGTGTTGTCATGTGTTTCTGAGTCGATATAACAGTTTTTTATTCGGGTACCTAAGTAAGGTTTCATTGAAAACGTAAAACTTTCCATAGTCTCTCATTAAAAACGTACATTTTGTAATTCATACACTACTTCCAAATTCACATCAGAGTCAGAGAGTCAGAGTTTAAATTCTACTAGAAAGTAACTACTTTCCAAACATGTATTTCCAAAGTCAAGAAGCTTTTTTTATCAATTACTTGGTATCATCTTGGGATACACATTCAATACACATGAAAATAGAAGGAACTAAAGGCTTTAAAGGTCAGTGTGTTAGAAATGTAAGGGCATTTATACAGGATGGTAATTTGAGATGGGTCAGCAAGGGCAGCTATATAAACCATCTCTAAATTTTCAAATAATTTACATCTATACTTGCAGATTCTAAAAATATGGTACAGTTAGCAAGAAAGAAGACCATTCTTACGTTTTTTTATGGCGTCAATTGATATTATTTCTTAAAAGGTCCAAAAGACTCCATAGGATCAACAGAGTTTAGAGTATAAGAAAAATTCAAAAATTGCAAAAAAACTTTTCTTATACATTTCCTAAGAAAAGGAATTCAAACATAAGTTCAAATTAAAAAAAATTATAAGATTGTGCAACTGTCTACAAAGTACAAGTTGGGTTGTTATAAAATAATTCGAAATTCGAACGAAAGGGATTTTGTTTTGTTTTGTTTCAAAACAAACGCTATCTCAGAATAGGCTCAGGATGAGTTTTGTTGCTTTTAATAACTTTGAAATGAAAATGGCTTCAAATATAGAACTTTTAGAATTGTTGAAAGTTTATGTTATTAATAACTAGCTTCTGTCCGCGGCTTTGTTCGCACGGACAGACTTCCGCTCTCACCACTTTCCTCATTCCCTCCCATACTTTTACTCTCATTTAACTCCTGCTGTCGTCTCTCTGTTTTAATATGTACTGACTCTTTTCCGCTCTCATCCCCACTCGTATTACCATTTCATACATATATCCTATAGCGTCTGCCCCGGTCGCACGGGTCCTTGCTTTGGGATACCTAAAAATGAAGTTATACAAAGAAAATGTGGTGTATTCAAGCTTAGGGTTCAAGAAAGAAAATTTTATATATATATATACTGAAGTCCGCAACATAACGCAATCTTTTAAACATCCAATTTTTTTTCGGACGCGAACAGCTAACAATTCAATATGATCCCGCTATTTCAATTGATCATCAAGAACTGAACAAGAACGGAACTGTAAAGGATCAACGTAATCAAAACATTTATGCCAATAGAACAGGCAATGGACATTTATGCCGCACATTTTGGCACTCGCAAATAAATTAAAACCTATAGGGTACTTTTCGTTGACCTGAAATAAATAAATTTGGTAAGATGGTACGTCTCACAGCACAAGTAAAGGGAATAATCCGAAGATTGTTTATTTGTAGTTATTTATATATCACAGCCTCACCGCTTGTATCCTATTCTATTTTCCCTTAGAAATAAAATTTTTCTCACAGAAAAAAGTCGGCCATGTCTTTCTCTGCCCATTTAACTATTTCTGATCTACGTAAAATAGAAAGTATTTATTTTGTTGCGATGTTAGTAATTATGACCGCAGTTCAAACGCGTGATTAAAGTTTTCCAATAACAATATTCACGTGGGAATGAGATAATTTTCGTGCGAAAATTATGTTGTGTTGTTTTTGTTGGTGTTTAACAAAAAATATAAAATAAAATATACCTAAAAATACACACAAGTAATATTACAATTGTTACTAAAGTATTACTTTATATAATAAGCTTGTACTTGTTTTGTACTAATGCTATAGTGGTAAAGAATTCTAAATATATTAAAAATAAAATAATGCACCTACGTACTTGTTAAAAATTATTTAAAAATTATAAAAATATTTTTTGTAAATAATTTCGGAAATATACTGACGTATTTACGAAGTGGTGGATTTATGGATTTTCGAACTGAAAGACAAATGAATCTGATCGATAGGTTGTATTGTAATGAAAAACCCAAAAAATTGTTAAGATGAAAATATTTTTCAGGTAATATATTGAGCCAGAATATTCATAATACATAAATACTACATATATAACTTACTAGCGACCCGCGCGGCAGCTTCGCTTGCGTGAAATTCGTTTCTCATAAGAAATTTTCTAAATTACTGTAAAAACAAAATCCGTATCCAAAGATCAACAACAACAACACATAAATAGATTAAAGAATTTAAAAAAAAATCCTGTCGGATGAATTATAAATCTAATGTATTCTCGAATCAACTTCATAACACACACAAAACTTCATAAAAATCAGTCCAGCTATTTAAGAGTTTAGTCACACACACTGCCAGAAGAAATATAATATAATAATAGTTGACCCGAGCACCCGTTGCTCTGGCTCAGTAGTTATAATAGGTTAATAACAAATATTGAGGTCAAAAATCGAGATAAAAACTATCCTATTTTTTAAGTTGGACCAAATTACACATAGTCATTAAATTTCATAAAGATCGGTTCAGTAGTTTCGGTGCTTATCCCGGACATATATCGTGACACGAGATTTTCATACCTATACATAGATAGATATGCGAAATGTACTAGATACATCCCATTCCAAATGTACAAGGAAAATGCATCCATTGCTGTCAGAATGATCGATTCACGAGCTTCCTACGTAAATAACAAGTTATTGCACTTTAACAAAAACAAAATGTATACAATATGGGTATCTATCCGTGCATAAACCTGGGAATCTGGGATTATCATGGTTTTTCATTTTTCTATTCTATTTCTTATAAACTAATGGGCATAGGTACTTGAAAACTGATATTGAGAATCTTTTCCCTTGTTTATGTTGGCTAAGAAAAATATTAAAACACGAAAGGTTCCATACCACCGTCCAATATAAAAATACACGTTACTTGTATGGGGACTCCCTTCAATTTTTAACTTTGTTTTATTTTTATTATTTGTTTTTATGATGGTCATAGTAGTACATACTTCATGAAAATTTCAATTATAAGCAATGACCTCACAACCACCAATCATCAAAAACGTCGAAATAAACACTTATTGTATGGGAATACCTTTTAATTTTTAACTTTTTTTTTAAATTTACTTTCGTACCCGCGCAGCGATACTAATACATACTCTCTGAACATTTAAAGTATACTATTATTATGGTTTAGACGACACAGCCTGTGGCAGACGGACGCACGGACGGATGGACGGCGGAGCCTTAGTAGTAGGGTTTAACACTTTGATATAACCTTCCTGTCCATCGTATTTGTCTAGATGAATTGTGTGCTGTGACTAAAAGAGAAATGGTGTCAGGTTTCTTGCTGAATCAGTTCCAATCGTAGGTCTTCATCAATCGAGTCCATTGTGTGGGCGGTCACTTACTTTGCTTTATCAATCAATCACTATACTCGTGTACCACCAGTGTATTATATACGAAAAATTATAAATTATTTGACTGACCGGTTGGCCGAGTAGTTAGAAACCCTAATTGCAGCACCAAAGGTCGCGTGTTCGATTCCCGCCCGGGACAAATATTTATGTGCAAAACATGTTTATTTCTTCCATGTCTGGGTGTAAAATATTTATAAATGAATAATAAAGAATATATAGTTACGCATATCAGTTGTCTATTAACCCATAACGCAAGCATAATGCTTGCTTTGGGACTAAGTGGCCCTATGTGGGATCTTACAGGTATTAAGATTATTAATTTAATTTAATTTATTTTCTCTAATAACGCATCTTTTAATTACCTCAGAACTGTTTGTCAACCCCAAAAGAAATTACGTCGTGATGATATAATATAAAACAATTTGTGAAATGACGTGACGTCGAGAATGGAAGAACTGGGTCACGATTCCCTCGACTCTATCAACGAAAACAGTTTCCCCTTTATTCTGTATATGCGCCGAAATATGAGGTGAATCGCATATACCAATGGAATTGTTGGTTCAATTTGCGGATTGTACCCTGATTAGAGTTAAAAATTAAACGTTATGTGACGTTCTCTCGTTGATATAAAGATGTATTTAGTGAAGTAACCTTAATTGTCATCCATAGCAGAATTTATTATAAGACAAAAAAGGGATGTCATTGTACACATAGCTGTACATAGGCGATATTTTATACAATTCTTTATTAATAACAATAATAATAACTGGGACATCCCACAATGTCATCTAGTCCTAAAGTAAGCAAATATTATGATTGTTTTATGGGGTACTACACAACTAATATACATACATAAATATTCTTTATTACATAAATAGGTATAGACATTTTCACACCTAAACACATAACAAATAGACATGTTCATGCACATAAATATTTGTTCCGGGCGGAATTTGAACATGCAACCCTTGACTCCGCAGTTAGGGTCTCTAACCACTCACCCAATCGGGCAAGAAGTGTTTAGGCGTCAGTAATAAAAAAAAAAATTTGTCGTAGTGTCTGTCTGTCTGTTGGTCCGGATGTCACAGCCATTTTATTCGTAGGCGATTAGTGCTATGTATAAAGGTAAAATTTGGCATCCATTTTTACATAAATAACCGTCACAAAGGTACGTATTGAAATATTGATTTTTTCTATTTTGACTTGCAGTATTCAAAGTGAAGGCAAAAGGAAATATTTTTACGTACCTCTTCAAATACGGTAAATTCTAACAGCTACTTTAAAATTAATCAATCAAGTACTTCGATCGTCTTACAAAATAAAGTCCCGTTTACGAAATATTCAGTTATACAATCCTTTTTAGGTACCCTTTAATCGTTTCTAAAAATCTAATTGAATCAAGAGTGAGTACAATAGTACGAATTTTATTGTAAAATTATCACGATTATCTAAAGTAAACTAGTTCACGAGTTATAGTTGATCCCAGTCAATCGCAGTACATGGCTACGGGACCGTACCTTATGCGTGATTCGACCCGCAGTTGATCGACTTTAATTTTCTTGTCTGTTTTTTGTTCCTACGTATTCCTATTTAAAGAACCTATAAAGCTGGTTTGATAAATCTTTCACATTTGAATATACTATAAAGTTCAACATATATAGGGTACATTACTGTTACACTGTTTATTTTCAAAATAGAAAAAGAAGAAAACTGCTGCAGAGCTACTTTTCCCAAAATGGATCAGAGGTGCAAAAAAAGTTTACTTTAAACCGTTGCTAAAGTCAAAATAACCGTATGTGCGTATTTGTATGTTTTATTACTTCTATGAAAATATTATGAAAACATTGCCATCGGTTCTTCTCCGAATTGGGGTTAAGAGGACTTCTAGTATATTATTCGTGTTCTGTGGTGTTCTCATAGTTATGGTCCACTTTAATATTATAAAGACCGGCCAAGTGCTTTACGGATGCGCGCAAAAGTAGGGTTCAATAGCTCTTTCCGAGTCACAAATAAAATAAATAAAATAAAATCGTGGCCGTATCGGTCGGCAGAAGTTGAATTAGTGAGTCATATACTTCAAGCTCAGAACAAAAAAAAATATTAAAAACGTGAAAAGCTTTTCCAATTTTTCCAAGGATTATGAAATTTTTTGTACATTTAATATTATTCTTGCAGCGAACCTGTTTCGAGTATAGAAGGCCGTGCGGCCGTGATTCGAATGCGGGCTTGTACCAATGAGTTTTTTCTGACTTAAGTACATAACTATCACTGACTCCGTACCTCGGAGAGCACATTACGCTGGCAGTCGTTAAAATACACCGCACTTGACCAGCGTGGTGGATTAAGCTCCAAGCCCCCTCACCCTAGGGGGAGTAAGCCCCTGCAATGGGGCATAATGGGCTGGTGGAATGGAATATTGGTTTCCGTATCTGTACAATATCATATACTTCGAATAGGAATTCAAATAGGTACAACTTGATCGATGATGATTCACGAGTTTCACGAGAGAATGAAAGAAAATTTTTTGTTCGACTCTAAACTTTCTAGGTAAAAGAAATCTACTTTCAATGCGTAGATATATATCCCAATTTCTTTTATTTTATCTTATTTAGTTTCGGAATTTCGAGTAATTACATTAATAAAATAGCTTTATTTAATAATAATAATAAAAAATAAATTAATATAACTAATTTTTATTTACGAATTGTGGCATAATTGAAATACCTACCAACGTCTCTAAAAACTTCGACTGCAGTCATAAATTTAACAAGTGGTACAGCTGTCGGTAAAAATTTCGTTCCTCGAAATTCCGGCTTTGACAAAACAAGACGATATTGCCTTCATCGGTCTTCTGTTCTGTCATTTGACTTGGTTCAATAGACAGATATGTTGCGATAACTCTGAAGCCCTTGTTTCACTCCATCGTATTCTCAATAAGTTTTCTATTAAAGTGGCGTACATCGTATCGCTTGGGCAGAGAGACCTGTCCGTTGCATCATTTATATTCTGACAGTTCCGATGAAGATTATAACCTCATTTCTCGTCATCGCGCCATCAATCACAGAGCCTGGGTAGAGAATTTCCAACTTTCACCTTGGCGTCTTCTATTGAAAACATTCGTATATCTATATGCTTACAAATTTATTTTTATTTGAGGTTATTTTTCTGGCCAATTTCTGTCCAAGGTTTATAATTAATTAATTAATTAATTCGATTTTGTTGCTATACAAATAGAGTATCTTGCAGATTAAAATAAATTTTATGGCTTGCCCAAATATTAAATCTGAATAACGATTTGAATATTCATTATCAACTAGTGGTCATTATCAAATAGTGGTCGAAATTCGACCGCTATTCATTAAATTTTTAAGTTTGAACGTTATTGAGGTTCCTTTGTCAAAGAGTTTTTATCTTTGCCTATCTTTTTCAAATTATATAAAATTTTAATAGAAAGTCAATACAAACATAAAAAAATGTACATTTTTTATTGAAACTAAACCGGGCGGTTAATAAAATTAATAATCCATTGATATACCAATAATATAACTAGATGTGCTGTCTGCGTTCTAAAGTATCCGTGCAGGAAGTCATCCAAAACGCAATAAGTCTTCCAACCGACTTTTAGTCGGTGTAATGGCTTAGCGCCGAGTAAACGTGCGCATGCCGACTTGTATCGTAAAACTTTGTGAAACTACTCGTCAAAGACGCAAAAAAGAGCTGAATATCGTATTTGCAGTAAGTAAACATTATAATTTAACATTAGTTTATGCCTACAGATGGCTATTCGATTACTTTTAATTTAATTTGAACATTATCACGATTCAATTCTCGTCACGTTCCCGTAAAAAGCGCGACACGTCCGAACCGTAATAAGTATTTGCTTGCACTGACGCGCACAACGGTGCAGGGCCGCGGGCCGCCGCGGCCATATCAGCCCACGCTCGTTGCGGACGCTTTTATTTATTTTTTAGTTAGCGACTACAAATCCTTATTATTAAATTGTTAAATCAATGATGTAATCTATGAAACTAATGATATTGATGACTCAAAACTTCTGTGTAGACGATGTCTGTGAAAAAAAATCTCATTGTTTTCTAAATGCCCTTGATCGTTATATTCGGAAATATAAAATCTCAAACCATAAATTGATCAAACTCTACTTGCTGCTGTGTACAACTGACCATATCATTAATTAATGGTTACCATTTTGAACTGGTACGTATAAAAATTGAAGAAAATTGTAAAAAAGCTATTTACTTTCATTTTTCATAGGACATTCCTTTGCAAGACTTGATCCTTATTAGTAACAATACCGACTAGTGCAAAAATATAGGAAGCTACATTTTAATAAAATCAAGTAGTTTTATTTTCGGTGAAAGGAACAGATTTTTCAAAATGTGGATATACAGTTTTTGCTTTCTCGAAAATCTAGCTCAGGCTCCTTTGAACACTTTTCGCTATTCCTCATAACTTAGGATTTGGCCATACACTCACATCTCAAAAATGAATCCTGTCTATATATTTTAGCTTTGTGTACTTACTCCCACTCCATATAATCTTTAACTATGTCAAATCTCACTCTCCTACGTGCGCGTAATATGCTTAAAATGGGGTACAAAGTTTAATATAATACTGCATGAAATGTATTTAATCCATAGAAACATATTCGGCGCTGACTAATATTACTTTAATTAATAATAATAATACCTGCGACATTCCACAGAGCGCCATTTAGTCTCAAACTAAGCAAAGCTTGTAGTATGAGTACTATACGACTGAAATAAACTTAAATATTCTTAAAATATATACATAAATAGATATTTTACACCCAGACACGGAACAAATAGACATGTTCAAGCACACGAATTTGGCTCGGGCTGGAATTGAACCCGCGACCCTGGTCTCCGCATTTAGAGTCTCTAACCATTCGGTCGATAGGTCAGTCTAACAACTCCGGTGTTTATGTCGACCATAAGGCTCAGCGCCTTAAACCACAATATTTGTTGGCGGATTTTTTTATAAACCTTAACACAATTTTGATATTTTAGTGACTATTTAAATAATAAAACCTATTGCACGATTTCCATAAATTATTTTTTGTATGCCATATAAAAGTCGCCTTATTGACTACCCAGTGCTTAAAGTGATGGAAGAGTAAGTTCGCTTTATTGACTTAAAAAGTCGGAGCGGAGTGAACGTAACTAGACAAACTAAGTTACCGCGCTGGTGTGAGGGAGTGAACGCGTTATGGCGTTTTCACTTACCCAAACTAAATACCGACTTCCAAGTTCCAAATGATTCAGTTATTTTGAGTTGCTTGTATACAGTCGAGGCAAACGTCGAAACTGTTTTATATGGTTTTCACGATGTTTGTGCTGAGTTTGTAAATGAAGTTGAGTTTAAACGTGTTATTTATTTTACGCGAATTTAATTTATGAACTAGCGGCTGCCCACGGCTTCTCTCACGTGGATTACGAAGATTGATACAATGCGTTTTCCGTTCTTTACCTGTTCTATACATTCTATAATATGAACATGACGTTTTTTCCGTGTTTCAGGTAAAATAATCTCAAAATCAGTTTAGTAGTTGTTTACGGGTAAGAACGTACCAAACAAATTAATTTTCATAATTGTATGCACGTTTGGATTTAACACAAATTTGTAGCTCATATTCAGGATGCAGGCTATCAATTTTCATGAAATGATCCCGCAGTTTTTGCGTAAGGCGCTTACAAGAACGAAGCGATTTCTGATTTCATTTGTATAGATATATTTACTATTAAATTACTTTACAAATATTTCTCAATAATGAATAAAAATTAACTTTTAATTCAAGTTAACATTAAGTTTAAATTCATACATTAAGTGTCCTGCAAGAAACATATAGTATATACACAAGTGTTAAAATTGGTGTGTTATCGTAAAAACTCTAAAACAAAAATACAAGTATTAAAACCAGCCAAGTGTGAGATGGTATGTGTTAAAGATCACGACTTAAATACAAAAGATTTTTTTTAAATGGCTAACACAAAATATACGTCGAGTGGTTGTACAAAACCCTTGGTGTACTAGGCCGATTTCTTTAGTTAAAAGTTAATACTGGGAACTTCACTAGACATAACAAAGACCTTCTGATGAAAAAAATAGTTTCTTTCGACTTAGCTTGAGATAGTATGATAGAAGATTTAAAAAAATGTTTAATTTTCTGTCTCTGTTATTTATGAATATATCGAAAAGGAACTTATGCAAATTCATTTAAAGAAGATGTAAACAATATTGTCAGTGTGCCATATATGTTCTTAGACATCATGCATTCGTCGTTCGTCGGGCCTCTAACTTTTAAACGGATTAGCAGTTTCAGAGTTATGATTTGACATCAGTTCAGAGTTATAACGTGTATGCCTATATTACCATACCATCAGACCGTTAGTGTCCCACTGCAGGGGCTTGGGCCTCGCCTCGGGATGAGAGGGTTTGGAGCTTAATCCACCATGCTGCTCCAGTGCAAGTTAGTGGGTTCTATTGACTATTGATGGTAACCGAGACCGACGGCTTAACATGCTCTCCGAGGTACAGTCAGTGATAGTTATGTACATAAATTAGAAAAACTCATTACTACATGCCTAGGAATTCGTACTAACGAGAAGAGGGTTCACTAACACTCGGTTACTACGACACGCATGTAATACCAAAATAATATTTTTAAATATTGATTTAAATAACACGCCCTAATAGATATGTTTATTTCTTTTTTTATTTATGACGTAAGTCATACGCACTTCAGAAAAGTTTACTTACTTGAAATACTCACGTACAAGTTTCACTGTAATCTTAACAAAATAATTTGAAAATTAATCAAGACGAAGGTAGGTATTGACTGACCGGTTAGCTGAGTGGTTAGAGACCCTAAATGCAAAGCCAGAGGTCGCTGGTTCGATTCCCGCCCAGGACAAATGTTTGTGTGCATGAACATGTCTATTTCTTTCGTCTCCAGCTGTGAAATATTTATATAATAATAATATTTGTATATATTATAAAGAATATTTAAGTACGTTTATCAGTTGTTTGGTACCCATAATACAAGCATAATACAAGCATAATACTTGCTTACTTTGGGATGAGATGGCGCTGTGTAGGGTATTCCCAGATATTACTACTATATATTTGTCTAATTTATAAGTGACAGTTAATAATTTTTTGTAAACAAATATTTTGTGTAATACACAGGCCGTTATTTAAATTTCTAATCATCGACGAATATTACAATATAATATTAGACACGCAATGTTAAATAAGTTATTAAGATAGCAACTCAGGCGGCTTCATATTCTGTAGTGTGGGCGGGTACAGAAATTACCATTTCATAGCTATACTGTTATTATAAAGAGGAGAGATTTGATTTATTGTTTGTAACGGATAAATTCCAAATCGCCTATAGAAAGCTAAACGTGTGGATTACACATTTGCACTAGGACCGCTGTAATTTTTTTGCATAAATATATATAGTCTATATACTGAAAAGTGACATGGACTACTTTTTGTCCCGGAACAAGTCCAGGTGAGCGGAGCCGCGGGCAGAAAGCTACTTCTTTATATTCTTGAAGAAACACGTGAAAAATTATTTCATTAGTTTTACTTGTACAGAATAATTTATTACTATACTATATACAATTGTTTTCATTGTGGATATCGGAGCTTCGCATTTTAATAATTTGTTTCAGTTATTCTCAGACGTTATTGTCTCTCACGATACGAATAATATGCCAAGGTTTCCAATCCACTTTTTTTCATAAAGTACGTACCTATAAATCTGTAACTTGATTTCATCTAACCGCTGAGACGTATTCGTATAAGTTCATTTCGTACTTGTTTACCAAATATCAGGGGATAATCTTCGAGACGTAGTTAACGTTCCAGGACGCGGAGTAAACCTTGTCTGATCTAACACAATTTTAGTATTTGAGTTGATATTCTGCCAGGAACTCAAACACTATGCCAAATGGCTCGACAGGATATTCCAGAGATAAAACTATTCCGTACTCAGTTTCTGAATTATTGAAAGCTGCTCGCTGTGATAAGGAGTTGGATGATTGATTTCTAAGAACGGTGATATTTGTAGAGATATCGATGGTATTGATAGATTAATTTGAATTTGAAGAAGAATTTGGTTTATTATATATTAAAATTCATTATTGAAAGGTTACCAAACTCCTTGTTTCTGAACTGTTGTGATTCACATTATTATTTAATGACTGTAAGTATACTGAAGAAAATTTGGACCCTTTTTTAATATGTGACACACGTATTTCTTAATATTTAAATTATTTTTGTGTGGTATCCGTTCTTTCGATTTATATTTCAACAGCAATTTAAAAAATTTCCTAGACAGTAGGTATTATCTATAGACTGAAATTGTTACGTAAACATATTTTCTCCGAAAGATTTATCGATACAGCGTGCTACTAAGTCAAACATAAATACATAATACTTACAAGAAAATGGAGGGGTATCCCGCCAGCGACTGCCAACCTACGCAATAGTCAGTCACCCGCGCGTCCCCAAGGTAATACGATTACTTTGTGACCCCATCTCTCAGTAAGTAGTGATATATGTACTAAAAGAATTAAAATAAAACAACTATTTAAACAACTGTTATTTTTACCGAAAACCATTACCTATATAATATAATATTATATTTATTAAACTTTGGAAGAAACAAATAAAATCTACTTAATCTTAATTTCCTAAACTTAATAAATCTAAATCTTGTTGTTTATGTTTCATATAGCGACCTGTCCCGACTTCGCACGAATAAATTAAACATGCTTCTATCTACTCGTAGAATAATTTGTCCGAATGAAGTTATTTGGAGAAATTATTTTAAACCTTCAGCATTTCATGCACTTTATGATTGTCCTTTACACAATACAATTTGAATTACTATCTTATGAACTATAGCGAAATAAAAATAATATTACTATGAAACAGACGGCGTGAACCAAATTTGTGCATACGTGTGCAGCAGTGAGCACTGCGGAGTGCACGCAAGGTAGCTAATGAGACGTACTAATGAGTCATAAATATATGACGTCATCGTCACAGAGGCGACATGTGAAACTTTGTTTATATTCTGCCTATTGAATTGGGTAATGTTAGGGAACGTAGTAAAATAAATTGAAAGAGGCAAAACTGGTTTTAAATACAATGTATATTTTAATTAATACTTTGTAAACACATTTTCCCATATACGTAAAACAAGGATGCATTAAACTATAATTGGTACTGAATATAGGTACTAGAATATGCGCTTGCACTAACTAGACCCGCTACTTTATCTCACTTTGCCTTATCGGTAAAGAAATGATCGAAGTGCAATGAAAATCATCGTTGCAATGTGATATAAAGTTTACTTAGCCTTAAATAAAATTAGCTTAGTAAGTTTCTGACTGTAAAATACGCTGTGACAGACAGACAGACAAATGACATAGGTTGAGTAATAAATAAACTAAAAAATAATCAGTTATACCCAAGTAATATAGTTCCCCAATATTTTATATCTACGTATCCAAACTATACGGTTTACTCCCCATAATCTATGATTTTCTAGATCTAAATAGAAATGGCGGCAAAAGCTAAAATTTGTTTTGATTGATTTTAGATGATGGTTGGCTTACTTATCTATGATAAATTACGCCACTATCTTTTTTCTTCGAATTTGACGTTTACATTTTTACACGTTTTTAACACGCACGACGGCATTTTTGAATTGTCACCTGATTAGGCAAAAGTTATGAATGTTGTATAAAGAAATATTTTAATTTGTTTTTATGTATATATTCTTTATTTTTTCAGAAATCTACAGAATTAGAAATAAAACACATTAAAAATACTCCAAGTAGGATGCAATTACGATACATATAAATCTAATTAAATCTAATCCACACGTTCGACGCAACAAGCTGATATGTCACTACAACAGAAAAAAGCACTACGGCTTACGTATATGCTCTGCTACCCGTGCGAAGACGGGGCGGGTCGTTATAAAATAAAGTCCCCCGCCGCGTCTGTCTCTCTATCTGTCTGTCTGAACGTGATAAACTTAAAAACTAACAAATGGATTGGCATATTGTTGCCACCAATGGACAAAGTTATTCGAGAGGAAGGTTTACGTGTATAATGTATTAATGTTTTGTAGACATTTGTTGAAATATGACGATTATTGTTGAAGAAGTCGAAAAAAAATCAAGACAGCTGGGAGCTTTCTTCGAAAACGCTGCCTAATCCTTTTGAGATGTAACAAAACTAGCGACCGCCTGCAGCTTCACCTACGTAGACTACACATTCTTGTTAAAGTGATCTATTATTAACATTCGAGATGGTTTCTGTGTACTTTTTGCTGATATAAATTTTAGTTACTGTCATATAAACTTTTGACTCCCACCTCCCTCTTATTTGAAAATAAAAAACTCTGAAACACGTCGTTACTTATTCATGATTAGCGGTTGTGCCCGGCTCCTCCGCGCGGGTGGACTACAGAAACGTTCTCCATCGCGTTCTCCCTCCACTCCCCTTTCCTAACACTCCATTCCTAGATAACAAACGTATTTAATTTGATAAGGATTCATATCATGTTTAAAAAACATCCAAAAAAGGTCCAGTAACTGAAATTTAAAAATAGTGGCCTTTTTTTTCAATTTTGATCACAGATTCGTGTTCGGAGTTCACGCCTACTCGTAGGTATCAAATTTGGAAGGAGTCTATAGAACTTTTGGATATCTATTTTGAAAGCAATAAAAAAGTGCATGTAATTTTTGACCACCTCCTTTTCATACAGGTAAAGTTTCATTAAATTATGTTCAGCGGTTTTGGAGATTGCTGAAACAGACAGACAGATTGCACGATTTTATGTACATAAACCTTCCCCAAAATTTAGGCTATCAAATACAAAAAAAAAATTCAAATCTAACTCGTATAGTTCCAGAGATCAGCGCGTTCAAATAAACAAACAAACAAACAAACAAACGAACAAACACTCTTCAGCTATATACGTATATTATTAGTATAGATTATAATATTACTAATGATTATAAGTTATATAGCTACTACTATATAAATTTCCCCGAACATTAGAAAATCTTTATTAGTTGCTATCCCTATGCACGCACACATAGACGGTTAGGTTGACGTTCCGGAGTTTAAGAACGTAACCTCACACACACTAGTCTATCAAAGTTGGCCGGTCAATTATCCGACGTTGTATTGCGACGTTTTCTCTATGCGTAATTTCTCTAAGACTGCTGCAAATAAACAAACAAACAGACAAGAAAATTAATAGCTATATTATTGAGTTCTGAGATGTCTATTTTTTTCAAAAACATCTTCCATCATACAAACCTGAATCCGTTTCAGTTTCATAAGCAGGTAAAAGACAAATATATTGATATTATAGGCATAAAATTATTGGATCTCATTTCCTTGTTCCATCCTGGCATATAACAAGAGCAACAAGATTTCGTAATAGGTCAATCACAAAATGAAATATATATTTTTCAGTTTATTTCATATCCTGTTTATTATCGCCCTCATTTCAAACGAAAAATAAAACGAGGTTGACGAAAAGTAATTTCAAGAAATGGTCGCATTTGAAGTGTGAAGTGTCCCTCTGTCGACAGAAAATAATTTCGGAAGCTTTTATAAAGTTTTGTTACGAGTAAATTACGTGTTATATTTTATCAGAGCTTTTTTCAACGTTGAAACACTTTCATGATTTTATCAGGCACATAATGACATCCAGCCATTAGAGTAAAGATAACAAAAAAAAACTTAAAGGCCATAATGAAATATAAACAATGCGTTACTAACATAGACATATATATACTAGCGTAGGAGACCAACTGACATCTAAACATCGCATGACCGAAACGGAAATGAGTATGTGTGCAAAATTCACATGTGGTTGAGCCAGTTTTAGTGATGTGTATAGGTGTTTTTTATATTATCGATAGCACGTAGTACTTTCATGATAATGTGTCGTTGAAATTACCGCGTTATCATAAGTCGAAATCGGCAATCCTATTTATTATTTTGAATCTGCTATACTACATAATTTTTGTTTTGAGTTACTTTTCCTAACTTTTAGTTTTTTAAAATGACAAATCATCAATCAGTCAATTCAAATGCCATTTCCTTTACTCCAATAAATATTTTTTTTTTGTTAACAGTTGATAATAAAAAATTTGCAGAAGTAAAGAAAGCGTTAACATCATTATGGAAATTTTAATATTTAGTTGAATACAAGCCAAGTAATAAATAAAACAATATAAATAAACGATTTTTATTTTTAATTACAATACGTCACGTTGCAACGCATAACAACAAAATTTTAACTCTTTGTAAACAAAAAAATGAGAATGTACAAAACACAAACATTTACAATGGAGAAGTTCATGATGTTCAAAATATACAATTTAACTCGATAGAATTGAAAGATAAACCAAAACTAATAAAACAGTGAAAGTTTTTTTTTTTTAAATTCGTCTTGGTACCCAAAACACAAGCTAATGCATAGTTTGGGGCCACGACGTTGTAATGTGCACGTTATTATTATTATTATTATGTATTTTCGTGCGGTTTGACTGGTGGATTCTTACTGCCCATGACGTCACATTGTCTACTCGATTGAGTGTCGCGTCGTCTCACTACACCACAAATTATGCCTTGGATGCCTTGGACTAGTCTATAATATCTTTTGTTTCTTTGTGTAATAGGTAATTAAGTTTTATTTGAATATAAAGGAACAAGTTTTTGTAAAAGACAAAGTGATAATTTGCCTAAAATTGATATTTTCACTGTGATGGACTTTTCTTCAAATCCATTTTATATTAGTGCTGAAATAAAGGTTTAGGCTCCAAAGTTGAAGGTTCTGGTGATATATCCCGGTAAACGTACGCTGACACCGATCGCTTGGTCTTCAGATTGACCTGTACAGAAATTACAGTTGGCATAAATGCTCTGACTTTAGATAGTAAGTATTATTAGTATATTACTTAATATACCTGCTTAGTAAGCACATATGAAAAAAAAAGAAACCCCTAACGGCACAAATTCAGTAGGTATAGATCCTTTCTTCAAAAGTCGTCGGTGATTTAGTTAGACAAAACAGTTATCCGTAAAATGTCTACTGCAAACCAAAGAATGTTTTCGAGGAGTCCCACCTGTTCTATTTAACATTTTTTTCCATTGTTCTATGCTAACCGTGTTTACAGGAAACCTGGATATTATGAAATAGTCATCATTATCAGGAAGCATTTTTTAACACCGCAGTTTCTTGGAGGAAAATGAGGTTAAACTATTGTATACAGTAGTTTTGTCATTCAAAGTTTAATTATTTACGACGTTCATAATCAGAGAGCAGATGGAACGTCAGACTTGAAATCATAAATAAATAACGATTAAAATTAAATAGAGCATCAGATTTTAAATCATAAATAAATAACGATTAAAATTAATTGTATATATATCTTATATATTCATTTGAAAAAGTCTTGTATTTACATATATACCCTATGTGTAGTATATATGTATAGATGTCATACTTTCCCTTACAATGTGCTGCCAGGCTAAATAAACCTCACTGTTATGGAACCTCCTTTGAAGGTTTCATAAATATGTACCTATAAAAAGTGTATAAAAATAAGATGTCATGTTTGACATCTGTCTTTCATTTTTCCATTATTAAGAAATATAGTATCGTTTCCATTATTTTATTATTTTAAGTTTATTTGGGGAAGACGAGATACGTAAGAGGGAAAAGTGGACCCTCCTCCAAGTGAAACCGATTTCTGTACACTCACAATATGTTTAAAAACAGTTAACGACATCATTCCAGTGGAACAGGTGCAATTAGGTAATATCAAATTTACAAAATATTTATATTTGAAAATATCGACATATCGATACATTTTGTGCAATCCCTATGCTTCATTGTTTGATTGTAATTTTACACAATATTTTTGTATCGTACACATAATTGTTTAAAATAACAAATTATTTACAAAATAAAGTATTTACCGTATACTACTGATGTATAACCAAGTAAATTTAGGATCGCTTTTTATAAAAATAAGCATTAAGATAACAATATGTTATTGGCAGTACTTACCGGTGAAATGTCTCTTTATTTGGATTATTAACATATGTTACAGTGCAATTTAAAACTGAACACTACACCATTTTTATCACAAGAATTAATTTTTGTAGAATTCAAAACGATTATAACACAAAATAGAAAACAAAGCTGGACCTTATTTTGACAAGTGAGTAAAGAAGACTAAATGTGTTCAAAGAGGTTTTACGTCAGATTTTCTTGCATTTCTTTCTCGCATGTAGGATTTCCGCAAAGAGCTGGAATGGAGCTGGATGTCATTCGCACACTGTGTTCCTCTCTTACGCTAGTATATATACCTTTATGGTTACTAATGTGTCCATTCTCTTTCAGAGTATGAATTGAGGCCCATGATTGAGGCATATTTTGACGAGTCCATGACATTTTTGATTTCCTAGAAAAGCGCATAGACAATATTTATCGGTTTACATTTTTTTATTTAAGGTATGTGAGAATACAATGCTGAATGTTCTAGCAAGTAAATCTGTTTTTTTTTTTTAGTTTTTAAAGAGTTTTTAGTGTATTAATAGCTTTTAGCCCGCAGTTGGTTATATACGTGATTTATACATTGGTGTTTTTGGCTTTAACCCATATTGAACCCTCATTAGTATAATAGCTACATTAACACCCCCTTTTTTCCCTTTGAGATTTGCATTAAAAAAAATCGGTAACATAATAATACTTGGGACATCCCACACAGCGCCATCTAGTTCCAAAATAAGCAAGGAATGCTTGTATTATGGGCTATCAGATAATTGGTTTACGTAATTTGTTTTTATTATATAAATATATCATAGAGTGAATTAACTTGACAGCAGCGTTTGGTTTTAGTAGAGTCATATATGTCAATTCACAAAATGGACAGTACGCAATGTCGCGGGGTTAGCGGAGTTTTCTCGGGGGTGAAGAGCGGCGAGCGGGGACCTTACGTACTGAGACTCGGACTAAAATTGGCTATCTTACACGAGCTAACTAGAGTATGTGTGGACAGACGGTAAACGCAGAAGAGGGCTCCTAGTTTGTTCGTACTTTTATGGCGTATATAGATACTTTTCACACCCAGACCCAGAACAAATAGACATATTCATGCACACAAATTATTTATGCAAGCTCTCGATCTCGTCTTTTTAGAAACAAAATTTTGTAAATCAATAAACGACTGAGTCGTATTCATTATTTTTTTCGTAGATTTTATTTGTATTCCTCATTTTTTCCAAATAAACTTTAACACACCTTTTCACTCTCAGTTGATCTGATGCTTCATGATTTAGCAATTTCGTGCACACTTAGGGCCTGAATTTTTTGTAACGCTAAATTTCGTTTTCCGCTCCAGCTGACAAGTCTGGAATTATTTAGTGGACAAGAAAATCCTTGAGTTTTGAATACAAAGTAACTTAATAAATAAATAATTATTAAAATTATTAACTTATAAAAATGTATGTTATAAGTTAATAATTTTAATAATTATTTATTTATTTACATTGCATTTTAAATTTACACTGAAGATCTAATAAGCATAAAATGAAAGGAGGAAATAAAGTCAGCTTTTATTAAAATTGTTGTTTATAATAAGTACAGTAATTTTAAAGACCGTTACACTTATTGCTTGTTATAAGGATCACTTCTTCCGTTTAACACGGACCGGTTATTAAAAATGCAGTATTAATTAAGGTTTATTTTTTTTGAATTTTAAAATATCAAATAATATAAATTCAATATAAAAAAGGATCTTTTATAAATATGTTAAGTCTGATCGGCCATCTCACGGTGTGTTAGAAAGGTGTTAGGGATTATTATAATTTAGCAACAATTTTCTTATTTATGAAAATTAAATCTCGCTGATAGTTATTAAAATTGAAAACAATGACGTTCTATAACAACCTCTTAAAATATTCATTTGAAATTTTTATGAATTTGCCAGATACTAAAAAAAAAACATTTAATGTTGAAATTGTCTCTATGACTTTATCTGGACAGTTGAGCTTATTCCGCTGCCTTCCACAGCAAAAAACAAAAAGCAAAAAGTAAGTGTAAAATATTGGGATTAGTCACTTGGACAAATGAAACTGTAATCAACTTGAATCAATCAAAATATTATAATCTTATTTAGTGTGATATGTTTTAAAAAAATGTATGAAAAATTTTGGTCCAAGCGAAGCACACACAAGCGAAAAAAATGATGGGACGGAAAAATTTGTTAACGACACGTTGGAAAGTTATGTACAAATCACACGTTGGATGCGAAAGGCTATATGTGGTGGCGAGCCTTGGGAGACGCCTATATCCTGGAGTGGAGAAACACGGGCTAATGATGATGACGCTGTACAAAATTGCTGAATCTAGATTTCTTAAATAGTATAAACGTTTTAAGCTAAAACTTTCCAATAGTATTATGTTACCTACCTAATAAAACAGAAGCGATTTATTGTGGATTTCTAATAGCGATGAAAGCTCGATATTTCCGCAAAAAGTCTTCAAGTTATGGATAGTATCTACGGATGGAAAAAAAGTATTTCAAATACAGCATTGAATAGGGTATCATTCAAAAGATGTCCCGGAACACTATTAGACGAAAGGGTCGAGCATATTTTATCGGTTCAATATCCAACATTATTGAGTTATTGTCGAATAGCATTTTACCTTGGAACTTTTTTGGTTGTTGTTGATAAAATATGAATCTAATCTGTATGTATCAAAATTAAAGTGTTGCATGGATAAATGATGCACGGTGACCTATTAAAAATAATCTAGGCGATAGACACCTATTCAATTGTATTGCGATGGTCTATTCTAGTGTTTAGGGGTCATTAGTATTTTAACGTAGAAACCGACTATCGCAATATAAATAACAGGATGTTCGTCGTCTAGATTATCGCAACTGGTTAACCTTTTCCTAAGTTAGAATGATGAAAAGTATTGTTACGCACTTGAGGTAGAGATATTTTTGTATGCACGAAAACACTGAATTAAGTTGTTCTTATATTAGGCCTCCCTCATTAGTATTTAAACGATGAAACAGACTATCACAATATAAATAGTATGTTTGCTCCTTGACTCTTCCTAAAAAACTGACTGGCGCCTGCGCCCGAACTCCTTATATCTCTATATGCGCCGAAATCCTGGCCCGGAAGTATCTCAAAATTTTCATTGTCGTTCTTTCGATTTTGAAATTATGATTGTAATTTATTATGGTAATAAATCACATCATCCATGTCTTTATCTTTTGGGACGTGCCACCTCTAAAATAGAAATTCACCTCTAATTTATTTTAATCTAGAATATTTCCGTGTTCGGCCGATATGTTTGTGAAACCGCGTGATCTTTCTAGTACTTTCTAACATAGACAGGGTTCTATGCATAAATGTCACAGCATTAATTCGACACTGGTAAGTTTCACTTTGTTGCGACCTCTGATGATACGTAAAAACAAGAATGAATAGGGTTTGGGAATAATTTAATGTGTGCGGGTTGGTAACAAAATAGATAGTGAGAACAAGGGGACATGCAGAATATAATTGTCTCTCTCTCCAACGAAATTAGAACAAACCGTTATATTAGCAGAATTAATATTTTCTTTTATTTTTTATTAATAATAATAATTTCTTTGGCTTATTTCAGTATTGAACCGTGGGTATAAATTAAAACGATATGGTAAAACGGTATTGTATCTTATAAGTATACCAGTGCCGAGTGTTCGTAAGATTGCGATATGTAATTTGCAACCCATTCTTACGCTTAAAGCAGACCTTAATGCTTTATATACAAGTAACATACTTATCGACGACCGCCTAGCCTAGTGGGTAGCGACCCTGCCTGCGAAGCTGGAGATCCCGGGTTCGAATCCCAGGTCGGGTCAGTATTTATATGAAGAATATCGATACTGGTACCGGGTCATGGTTGTTATATGTATGTGGTGTTTTCGCTTGGTACCCAAAACACAAGCTAATGCTTAGTTTGGGGCCTAGACATTGTTGTCATGTATACGTTATTAAATTATTAATTAAACTTATATGCACTGAAAAATGTGTTCTTCAAAAAATATGATGGTGTACCGTCATCATAATTTTTTTTTAAAGTTTACATCACAACAACATCTAGGCCCGAAACTAAGCATCAGCTTGTGTTTTGGGTACCAAGCGAGGACACTACATACATATAACAACCAAGACCACGTACCAGTACCAATATTCATTATATAAATAGGTACTGACCCAACCTGGGATTCGAACTCGGGGCTCCTAGCTTCGTAAGCAGGGTCGTTACCCACTAGGCCAAGCGGTCGTCGTACTTCGTAAATACAATCATAAATACGACCATCATAAATAGGAGGAAACCGAGAAAGAAAAACTACACATCATCATAATTACGTTGCAGGAACCATAATTTCCGCTTAATAAATCATATGAAATTTTATTTTTCGTCGTTCGTTTATGACTGTACTTTTTGTAAAAAAAAACTAGTGATGGAGAAGTGTCGACGATCGATGTCGAGGACGCACTGTAAAAAGCGTTCAATCAGTAGAACAACAGATGACCGAGACAATAAAGTAATAGGAATATGAAGAAGAAAAAGTACGCGTTAACATTATTTATGGTCCATGTTGTATCCACTTAACGTAATTAGGCTGAGGCGTATTTTTTCCTTCTTGTGTTCCTCTTATTTTTTGGGGGCCTCGGTTATCCATTTCTCTACTGATAGTGAACCACCACTTAAAGAAAACTTTTCTCAGTGCGAGCACGTAACACATTTAAGTTATGATTATTTTAGCACAATTTAGACATTATTTTTTTTATAAACCATATAGTTTATAACATTAACCTAGGCACTACACATTAGCCCATTTGGGTTAGGTTCAAGGTCACGAGCATTTGAATGACGGACAATTGATTGGTAATGATAGATGCCAAGTTAATAGGTTAAATAACCGTAAAAGTCTGACAAATGATGAAGGTCAGAATTAAATATTAGAGATAAATAAATTTTGCATTCGTTACGTAGTACTAAGTAGTGAACATAGAATTAATACACTTATACTGAATATTTAGAGGTTACCTTGTAGTAGAACCTAAAAATAATAATGAATAATATGTCAATATATCTTATAATTTACTGTGTAAATTAATAGGAATAAACTTTTACCTAATAAAATACAAAAATATAGTAACATAATTTCCGAATGTTTAGTATTCGTATAAACACTTATATTATAAATATATATTTTTTAAATACATGAATAAAAATAATAGAAATTAAGATTTTATCCAAAACACAAATAATATAATACAGTAAACAATAAATATATATTTATTGTATATGAACAGATAAATTTAAAAATTAGTATCGATAAGTCTCGTATCAAATGTAGATAAAGCAAGCATTCTGGTGTTCTTAATATTCCTAGTAGATTTAAGGCATCCTCTGTTCTATCCATGTTTTGCTGCGCCTTTTATGACAGGGTGCACAATAATGCCATAGCGTGTCTAACTATTTCCCATGTCATGTAAATGTTTGCTAGAAATTGTGGAATGTATAAAAAATTGAAAAAGACTTATTTCATTCGTTGAAAAACCCAACTATGATAAAATTAAAGTGTGAACGGAATCGCAAACTACGACACGGTAACAAATATAAAAAATAATTACGACACGAATACAAGTAAAAAAGTGGGATTTGTATTTTACTTTTTCGACGTTTTCTTTCTCATTACATTTTAATTATTATAATTTGTGAGTTTAAATTTCACGGTCTAATGAAGCCAAATATTATGACATCCCAGATTTACAAATAGATAATTGGATGACCGATAGGTTGAGTGTTTTAAAGAAAATATTCAGATATTAAATTGTAAAAATAAAGGTTGATGGTTTCAATTGTTTACTAGTGTTCGTTCGTGTGGACTATATAGTCGTGTTATTAATAATAATTAAAAATATTTCAGACTTTGCCCATAGGTGTTACTATTATGTACTTAACTTATGTTAGTATAAACTAGGTTACAATAATTAGGGTAAGAAGAAAAATCAAATAATTAGCTGTCTACTTGACCGTCTGTATGCACCCAACGCTCAAGAAGTGGAGAGTCCCAACGGTATGCCATAAATTCCCAGAATGCTGTTGGTACTGCCGCACATGCGATTTAGCATGGAGGCGCATCGCTTGCGCAAGATCAATGCAAAACCATCAATGTGCGCCTCTGTGAACATGTGAGAAGCACTGCAAAACCGTGGTAGCCCCATCAGTCCCCTATTGGCATTATCATGCTCAAAATCATACTGGACGCGTAGGCCACTGAGCACCTTCTGCGTATACAACCTATTGCACAGACTGCACGTTTAAATGACTGACAATATGCTTTAATCGGTAATTGTCGTGATAGCCGAGTGGTAGCGAACCCGCTTCTTGTTTAGAAGGCCTTGGTTCGAATCCCAAGATATGTACCATTAGTTTTTTCTAACTTATGTAAATAACTATAACTGACTCTGTGTCTCGGAGACACGTTAAGCCGTCGGTTCCGGTTGCTGTTAATAGATGGCAGTCGTTACAATCCACCAACCCGCATTGGAGCAGTGTGGTGGATTAAGCTTCAAGCCCCCTCATCCTGAGGAAAGGCCTAAACCCCTGCAGTGAGCATTAATGGGCTGATGGTATGGTACGCTTTAAAAAGCGTAACCTTAGCAATTTAGCATCCCTTGCACATCGAGCAAACTTGAGGGCCAACATGTCAATTCTTATTAGTTATTCACCTGTATGCTAAATTCATCAAAATCTGTTTAGAAATTCCTGAGATTATATCTCCGACGAAATCCCATAAAGTTTTTTGATTTTTAATATTAGTGTTAAGAATATATAATCGAAATAGGTTAAATGTAGACTAGTCAACGTGGGACACCTTGCGCATACATAACATCACATATGCGTCCGTTCATCATTATCAGGATAGCCATTAGTTTGCAAACCTTAATACGTAACAGATAATTTTTGGTATTGTTAAATAGGAGACATTCGTTTCCATGAAAGTGTGATATTACCACTGCTGGCTTACATAAACTCTTTGGTACAAAATCATGTCTAGTTCACGAGTTCAAAAAGGTGTTTATTCTTGGAATAGTTCCTAAAAATATGAGCTTGTATATATGTATACTCTTTTGCTTCGGAATGACGTCTAGAAAAATGTATTGCAATTTTTGGTTAGCACATAAAAAATTACAAAAGCTATAAACAAATTAAGATGAAATAAGAAAAAGTAGTAAAGAAGACTCCGTGCCTCGGAGGGCACGTTAAGCAGTCGGTCCCGGACGTTGTCAATAGATGGCGGTCGTTACAGTCCCCAACCCGCAGTGGAGCAGCGTGGTGGATTTAAGCTCCAACCCCCCCCTCCTCGCCCTGGGGGAGGCCTAAGCTCCTGCAGTGGGGTAAAAATGGGCTGATGAAGTGAAGAAAAAGTATATTTAGTTTTCCGCTAATATCTGAAAAAGAAGTGACAGCTGCAATTGAAAAAAGATTCTTAAGGAAGAGAAAATTTTCGATAAAAATATTTTAACTTTCGGAACTCTATCTCCATTAGTTATAATTTTAAATTAAAGCTGAAAATAAGCTCCGCTTGGCCGTTACGAAATGCGCGCGCCCGCCTCTGAAGACAGTACCTTTCATAAAATATTTTTTTATCAATTTGTAATATTAATTTAGAAATTTTAATAAAATATTATGTATTCTTAGTACATGAAAGAATAAAGTCCCATTGGAAATAAATGTTAAAGTTAATTTTTCAACAAGTTAGGCAATTATTAACTAACAAAATTTTATAGGACCACCGTTGTCATTACCGGTAACGAAAAATGTTTGAATAATTGGCCTATAAAATTTCTACTTCTTGTAGCTCTTTTTACACATATATATTTGATATTATCACTTTACAAAAGTTCTTAAAAATTGTTGTCTTTATTATAAATTTGATGAAAGTTGACAAAAATCCCATTTAATGTAAATTTTTAGAACTAGACTATCGCATCAATTATATATTATCAATTCAAACATAAAAGAAAAACAACTATTAGGAATATTTGCTTTATAATAATTTACAAAATAAACAAAATGAATTTTCAATTCACCGACAAAAGTGCTCTCCATAATCATCCAATTAAGACCAAGATAGCCGAGAGTCTTGTCAGACCGCGGTCGTGAATAAGCTGATTAATATCTTGAGAGAGTTTGGCCGTCGAAACCAGCCTGTCCTCGGTTTCCCCATTAAAAGGCAATTCCAATCCGCTGAAAGTGAATGAATTTAATAAAATTAAAAACAAACTCCGGCAACGGGGCAAAGCGGCCTATAAAAAGTACAAAATAGCTTAATTTACGATTTGATTTTTTGATGGGCGACGGATGCTTGGTAAACAATTACAGTACTTACCTATTTTATTACAAATATATATTTTTGATTATTTGCATGTCTAGATATAGCCACGCTATTAATTACAACAAAATAGCGAGTCAGCTTTTACATTTGTGACTAGAATTTTCTACACACCCGTCACGCCCCTCATTCGTGCTAATCGTCTATATGTGTGTGTGAATTATAGCCGAGCAGTCAAGTGATAATCTCTGTCTAGACATGTAATCTAATATTTAAATTTAGAAGACCAAAATTGAAAATAATATACTGCACTATTACTATTTTTAGAAGCGCAGCAGTAACAAGAAAAGTAACTAGGGATATAATATAATATCTTACAAACTATAATATTAAATGTGTATAAAAAAGTTTACTTTTCAGATGTGAAATGTAAGCTTAAAATAAAAAAAAAATAATTAATTTTTTGATTTTTAAATTTGTCACAAGAAATATTAATTTGTATACCAATAATACTAACGGCTGCACACTTTTTCGCTAAAACTCAAAGTAAAAATAATAATACCTGGGACATCCTACATAGCGCCATCTAGTCTCAAAGTAAGCAAGTATATGCTTGTATTATGGGTACTAGACATTTGGACAAATGGTATACATATTCGAGTTTTGTACATTGTACACCCAGACACAGAACAAATAGACATGTTCATTCACAGATTTGTGGATTATGAAAAAGCCTTCCATTTGGTCGAAACGTGGGTAGTTCTGCAATACCTCTAGCGATGCCAACTCGATTATCGGTACATCGATGTGCTGAGATGTCTGTATAACGCAGCCACAATGACCGTCTGAGTACACAATCAGAGCACGAAACCTATCCAACTGCAAAGAAGGGTGAGACAGAGAGACGTCATCTCTTAACTGTTCACCTTTGCGTTGGATGACGTTTTCATACAAAATTTTACTCATGTAAACAGTAAAATAATGTAATTTTATATTTTCATCATCCACAAATCCACGAAAAACAATTAAAAAAGGAAATGAAATTGTATAGAGCTTGCTATGCGTTTTACTGAACATGTCACACAGAACGCAGCGTCATAACTTGTCATATTTAAACTTAACATGTCTATGTTTATCTCAATGAAGACGAATTACTGACAAATAGACGAGCGAATAAGATCACGACTCATTAATCGTGGCTTTACATGAAAACTCGCTTACTCGTAGATAAGGCAAAAAATCAAAACAGGATTCTCATTGTGGCGGCAGTCGCTGCGGACCCGTGATTGATGGCTTTCCTACCGTATTGCGGCGAATTTCATTTGTTTCAATTTGTCCCACTGAAAAACGCGAGGTCCTTTTAGGAGCCTACGGTTAATTAAATTGAACTTAGAGTTCAGAAATAGACTGTTTATTTATGTTTTCAATAAAGTTATAATCTAATTTAGGTAATTAATAACATTGGAATATTTGATTTACTGTATTTTATAACTTGTGTCTTATAACTACGAGTAAGTATTATATATATACTCGAATGTATAGATTATATACTCGAAACGCTGAAGTTTATGATAATACTTTGCAGTGTATTAAATTTTTTTTTGTTCGAGTAATATTTACATTTCATCATAATCAGCCTTTCTCTCTCCACTGCTGGACAAACGCCTCCCCCAAGGTCCTTTTATATCCAGTCACCTCTAGTAAGATACTTTACATAGTCAGCCCATCTGGTTGGGGGCGTCCCACGCCAGGTTCCGTTTACCGAATCGTCGTCGTATCCATCCAAGAACCCGTCTGTCCCATAGACACGAGTGGAGTAGCCTGTTTTTTAAAATTTACTGATACTTCAGCTTGTTGACTTCTCAGGCTATGTTAGCAACTCACATTCTCCGACACCGTAGTCGCCATTTCATCTGTCAGAGAAATGTTGAGCGTAGCCTGCTTCGTAACACTATTTATTAAATTAATTCAAATAAGTGTAATCCATTTAACTTAGCGAAGAAAAGTATTAACATCTTCAAAGTGTACGGAACGAAGTTTGTAATTTAAGCTTAGATTAAAACTCAGTTAATTGGCTTACTTGTCGCTCTTTTGGCATGTTTTCATATTTTCGAAGCGCCATCTTTATTGTCCAAAGGAAATTGTCGTAAATTCAGTTTAGTCATGGCGTTTCATTTGAATAATTCTATTAAAAGTTATAGTTGATGCGACAAAACAGTGGCTTGAGGTGAGACCCGTATCTTGCTAAAATTAAAGGGAGAGACCCTACGTAGCGGTACGCAAAAAAAAGAATTGATAAAGTTGTATTTAAAATAGGATTACTTTTAATAAATATTAATTAATTTGGAGTTGGAGTTCATATAAAAATAAAAGTCATTTTTGTAATAATTTTTTATCGACATTTAAATTGATTTTCCTTATTCTTTAGCGGTTTGTTACATCTCTACAATCTATAGTAGTCACGTAATATGTACATGTATCTTTAACAAGTGTAATATATTGGAAACAAATGCTTGAAAACGTTTGAATTTGAAGTGTAAACTTATACAAAGTTGAAACCCGGGTCTTAAAGTATAACGTATTTCAATTAGTTGTCGTCCACCGTTGATTTCAAACTCTGTTTCAAAGCTAGATTATCTACCTCTCATAACGGCGAAATATCACGAAATACCGCATCGCATGTCACACATGTAACCAGCATTGCTGTAATGAATGAACGTAGAATAGATTTGAAATATTATGTATATACAAAGTGGAGACTACAATACGACAATAAATGGAAACATTGACTAAACTACGTTATATGTTACCTACAAATAACGTAGGTTAGTCAATGTTTCCATATTGAGACTATCTAATAAAACCTAAGACATCATCATCATCATCAGCCCATGTTATCCCACTGCAGGGGCTTAGGCCTCCCCCAGGGTAAGGAGGGGAGATTTTAATAAATTTATTTCTTAATACATTAATAATTTGTTTAATACCAGTAGAGTATTATTTACGTTGCACAAGCTACATAGAAATCGTAAATATGGTAGAAATACATACATTTTAACAAGTTAGTTACAATAATAGTATGAAAATTTCATGCTATTATTGTAATCACTTGTAAGCTATTTAACAGCTGTTCTATTTACTGGCCACTTTAAAAGAAATTTATATATACACGGTGAAAGTTTTTTATTTTAGACATTTTTCAAATAAAAGCCACTGTGATTTCATTTTGAAATCTATAAAGAATTTAATGTTTGACTTTATATTGTTTTATAATTACTTCCACACTCAAACATAGAAAAGTTGAAAATTCGAGCAATTTTTTAATATAAGATAGCAGCGATTCAGTTCGTAATATATCGTATATGCTGTGTTTGAAGGAAACACGACAAATGAAGGCACCCTGCGTTTTTGGTTTAGCTGATTTCACAGTGAAAATGTGTACTTACAAATAAACCAAGATGCAGGCCCACTAATGTCAGTTAAGAAAAACCGGCCAAGTGTGATTCGGACTAGCAAGCGAAGGGTTTCGTACCACCGTAAAAAAAAAACAGATTTTTTGTATTTTTATTATTTGTTGCTATAACACCCAACGTAATACACACTCTGTGAAAATTTTAAGTGTAAGCAATGATCACACAATTGTCAATAACCAAAAATATAAAAAACACGTTTCCTGTATAGGGACCGCATTTAATTTTTAAATTTGTTTTATTTTTATAATGTTTTGTTATAGCGTCCTTTTTAAACGATACAGTCCTGTGACAAACGGACGAACGGGCAGTGGAGCCTTAGTAATAGGATTTCCGTTTATACTCTTTTTTGGCACGGAACCCTAAAAATTACAAGCCGTGCTTGAAGTAAATCCGTATCATTTTACTGCAGAATTAGAAAAATTATTTGGGGTTAGCATACCCAGAATAATTAACTAATTTGTGCCGAATTCGTCCAAATAAAAAAGTAGAAACATGGGTACCCCATGAATTTAATGACCTGCACGCGAACCATGAAGTGCACGCGTGACGAAAAATGGATTGTTTACAATAAGTGCAAGCGGAAACTCAATGGTTGAATCCCGGAGGTCCCGGGCGGGAATCGAACCCACGATCTTCGGCTCCGACCTATACTTACTTTTAGTAGTTAATATATACGAACCTAAGAATACAGTAGCATCGCGAACTGATTCTATGCACCCGCAGTAACTCAGCTGGCTGTGCATGCATGCGTCAACTTGAAAACACTCATACCTTCAATAGTAATTAAGGCTACCGTCCGCCATTACGCTGCAAAGTTCCATTCACACATACGCGGCCGCCATTGGCGTGTTTCATCGGTTGTTCAGTAACACCCAGGAGTGTAGAGTTTTTATTACATCTGTGGCTATATAACAATTCGTTTTCTATCGGGGACGTTGTTTGAAGACATTCACAATTTCGAATAGAGCCTTGCGACTTGATATTGACGTTATACACGTCAAACTGAGTCCAAATAGACTGGTAGGTAGAAATTACTTCACGACAGGTGGATGGGGAAGGGAGTCAAATAACTGAACACCCAGCCTTAAAAAAAAATCGAGCGAATATAATTGGCCTTTCTGAGTTAAGTTCGAACCCATTTTTAGGTGACTCGATGAAGGCTAATTTATTCTTTGTACCAGTTTCATAGTTTCCTAGCTAAATATGACATTCCTAATACCTTAAAAAATAATCTTTCAGTAGTAAAATAATGCAAATAGAGCTACTATTTTTCCTCTAATATTTCCAAATGTATCAATGAAACGTTACCAAAATTTAGACTATCTAAAATAGCACGCTTACCTATTTAATAAGTAATTAAACAAAAATTTTGCTTTTCACTTTTACCACTACAATAATTAAAAAAAAATTGTAATAGGGAGGATTATCGACTTTTTATTTGTTTAATTATTGTAAAATTACAAAAGTACAGATGGTGGTTTTTGAAAGGGTCCTTCTAATGAACAATATATTAAAAAATCTATTAAAAAAATTATGTTGTAAGTACAATAGTGTTTTCGAAAGTTATCGTTTCTCCTAAGTGTCATACAACACAATAACAGGGCACTTTTTTTCTACTAAAATATTTATTTTATAACTACGTATTGATAAATCGACCCTAAAATACCTCATAAGTAATCCTCGATGAATTTTCTCTGAAATGGTATACGATTTATTGTATCTTTGTATACTAAAAAATGTCTAGGAATGATTGAATGTGAGAAAATTAGACGTGTTTTTCATAGCGAGATTAGAGCACCGCCCATAATGCTTCGCATTGTGAGTCTTACAAAATACTTTTCTGAGAGCCCATTTGATGTAAATTATAAAAACATTAACAAAAAATATCAATTTAACTATTTATAAAGGAAAATAAAATATTGAACATATTGTGGCGTTCGTCTGCAGTACGAGAAAATCGTGTTGCTCATTACGTCTCACTACAAGGTCTTAAGCCTCCCCTGGGGATGAAGGTGATTTGTGCTTAATCCACCACGCTACCGCAATGGGGACCGACGATTTAACGTGATCTCCGACACACGGAGTCCATGATAGACTCAGTGGTACATGATGCCCGTTCCTGAGATTCGAACCACAACCTTTTAAACAAGAAACGGGCTCGCCACCGACACGGCTATCACGATTTTGGTGATTGGTGTGGAGAAATTAGTTTGTAATGATATAATCATAGTTCGAACCCTGGGGAAAGATATGGTCTACTTTTTATCTCTCCACACGAACGAAACCGCGAACAACAGGCTTGAAAATAGTACAGGCACTGTATTTGTTGTTTTATAGATTAGAAAAATCTCAGATAGTAGAATTATCCAGATGAAGCGTCTCATATATGAAAGTGATCGAAAACGTGAGCAAGATTAGACAGACCATATCTCATTGTCGGTTTTGCATATTTTGTTAAATTACACATGAAAATGTAACTTGAGAATCCTTGTACTTCACGTAAGAATTTGATACGTACGTCACAGTGAATTCCACTTTACAGTGAATATGTCGAAACATCAAATAGCGTATATTTGACTAAATATAGCGTATATTATTATGCTCACACTTTTGAGGTCACGACGTGGTATCTCTGTTATTTCTAGAACTAAAAAATAAAATCTTATGTACGTATCAAAAAATATTTTTCGGTTAAATACTATCGACATTATTTTGAAGCAATAGTGTCTCATAACGTTTTGTATTATAATATATTTTCCTATATTTTATGTATATCAAAATAATTAAATTGTAAAGAATTTGATGGTACGGGTATATAGAATAACACAAAACAATAATATTATGTTTTATGTTAAGCCTTCTAAGTATTTTGTAGTAAGTTTATCTGGGTTTAAGTATCTGTTTACGTATGTGTCTATTACGTATAGATGTTTTGCGGTCGGTGTCCTAGTTTGAGACGGTTTCAATATAGGTGTGCGTTCAAGTGAATTATTTTTTCATTGCTTGGGTCTGCCCGCAGTATGCCCATTTTCAATTTTGTGTCATCGACGACAAAATTACATTTATAAATTTTTCTATAACAAAGCCTAAATGTTTTTCAGCCAATGTAACATAGAATTCCAGAATTTTAATTTGAACTTTTGATTATGGAGAGTCAACGTCAAAAATCGTGAATAAAAATGTCACCTAACTGTTCGGTTATAATTCACACACAGAGAGACGGTACGTACATAGTTCTTATTGCGTAGCGAAGTATGTGGTCTATTGAGTCACACAAGTATGTAAAAGTTGCCCTGTAATTTTTGTTGACACTATATCGCGAGGGTTTATTCAGACATTATTATAATCAAAGCTTTCAACTTTATAATACAGTTATATATAAAAACATCCATGTTGTGTGTGTATGTATATGTTGTCTTAATAATCAGAATCGCCATATTGCGATCTATCTATCTAGACCCCTTTCTTTGATCATTTTCATCGTCATCCTCGTATACACTTTCTATGACATGCATTGGTTGTCTGGTAAGTGACAGAATTCAGTCCGTTTGGGATAATATCCCCAGATATTTTATGCGTGCAGCAATGGGGACAAAAACTACCATTTATTCCCTTCAGGGATTAACTGTTGGGAAATTCCGGTGGGAAATTCTATAGTTCGACATATAACTCTCATGTCAAATGTAAAGATTTTACAATGCAGATAGTTTTTTTATAGATAATTTTACTCCTAGCTTACTTGTAGTGTAGCTATTGGTTAGAAAAACACAGGATATAACAGGAATCCATGTGTTTCTGAAAGGATCTGTACGTAGAAAACTGTGGGAGAAACCTATTTGAAGGAAAAAAAAATTATAATTGAATGTGGAAATTGTGTGGTAATAATTTTAAACTGGAGGAATATTTTGAAAGAAACGCGTAAATACCATGTAAATACACTAGTAAATATTTTAGGTGATACTTTTATTGTTATCTTTAGAAACTTATAAATTTATTAAATTCTGACATGCCGCTACTGTTGAGTGGCTCTAAATTCTGCCATTTTGCTTGTCGAGCTTCGAGCTTTTTGTTTTTAAAGCTATTAATACGTCACATTCACAAAGGGTGAGAGCATTTTCGCCCCCGCAAAACCACATGCTCTACACACGATGATTCAGTTTGTCTCATGTGGCAAGAGCCTGTTAGTGGCGAAGTGACTAGTGTTCCTGTGACTAATTTCATTCACTTCTTTTTTAATTCTAAACTAGCGACCCGCCCCGGCTTCGCACGGGTAGCAGAGTATATAAGCCGTAGTGTTTTTTCTGTCGTAGTGTCCTATCAGCTTGTTGCGTAGAACATATGGATTAAATTTAATTACATTTAAACGTAAATATATACGTTAATCCTACTTGCGAGTATTTTTAATGTATTTTATTTCCAATTCTGAAATATTTGCAAAGTAAAGAATATATACATAAAAAATAACGAAAATATTTCTATATATATACAACATTGATAATTTCTGCCTAACCACACGTGCGTGTCGCATTGTTATGGGGACTACGCCTGGCGGCGGCGCGGCGGTGTCCGGCCGCTTAAATTGTTGCCCGATAGTTTTTATTTCGCGATAACTCCTAAGATATTAACTTAAATTGCATGGCGTAAAAGGCAATCATAATCCGCATGAAATGTTAAAGGTAAATAACGTATTTAATTTGATAAGGATTAATATTGTATCCGTAAAATTGCTTTCAAATTACCTCATCATATGACACAATTTTTTTAAACATAAGAATAAGTATAGTAAGCTATTCATAAAAGTTAGGCATATGCTATCGCGGACTTTTCTTTAGTCCTATAGAAGAGAAATGATTCCTCCATACATTATTTTGTTATATATCAAAGGGATTAGGCAGTGTTTTCGAAGAAAGCTCCCAGCTGGCTTGATTTTTTTCCGACTTCTTCAACAATAGTCGTCATATTTAAACTAATATGTATAAAACATTAATAAATTATACATGTAAACCTTCCCCTTGGATCACTCCGTCCATTGGTGTCACCCATATGCCAATTCGTTTGGTAGTTTTTGAGTTTACTGCGTTCAGACAGACAGACGCGGCGGGGGAAGTAGTCTAGCCTTGACAGGTTGACCTTTTCTTATTTGCTAAATGGACTTATTTTTGGGAAACTAATACCAATGTGTAAAATCAAGGTAAATAAACTATATTATCCTTCAGCTGCGCTGCTAAGAGACCGGCTATTGGAGAATTGGGTATTTTGAAACCTATCGTTAACAGATTTTCAGACATTAACTGTTTATGTTTGAAACTTTTGATAATTCACTATGAGCATGTTTAACCAATAAAAATAAATACATTTACAAGATGTTTGGCGCATGGACCGCCAAATTTTTTGATAGATTCGGGCAGTTAAGTACTACTTTTTAGCCATACCAACCTGCGTCCTAAGCGTTATCGTAAATGGATTTATTATCTTCATTGCTTGAAGTTGTAATAGCACAAAATACATGGACATGAACACGTCTATTTGTTCCGTGTCTGGGTGTAAAAAAATATCTATGTCTGTGAGATGGTATAAAGATTATTTAAGTATTTATATCAGTTGTCTGGTAACCATAGTACAAGATTCCCTTAGTTTAAAACTAGATGGCGCTGTGTGGGATGTCTGAGGTATTATTATTGTGGATTTTTTTGTATTTTAAAATGTATTTTTCTTGTGAATAAATCACTATTCGATTCAATTGTGGATTTGGAAAAAAATAAACAAAAATTTTATGAATAATATTTACGGTAACACTTGGACACAGATTGGTATGGATGAAAACTAGCGCAAGACCCCCGAATTAAAAGAAAAAAAAACTGATGGGCCAAACACTCGGTGTAGGTCCTACCGACTCGTTTGTGCATGAATGACATTAAAATTATAATATTTATAATTCCATTAAAAAAAAATTCTGAGGGTATACTTTATACTATTTGTGCTTAAGGATATAATTAATATCCATTATTTAAATATTTATCCATTGTCACCAACCAGTGTTTGTAAATACAAACGTAAATAATTAATTTCTTAAATAAAAGGCGGTAATTCACTACATGTTAGACGACGAAATTGAAAATGATATATTACGTTACAATGTCATTTGTTACGCACGCTTGGGTGCTTCCATGCCTCAAATTTCGAGTATGAGGTAATACGCGTGAAGAGTAAGAATTGTTTTTATTAAGTTTTTCTATTGTATTTACACTTCGGTACTCGCATTATTGTTAATTTTTGCTTTACTATCGCTTATGTTTCATAGCGAGCATTCATTTTCACATTAATTTAATTTTTCCGTGTCTGGGTGTAAAAAAAAAAATATCTGTATATGTAAATATTATAAAGATTACTTAAGTGTATCGGTTATCTGGTATCCACAGTATACAAGCTTTGCTTTGTTTGGGACTAGATGGCGCCGTGTGGTATGTCCGAGGTATTATTATTATTACTGTTATTACATATATGAATTTCAAATTTATCAAAGGAGTATTACCTTAAATTATCTGTCGTTTGAGTCGTTAATTATAAAAATAGGTGAATATTTAATGGTACTTTAGTCATTCCGTACCAAGGTACGTTCTACAGAAATTTTTCCTGTTATTTTCATGTTACTTTATTCTTCGTGTATTAATGAAACAATGAATATGCTTGGTTGAAACTCTCTCTGTTTTCACGGCCTTTTATTTTTAAATGCTTCAGTGAAATAGAGTCATTTTGTATGCGCCAGAAGGTTATGGAAGCACGAAAATCTGTAGATTTTTGTTTGAATGAAATTTAGTCCATACCTACCTATGGTGACAATCGTTTATACATAGTAATATATATCTATGTAGTAAGTAATTAAGTAATAAGATAAAATTTATGTATACTATATGGAAAAAAATGTTTTCTGTCTATAACATGAATAGAGGAATCTACCTAAGTAAGAAAATAAGAAATATCAATACTTCTTGTGAAAGTCAAAGTAACGTAGTCCATCTTCAAGAAATTAGTCCAGCGTCTTTGAGAACACGAGCGGTCTAATTAAAAGAGAATGGTCTGAATGGCCCGACGCGCGGGTCAATATCTGAACGTCTGTCCTTGGTATTTTCAAACACTCGCTAGAAACTAGAAGTTTGTATTTAATTTCGTAACAAGTAGCTTCTTGAGACTTCTTTATCTGAGATTCGACTAATTGGTCCAGGAACACGAATAACAATATGTAATTAAATGAATAAGAGGAAATAGAGAGTCAACTCTTATAAAAGCAATGCTTAAATGGATTTAGTATTTTTGATGATTGGCGTAAAACAAAAACAAATTTTCAATTCAATTTTCAATTTCAATTCAAGCTTCTTAGCATGTTCCCTTATTTTCAAAGATACTTCACACGTACAGTTAAAATCAAACTTTATGGCGGATCCGAAAGCAGGCACAAGTCGAGTTGCAGTAACCAGTTTTAGATGTAACGGGACGCAGTGGAGCGAGGGGTATATGTCTGTACCTGCGCAAGCACGCATACAGCGTTTGTATTCAGATCCACCATAAAGTTTGACGCAATCTGTACTATATCGGATGATTCATTGAACTTAGTCTAAACTTATAGAGCATATAGAGCTTATCGAAGTAAACAAAAAGCTCTAAGTGAGCAGATGGTGCAAACTAACGGTTACTGAGAAAAACATGTTTACAGTTTAATTTTTTCCATTTTTATTAATCTTTTTTTTGAATATTTTTGTTTAGCTCGGTAAGCTCTACACACTCTGTAAGTTTGGACTACGTTCAGCCGAACTCCAGTAATGGTGATCAAATTTCCATTGCGTTTATTTATGTGTAGGGTAAATACGGGACAGATGCCGCAGCGGGGGAGATGCCTCATATTCTAAAAACCTAACTTCCCGAACTCGCAACTAAGAAAATATGATTATACCTGTTGAAACTTAAGAATTTATATTTTACTTAAAAAACGCTTGTAAAATTTACTTATGGTCATTGATGTGATATTAGATTTATCTTCTAATGATAACAATTAAAAGACGTTAAAAAACACAAAATCCTTCATACTGTAAAGGGCATCTATAATGCACTGCAGGCATCTATCCTTCTCAGTATTTTCATGGTGGAGCAACTATCCATATAGGTAGGTATCTATCCACAATAAAAAAATTTCCACGAAAAGCTAATTTCTGCAAAATCTGTATATGATAGGTTAAAAAATAATAATAATAATTCAACATAAATGATTGAGCTAGCTGCATTAATAGAAATTATTCGTATAAAATTAATATTATTAAAATTAGGTGGGTATTTCAAAAAGTGGGGCATCTATCCCGGTTTTACCCTTAAACACAAAGCGCTCGCCTCGTGATAGGGGCTGGACCTGGATCGTAAGAATTTATTAAAAATCATTTCGAGGACTTCGCGCTTGTCGATGTCGCAATCTTCATCTCTCGAAGGTCGTGGTTCGAATCCCAGAAACAGGCATGTACATTAACATTTCTGACTAAAGTATATAACTAACTGTCACTCACTTCGTGCCTCGAGCACGTTGAGCCGTCGGCTCCGGTTGCCATCATCAGATGGCAGTACTTAAATTCCACCAACCCGCATTGTAGGAGCGTGCTGATTAAGCTCCAAACACCCTTATCCCAAGGAGAGACCTAAACTCCTGCAGTGGGGCATAATGGGCTGTTAAGGATTGTAGTATCGTATCAAGTGGCCAGTCATATACCCTTTCTAATTATGAATATGAATAAAATTGGGATGTGCAAAAACTCGAACTAGAAGTCGATACCAGGTGGATGAGCCTTAAGCCTACAAACCTATTATGCTGGCTGTCAATATGCACTGAATTCTCAGCTAGTTTCGGGGAGTTAGGGTCTTCGACCATTTTTTATAAAATGTATTATAGTTTTGATCTCCAAAATCTCAATCTCAAAATTTCGGGACTCCTTTTTTGTCAGAAAGGCCCATCTTTAAACTTTGATGGCTAGAACAAAATATATATTTTGTGCCTCAACTTTAGTTGCCTAAACTATAATACAGGGCAGCAAAAGGTCTAATTAAAGAAAGTGGGCTTAGCAGAGTCCGACATGACAGGGACATTTTCTGAATGCCCTTGGCATTTTGACTCTTTGCTAGAAAAGCGAAAGCAAATGGTTGTCATTATTACATTTGGTAAAATAAAGACAACAAAAAGGACAATTTGTCGAAAAATAATTATGAATTTTATGTGTCGCGACTTCCAGAAGTAGTTTACTTATTTTTAGGTTAGGTACACTATAATATTTATTTGATAAAAAAAAAATAACAGGTAAATGCAGAAACGTACTTAAGAATAAAATTGGGAAGGGCAAGAACTCGAGCTAGAAATCGGTGCCAGGTAGACGATCGCTTAGCCTAGTGGGTAGCGACTCTGCCTACAAAGCTCGAGGTACCGGGTTCGAATCCCAGGTCGGATCAGTATTTATATGAGGAATATTGATACTGGTACCGGGTCTTGGTTGTTAGATGTATGTGGTGTCTTCGCTTGGTACCTAAAACAAATTGTAAGGACAATGCTTCGATTATATAATGTCTGGGTGTACCCACGCAATATATGTCAAAAAAATGACAGGCCAACTTTAACATATTTGTGTGTGTGACTCAACGAACCACATCCTCTCGCTACGCCATACTAACCATGTACAGACCGTCTCTCTCTGTTTGAATAATAACTGAACAGTTAGACGATATTTTTATCTACGTTTTTTGATGCCGACTCCCTATCCAGACATTATTTAAGCAAAGGGACAATGTTACGTGCTTCATCAAACAGACGCGTGCCGTATTTAAACCTTCAAAGTCGTTTCTCACATCGAATTTGAGACTTTACAAGTTAGCTTTACCGAGAAACCGTTTCACTACACGCCAATGTAATCAACACAGATTATTGACACTCTTATCATTAATTTTGTTCCATGCACCACGAAGAAAACCTCATGCTGAAAACTTCTAAAACACCTGAAACTTCTAATATATCAGAAGTGGTTATACTCTTTCACCGGTATTTTGTTGTTAAGTGTCGAGTTCTAACTCTGAATCCAAGAAAAAAATATGAAAATCGAAGAACATATATCTTTAAAAAAATTAAAGCCTCACTAATCGTTCAAGCTCTCACACAAACGTAATTGTAAAATTACAAAATAATTTATTTGTTGTGGTGTTAAAAATTTAAATGAACATCGTTTTTTGGGATCATGACGTGTTATGCTAGAATTTATTAAAAAAAAAAAAAACAGTTTTGACATAAAGTTTTTGGTATCAAAAACTTGTCCAAATTTATTGAACGCTTACAATAATTAAAATAATCATTTTATAATGCTGTTCTGAACACTCTTTTCACAATTTCACAAAAGCTGAAACCAGTTTCGATGGTTTGGCGATTTCTCTTTGAATCATCACACGCCCGCTCGTCATATTAGTTTATTTCCGTTGTGTTGCTTTTTTTTAAACAGTATACGTCGCTCTATATTCCAAAAAAATTGTCCCACGAAATAATTCAGCGTCTGAGGGCCTTTAAGGAATTTCCACTGTCTAGGCGTTACCTCGATATTACGCAGTTGCAAATAAAGAAATAAAAAATTAAAATATTTAATAAAATCAGTGCAAAATTCGTTTTTCACCCGAATGAATGAAAAAATGTCGCCATACTTGTGTTCTAATAAACTTCTATTAATTTGGTACAAAGCGGAAACCACAACTTATATAGGTATATGGTTGACAAACGTTATACATATATTGTTTCAACAGTTTCGAAGCATTTGTAAAAAATAAAATTTTTCGGCAAATATTGGTCTTTAGTCTATGAAGTTGCCGTTCTTCAGTACTGGCCATTTCAAACAAAAAAAATTTTTGTCTGGCTGTGAATTCTAAATTCAAATTAATTTTGTTTTATAAACATGACATTCTTTTTACAAAGTCAGTCTTTTATTTATTGATAAGCGTTGGATTTTCATTACATTTGAATATTTTTCGTCATAATGGACTCTTTAAAAATTCGTGTTATTATGGAATATGAGTTCCGTTATGGCACTAATGCGGCACAAACGTTACGTAATATCAACAACGTTTACGGAGAGAACTTAACAAACAAACGCATAACCCGTTATTGATTTGCCCGCTTCCGTTCTGGAAATTATAACTTGAATAATGAACTTCGTGGTCGTCCGGACACTTTGGTCAGCAATGATGAATTGAAGGCGATTGTGGAAGCTGATGATACTCAAACTACAGCTGAACTAGCATCAGCTTTTGACATTAGTATCAAAAAAATTTTGGACCATTTGCGACAAATTGGCAAAGTAAAAAAGCTTGATAGATGGGTACCCCACGAACTTAACGATCGCCAGCGCAACGTACGCGCGTCGAGACCTGCCTCGCGTTGCTCAACAGGCACAGAAATGAAGGAATTTTGAACTGGATTGTTACCTGTGATGAAAAATGGATCGTGTTCGACAATCGAAAGCTCTCAGCAAGTTGGTTAGAACCTGGTTCGGCATCAAAGCCATCTATTAAACGAAAAATAACCCCCAAAAAGGTGATGGTCACTGTTTGGTGGTCTAATGCCGGTGTGATTCATCACAGCTTTTTACAAAATGGCTTGAATATAACTGCAGATGTGTACTGTGAAGATCTGAAGCCAACGATGGAGAAGCTCGCACGTTTGCTAACAGCTTTGGTCAATAGGTCGTTCTCGCTGCTCTTTCACTACAACGCGTAACCCCATACTGCACAAACAATCTCCAAGCTGCTAGAGTTGGGGGTTGGACGTTTTCCCTCATCCACCATATTCACCAGACTTTACACCTACAGACTATTACTTTTTTCAAAACTTGGACAACTTCTTAACGGGAAAAAAATTCAATTCTCCAGAGCAAAGTATAAAATGCCTTTGAAGAGTTTGTTGCTTCCCGTCCAGTTGATTTTTAAAAGAAGGGCATCAATAAACTGCCACTGCGTTGGCAAAGATGCATTGATTGCACGAGTGATTACTTTGAATAACAGAATTAAAGATGTTTAAAAAAAATACTTTAACTTATTTCATACAAAACGGCAACTTCAGTAGTGTAAAATTGGGGAGTCTGGCTCACATTTTGTATGGTATATAATTGGGGAGTCTGGCTCACTTTTTCGTTATTTGCTGAAAACCGTGGTCCGTTTTAAAAGTCTCGCTTCGCTCTCACGGACCACGGTTTTCAGCAAATAACGAAAAAGTGAGCCAGACTCCCCAATTATATACCATACAAAATGTGAGCCAGACTCCCCAATTTTTTTTCTCGGAAAACACGATCTCTCATTTTGAGGTGAAAGAAATTTTATAAAACACTCACCGTTACGACAACCGATAACTTTAAACACATGACAAATTTCAACACCAACAAAATTTTTACTCTTAAATATTTTACTATAAGTCACAACACGACAACACGAGTTGATTGCAGGACGTCGATTTACTAAATGGTAAATCAAGTATGTCCCTACTCTACACCTAATCCCAATTAAAAAACCGGATAAGTCCGTTTAGCATATATTATTGAATTTTACTTAATAAGTAGATGAAAAGAAATATACTTCTCACTAGAACTATAATAATTTTTTTATAACAACTTTGTCCCCTAAGATTAACTAAATTATTTAAAAACTTATGCATTAATTATTACGCTGTTTTTTTTTTATTCGATTGTATTTATTTCATTAGAACTACAATAATTTTTTACAACCTTTTTTCTCGTATAAATTGCTTAATTAATTAAAACTATAAAATGTTTTCTTACTTAATATTATTGCTGTAATATCGTATTCAATTTAACTTTAAAAAAATATTTTGAAATACAGATTTAGACCCTTTCGGAAACAGAATACTTACACACTTCCATTAAAAGTAATAAGGACTTTTGTTCCAAATTATGAATGAATTATTGTTTTGACAAAGACACGTGTATGGTACAGTTAACAATACGTTTTATCAGCGTTTGAGAAGTTACAATTTTATTATTTAAAAGAGTCTATTTATGAAATAATATAATAAACTTTAATAGAATAAACATAAATGACGATCAAGTAATTGTTCACGACTTTATTAATAAATACTAACTGACTGAAAAAAAAAAAGCTGATGACATATTTTGCAAATTTACAAAAAAAATTAAAATATTATAAAATATTTGTATGTATAGAAACTTAAAAAGTTTTTTTTTTGATGTTGTGTAATGATTAAATAATTTAAATTAAAAAATATTTTTTATATTTCTCGTTGACTGTATACATCACACATCAAATGTTTCATTAACAAGTGTTTCACTGTGTCAAGACTTTGGTTTCAAATTATGAATGAATTATTGTTTTGACAAAGACACGTGTATGGTACAGTTAACAATACGTTTTACCTGCGTTTGAGAAGTTACCATTTTATTATTTAAAAGAGTCTATTTATGAAATAATATAATAAACTTTAATAGAATAAACATAAATGACGATCAAGTAATTGTTCACGACTTTATTAATAAATACTAACTGACTGAAAAAAAAAAAAGCTAATGTCATATTTTGCAAATTTACAAAAAAATTAAAATATTATAAAATATTTGTATGTACAGAAACTTAAGAAGTTTTTTTGATGTTGTGTAATGATTTAATAGTTAAAATTAAAAAATATTTTTTTATATTTCTCGTTGACTGTATACATCTAACATAAATGTTAAGAATGTTTCATTGTTTTAACTATGACACGTGTAAGTTTTTCGTATCTTTAACCCTGAACGAACAAAAATGCTTTGTACATGCAAAGTGCTAAAAATGGCTTTAGGAAATAAGTTTCTCATGTTTTATGATTTTCAAGTCTCGACTTGCGTTTATAAAACGGAACTGGGTTACGATAATTTTTTTCTATCATGTTTTTATAGTTTTGTTTTTAAACCTTGAAGACAGTTCACACGTGTATCGAAGCGTATATAAACCATACTCCAAGCTTATTCGACACCAGTCTACGATAGGCGAAGTTCCTAGTAGTAACAAAAATACAAAGTGTTCTTGCAAAAACCAAGCACCAAGTAATACTTCAGTGGTACCATGGCTGAAATGTGAGTATAAAAATGTAGGTATATTACATTATTTTCAAACTTTTATAAATATTCATTATATTTTTTATAAAATAATCAATTGTTATTTCATGTTTTTTATAGCATTAATTTTTTACTGATTATACTACGTTGAAAATTGTGTTTAAAAATTTGATTACGATATTAACATTCTATATAAATTATGGTTGTGATTTTTACGTAGGTGAAAGCATGCATGATTATAATAGAAGCGCAAAAATATGTGTGTTTTTTTTTTTCTTTTATAAATACACATTATATTTTTATGAAAATGCTCATTTGTTACTTTATGTTTTACGTTAATTTGAACTGATTATATTACATCGATTATTGTGTTAAATTAATTACGATATTAGATTTTCTATAAAAACTACGACTTTGATTTTTAGGTAAAAGTCTCCACGATTGTAATAGATATTTCATGTTTTTATAGCACTAATTTTTTACTGATTATACTACGTTGAAAATTGTGTTTAAAATTTGATTGCGATATTAACATTCTATATAAATTACGGTTTTGATTTTACGTAGGTAAAAGCATGCATGATTATAATAGAAGTGGAAAAATATGTGTTTTTTTTTTTCTTTTATAAATACACATTATATTTTTATGAAAATGCTCATTTGTTATTTTGTGTTTTACGTTAATTTTAACTGATTACATTACATCGATTATTGTGTTAAATTAATTTTCTATAAAAACTACGACTTCGATTTTTAGGTAAAAGCCTCTACGATTGTAATAGAACTGGGAAAAAAAATTGTATATTGCGTAATTATTTTAAGTGGTCTTGTTTTTTATTTGTTATAGAAACCTTCCAACTATATTCGATTCTGATGAGGGTTTATCGTCGATATCACCTAGTACATCTAAAAATTTAAAACGCAAATCATCTAAGAAATGTTCAAAGAAAACACGCACCGATTTCATGAAGGATCTTTTCGGAGACGAAAGTGATACTGAAATATGTGTGAAGAAAACTGAATTATCGGGTATTTTATGGAAGCGAGTTGCTAATGGAATGACAAAACAGACTGAAAACAATGCGAATGGGGAATTCTTTTTGGAATTAAAACTTTACTATACGTCCGAAATCGAGAAATTACCAGATGATACTCGTTGGAAATTCGCTTTGATAAATACGAAAATTAAATTACAAAGAGAGTCTGATGACTTTAAATATTTGCAACGTCTTTTATTGAACATAAAAGAGAAATTTGCAAAATCTGAAGCACAATTTATTCCTGAAAAGAAAAAGTAAAATATTATTTTCTTAAACTTACCGATTTAAATAACGTGTTATTTTCATACTTTATGTATTTCGTGTAATAGAATATAAGCCTACATTGTAATCAGTGTATTTTTTAATTAAAGGTAAAAATTAGATTTTCTCTGAATTATCGGGTATTTTATGGAAGCGAGTTGCTAATGGAATGACAAAACAGACTGAAAACAATGCGAATGGAGAATTCTTTTTGGAATTAAAACTTTACTATACGTCCGAAATCGAGAAATTACCAGATGATACTCGTTGGAAATTCGCTTTGATAAATACGAAAATTAAATTACAAAGAGAGTCTGATGACTTTAAATATTTGCAACGTTTTTATTGAACATAAAAGAGAAATTTGCAAAATCTGAAGCACAATTTATTCCTGAAAAGAAAAAGTAAAATATTATTTTCTTAAACTTACTGATTTAAATAACGTGTTATTTTCATACTTTATGTATTTCGTGTAATAGAATATAAGCCTACATTGTAATCAGTGTATTTTTTAATTAAAGATAAAAATTAGATTTTCTAGGTTTAAGTATAAATTAACAAGCAATGCTTACAAAGTAAATAGTAGATAACTTGGTTTACATATGGTATTGTATTACCTATTTTTTTTTTTACTTTGGATGCAATCTGATAAAACTACATATTTTGATTTTATTATTGTGCACTACGATATTTTATTAATATGACGAATAAAATATATTGTAATATTTGTGGTATAAATGTTACAAAGAAAATATACTATGCTCATCTTAGAACAAACTTACATAAAAAAAATTGTTTGTTACAAAGCCACATTGATAATGTACGGCTTATAAATTCGGCATTTAAAAACAGACTACTTTCTTTTAGAATAGATGGTATTCATGATAGGTATTTACTTCCAGAAGATTTTTTAAATGATGTACGAGTTTCGGTGAATAAGTTAATTAAATATATTCTTCATCAACATAATAGCTGTAAAATAAATTTTGAATTGTTTTGTTATTATTCTTTACCACACCAAATAAAGACCGAGTTGAAATCATTTACAGTGAAGTATAAGAAATTTTATCACAATACTGATATCAATGAATATTATAACCATGTTAAAGCTACACTCATTCGGAAATGTAGCGAATTTCAATTAAAAGATTCGGGTTGGTTTATTTCCAGTGTATCTCATCTTGAAATGAATATAAATAAATACACACCATTACGAGGGGGTTCTTACATACCATTACCTAAAAATATTCAGAGTACGAAAAGTTGTTTAAACATTAAAAACACTGACTCTCATTGTTTTTTATGGTGTGCAGTTGCATCTTTATTTCCAGTGAAAAAAAATGGTACACGCACTGCATCATATCCAGATTACAAACAAATATTTAAAATAGATGGGATGAATTTTCCTCCTACTAATAGAGATATAAAGATATTCGAAATGAATAATCCAACATTTACAGTAAATATTTACGGATTAGATTCAAAAAATCAACTTGTAGGCCCGCTCTACAAGACAGAATATCGTAGTATAAACCATATTAATTTATTATATATAGAAAATTCTCAACATGGGCATTATTGTTTAATAAAAGATTTTGAACGGCTTATTAGACACCAAGTAACGAGGCATAAAGGCAAAATATATTTTTGTGATGAGTGTATGTTATTTTTTTCCTCATATGATAGTATGGAGATGCATAATTGTGCTCGAATTAAAACGGTATTGCCCAGACCTGGTACAATCTTACAATTCACTCACTACGAGAGATTGCAACGTATTCCTTTCGTTATCTATGGTGATTTCGAAACTATGTTATTACCTCTTAATAACAACCAGAACTGTGAAACTAAATACACAAAATTAACAAAAAGACACGTACCAATAGCATTTGCTTATTATATATGTTGTGCATATGATTCGAGTTTAAATAAATTCATTTCATATCGAGGAAAAGATTGCGTTCATATATTTGTAAAGTCATTAACGGAACATGTTAACGAAATTCATAGAATTAATACGACTGAAAAGAAAAAAATGATTCCGTTATCATTGCAACAACAAATTGAATACAATAGCGCCACTCACTGTTATATATGTAATAATTTACTATTGGGTGATGTAGTTCGCGATCACTGTCACAGAACAGGCGTATACAGAGGCGCAGTACACTCACATTGTAACTTGCTTTTAAAGACTTGTACGTTCATTCCATTTTTCTTTCATAACTTAGCGGGGTATGATTGTCATTTATTTATAAAAGAGCTTAGTGAATCTGATGGCAGGATAGAGGTGATACCTAAAGGGAAAGAAAAATATATTTCTTTTACTAAATTCATAAAAAATGTATACGATGTTCGTGAGTCATATATTCCTCTCAGATTTGTTGATTCTTGTCATTTTCTCAACACGAGTTTAGATAAATTATCTAAAACATTAGAGTATGATAAATTCTTGAATCTCAGACGCTTTTTCTCTGATAAAAATAAATTTCGATTAGCATGCCGTAAGGGAGTGTATCCGTACGAATATATGGATAGTTTAGATAAATATAATGAAACAGTATTGCCACCGAAACAAAGTTTTTATAATACTTTAACATCAAATCATATTTCAGACGATGATTATAAACATGCTTTTGATGTATGGGAAAAATTTTCCATATGCAATTTAGGACAATATACTGATTTATATTTAATGATCGATGTTCTATTATTATGTGATGTATTTGAAAATTTTCGTACTGTTTGCCAAAAAAATTATAAACTAGATGCAGCTTTTTATGTAACCGCTCCTAGTCTTAGCTGGGACGCAATGCTTTTAAATACTGGTGTAAAATTAGAATTAATTTCTGACATTGAAATATATCAAATGCTTGAACAAGGCATCCGAGGCGGATTATCACAGTGTTCTTTACGATATGCAAAAGCTAATAATATTTATACTGAAGACTACAGGGAAGATAGACCAAATACTTATCTTTTATATTTAGATTGTAATAATTTATATGGATACGTGATGATGAAAAACTTACCGATTTCAGAATTCAAACTTTTACAAAGTGATGAATTATTATCTTTCGACATAGATTCATGTCATGAAAATTCAGACATTGGATTTATATTAGAGGTTGATTTAATCTATAACGAGGACTTACATGACTCTCACAAAGATTTACCATTTGCACCAGAAAAAATGAAACCTCCTGGAGGAAAGACTTATAAATTGATCGCAAATCTGTACAATAAATATCACTATGTTATTCATTATATGCATTTAAAACAGTGTTTAAATCATGGTTTGATATTGAATAAAATTCATAAAATTCTTTCATTTAAACAAAGTAATTATTTAAAACAATATATAGATTTGAATACAAGTTTGCGTCAATCCTCACAATCTACGTTTGAACAAGATTTTTTTAAATTGTTCAATAATTCAATATTTGGAAAAACTTTAGAAAACAAGCGGAAGCAAATATCTGTAAAATTAGTTGATCGATGGAGTGATGAAAAAAATTACACAAATAAATACATAGGTGCTGAAAAATTGATTGCTCAACCAAATTTTCATAATGTATCAATTTTTTCTGAAAATTTCGCAGCAGTTCAGATGGACAAGTCGGAAATTTTACTTGACCGTCCTATATACATAGGATTTACTGTACTAGAATTAAGTAAATCCCATCTTTATAGCTTTCACTATTCTTTTATTAAACCAAAATATGGGGATAGAGCACAACTGTGCTACACCGACACTGACAGTTTATTATATTACATAATACCTACAAATGATTGTATTTATAAAGATCTAAAAGAAAATCTTGAATTATTTGATACAAGCAATTTTAGTAGGAACAATATTTATGATTTACCACTAGTAAATAAAAAGGTACCAGGTCTGTTTAAAGATGAATTAGGAGGGACAATCGTTGATGAATTTGTAGGTTTAAGATCTAAACTATATTGTATAAAAACCGAAAACGATGAAATCAAAAAGGCAAAGGGAGTTAGCAAAGCAGTGTTAAATCTTTTAACTACAGACGAATACAAATCTACTCTTAAAACTAACAATACATTGCGCTCATGTATGAATGTATTTAAATCAATCAAACACACGATATTCTCGCAAGAAGTAAATAAATCCGTGTTGAATGCTAATGATGATAAAAGATTAATAATTGATAAATATAACACATTGCCTTGGGGACATTACAAATTATTTTAAGTATGCTATGTACAAATATATCTGATATTTTTTATAACCAAAGTGTACATCTATAAAAATATGTATGTATTTTTACCATTAAATTAAGTATATTACTGAGTTCATCTCTGTTTTTATTTCATAACCCTATAATTCTTTAAGAGACTACAACGTTTATGCTGAATAATGATTCACCATAATAATAATAATAATAAATATTATTATCGAAAGAGAAAAAAAGGTTTTGGATTTTTCAATGATATGCTGAATAAATTACCGTTTGAGCTACATGTACCCGGTTATCAGTTTTGCGGTCCTGGAACTAAACTCAAAGATCGATTAGCACGAGGTGATATGGGTATTAATCCACTTGATTCAGCTTGTCGCGAACATGATATAGCGTATTCGAAAAACAGAGATAATGTTCATATGAGAAATCAGGCTGATCGTATGCTAGCATCAAAAGCGATGAAACGAGTATTTAATAGAGATGCATCAATGAGTGAAAGAGCAGTTGCGTTAGGCATTGCGTCCGCGATGGGTGCCAAGTCAAAATTAGGTCTTGGTATCACAAATAAAAATAAAACAAAGAAAAAAATTAAAAGATCAAAGAAACCTTTCAAGCATGTTATTAAAATAGCTAAATCATCTATGTCTAAAGGATCTGATCCTATAAAATCTGCACTGAATGGTGTTCGTAAAGTGATTCGTCAAGTAGGAGGGAAAAAAAATATCAATTGTCCTAGAATTTTACCTCTGCCACAAAAAATTGGTGGAGTACTTCCTTTTTTAATACCACTTTTTGCTGGATTAAGTGCAACAGGTGCTTTGGCTGGTGGAGCTGCTGGAATCGCGAAAGCAGTCAACAATGCTAAAAATGCTGTAGAACAACTTAAAGAACAAAAAAGACATAATGAAAAAATGGAAGCGATATCTTTAGGAAAAGGAATGTTTCTTAAACCTTATAAGAAAGGTTTAGGTATTTATATAAAACCTTCAAAAAACTATTAACACTACCAAACAGAGCTCTTACAAATATTGATTTAACAAAATATGCTAGAATTTTAAATATTCCTAACTTTAGAGGTGTTTTTATGAGAAATGATTTACCTAACTCACCTCCTTGGACACATGAATCTGGTATAATAAACTTAGATAGTAAAGATGGTCCTGGAACTCACTGGGTAGCTTATAAGAAAAAAAACAATTGTGTCTTTTATTTTGATAGTTTTGGAAATTTACCACCTCCATCAAATTTATTATCATATTTAAAAGTGCAAAATGTAAAATACAATTATAAAAAATATCAAAGCTTCAATACATTCAATTGTGGACATTTGTGTCTTAAATTTCTTAGTGATAATTTAACTTAAATATATATCAGAACGTCAACTCATTATAGATTCAGTCATGAGTGAATCATGGACATTAACGTTAAGCGGTGTTGGACCCGTTTTAGAAGCACAATATTTTCCTCCTATTGAATTATCATCAAAAAACTATGTGCTTGGTTTAGTAGAATTCTTGACTTTTAATTCCATTCCCAATATCGATGAAAGAAATAACAAATTCTATATCGATGACAAAGTTATTGTAATTCCACCAGGTAGTTACGAAATCGAAAACATTGAAAAATATTTAACTGATGCATTAGATAAATTTAATATTTTCATATCGATAAAGCCTGATGAAAATCAATTGCGATGTAAAGTGAGATGTAGTAAAAAAGTTGATTTTACCCATAAAGATTCTTTGGGAAATTTGTTAGGATATTCTCCTAGAATTCTAGATCCAAACGTTGATTATTTATCAGATATACCTGTTTCCATAATCAAAGTAAACGCTTTGCGAGTAGAATGTAACATAACAGGAGGGGCGTATATTAATTCTAATCAAGCTCACATTATTCACGAATTTTTCCCCACGGTTCCACCTGGATATAAAATAGTAGAAGTACCATCGCAAGTCATTTATCTTCCTGTTATGGTTAAGGCAATACATAATATTCAGTTGAAAATAGTCGATCAAGACGGAGATCTAGTAAATTTCCGAGGAGAAATTATAACAGTGCGATTACATCTTAAGTCAATAGCATAGAATGGGTGTGGTTTATAACAGTAAAACCTATTCATATAATAACAACAGAAAATGGGTTTATCCACCCACTCGAGTTCGACCATTGAATCGGTTAACACATCGGAACATACAATTTCTAAAAGGGCTTGGCTTAAGACTTGTTTCAAACTCAATAAAAACAAAATAAAACTTAAATTTTTCTGTTTAATCTGCATTTTACCATGGAAGAACAAGAAGAAATTTTAAATATACAAAAAAGTGTATTATTCGATGAATCAATAGAACATTACGAGTTTCATGCTCATCGTCCATATGCATTAACCACTTTCAACAACAATGATGAAATTCGCATTACTGTTCAACATCAAGATGCTTGTATACTACCCAGCAAAAGCTTTCTACATCTTACCGGAAAACTTATGAAGAGCAATGGTGAGGTTAGCGTTAACACGAATCTCGTAAATATGGGATTATGCTTTTTGTTTGAAGAATTACGTTATGAGTTAAATGCTGTTGAAATTGATCGCAATAAAAACGTTGGTTTAACAAGCCTTATAAAAACATTCATTTCCGCTAGCCCAAATCAAACTACATATCTTGATAATGCTGGATGGAACACAAATACAACTAAGGACATTGTTGATACCAAAGGATATTTTGATGTCTCGATTCCACTCAATTTGTTACTCGGGTTTGCAGAAGATTATAATAGAGTAATAGTGAATGCAAAACATGAACTTATTCTTACCAGAGCTAATACAGACGTAAATGCGATCGTACAATCAGAAAAAAATGTTGATAAAGATGTAAAAATATCCATTTCCAAAATAGAATGGTTAATGCCATATGTTAAATTGTCCGACTTTGCAAAAGTAAATTTACTTAATTATATCGTCAAAGATCCTCCTATACAAATAAGTTTTCGGACTTGGGAACTATATGAATATCCATTATTACCTACGACTACAAACCATGTATGGGTTGTAAAAACATCTACACAACTAGAGAAACCTCGATACGTTATCTTAGGATTCCAAACGGGTCGAAAGAATATACACACAAAAGATGCAAGTTTCTTCGATCATTGTGACATTCGTGACGTTAAATTGTATTTAAATTCTCAAACATATCCTTACGTTAACCTTAATATTGATTTCGAACGAAACCAATATTCACTGTTGTATGATATGTATGCTCAATTTCAAAGCTCTTACTTTGACAAGAACAGGTGTAAACCATTATTGTCAAAAAAGGAATTCAAGGAAATGGCTCCACTTGTTGTATTAGATTGTTCCAAACAAAATGAAACATTAAAAACAGGACCTGTAGACATACGTATAGAATTTGAATCAGAAAAACAATTTCCTCTGCAAACATCTGCTTATTGTTTAATCATACACGATAGAATAATTGAGTACAATCCAATCAGCAGCGCAGTACGCAAATTGTTGTAAAGTAGAGTGGTTGTGTGTTATTTTATATTAAATCAAAATGGAAATATTCAATTTATGTGAGAAAGACATTGAAAAAATACCTATAGATATATTAATCAAACGTTATGGTCACTACATTCATTTATTGTATCATAATGATCGACTACCCAAATCAGTGTTGGATAATGATGATGTGAAGCCTTATTATACTCCTTGCACTATTCATTCTTACGGTGATAATACATCAAACGATCAAGATGAACTCGATAGTCCACTTTTCATGCAAGCGTATTGTAAATTGTGTACGAAGAAAAAAGTATTCAAAACCGATTGATAATTTTTATTTTCTAATTTTGTTAACAATTACCTAATAAATTTTTTACCCATATTTTATGTTTTTTATTTTATATACATAAACTATATACAAATGATTTCTTATTCAGTTTGCTACATCATGAGGTTCATAAAGCAACAAACCGTATTACCTGTAGAGAACCTTGATAATCTTATTGTACCTACCACATCAGAAAAAAACCGTCGACATGGTAAACTATTACCTAATAGCATAAGATCGATTTTTTGCGGTCCCTCCAACTGTGGGAAAACAAATGCTTTGTTAGCGATTATTACACACATGAATGGATTAAGATTTTCGAATATTTACATTTATTCAAAATCCATACATCAATTAAAATACGAACTTCTTAAGAAAGTAATTGCTACTGTTAGTGATATTGGTTACTATATTTTTCAAGAAAATGATGAAATAGTGAAACCTAAAGATATTCTCCCTGGTTCCATCATTATTTTTGATGATATTGTTTGTGAAAAACAGAATAATGTAAAGGAATACTTTTGCATGGGGAGACATCAAGATGTTGATTGTTTTTATCTTTCACAAACTTACTGTTGTGTTCCTAAGCATTTGATTCGTGACAATACTAATTTATTAGTAATATTTAAACAAGATGATTTAAATTTAAAACACATTTACGATGAGCATGTAAATAGTGACATGACTTTTAAAGAATTTAAGAAACTATGTTTTAAATGTTGGAACGTAAAATATAGCTTTGTTGTCATTGATAAGGAGAGTTCTTTAGAAAACGGTCGATATAGGAAAGGGTTTGACACCTTTATAAATATAAAGAGTCCACATTAGTTATAACCAGTTGCAGTTTGTCGTACTAAACACAAACACCATGGAAGTTCAAAGTATTAAAAAACAACAGGACACTTTACGTAAAATCAGAAAGCTTGGCAATGTGATAAGAAAAAAGCATAAATTATTGAAATTGCATAGAAAAAACACAGAAAACACTTTAAACGAAGTCTTTAGACCTTTGACTACTTCTTTAAAGAAAATTAGTGTCACTACACCGAATATTGCACCTAAGAAGGAAGAAGAGCATAAAGAAAATAATAAATATGATGAGCACTATGTAACACATAAAAAAGAAACAGAATCCATGAATACAACTTCAAAAGATGAAAAAACTACTAATATCGATGGTGATGATGATGATTCATTCTTTGACGTAGAAGAACATGAAGAAGAAGAAGAAAACGATTCTTTACAAAAACCAAATCACAGTATTTTATCATATTTATCTTTATTAAAATCTAAAAATCATAAAGATTTAGATCAAATTTATGGTGTGAGACAATTAAAGGGAAAACGCTTAATGTTAGGAAATACACCTATCTATTTTGAAAAAGACAAAATTCTAATAGCAAACAAAAATTATCCCGCTACAGTTGGTTTATTAGAATTGATTTTCAAAAAAGTACCTAACAATAATGCTATAATAGATAGTGATATTGAAAATTACGCAGAAATCATTACAGCTACTAATGCGCATCGTAAACATTTTAAAGATGATGGTGCTCTCCGTATAAACAATACCCCAAAATATATTAACATAATTTCGAGGTTCGCTAATGAAAAGATAGGTAGTGGGGTTTCTAACAATAATACCTTATTACCCACCAATATGTCAACTCCTAGAGTTGGTTTGAATTTCAATTATGTGTATTGGGATAATCCTAATGAGTTGGTAGATCGTTTACGACTTCTATTAGCATCAAGAGCGGCTAGCGGTTATGTCACCCATTCCAATGAAATAATTTCAATCCTAGAGGAATTGCGTGAAGCTAACATTATTTATTAACAAGATTTATCAACTATTTAATCATTCTCTCGAAGTATCTTGAGGAAGTACAATGAGTGTAGACGTATTTGGACGTCAATTATCTAAATCTTCAACAGGACGCCGTGGACCACAAGGAGAAGGATTTAAAATTAATATTGAGGGGAATTATGATATTGAAAATAAACGATTGTGCAATGTGGGAGATGCTTTAGGAGACAGTGATGGTGTATCTTTAAAAATTGTGACAGGATTATTGTCCAATGAAATAAATATTATAAGACGTGAATATAATGAAAGATTTGATCAGTTGACTATCGATAATAATGAAATGAAACAAATATACTATTATTTAAAAACTCACTTAGACACAGTAAAAGAGAATTTAGAAAAAGACATTACCATCAATCATAACCTTTCTAAAACACATTCTAATACATTAACAAACATAGATCAAAGATTAACAGCATTGGAAAATACAAATAAATTATGAATAACTCCTACAAGACTTTAATTGCTGAAGAATTACATCGTGCTGCTCGTAGAAATTATCAACGACGTCACGTTGATATACGGGGATTAGATGAGACATGGCAAGCTGATATTGTTGATATGCAATCATATGCTTCTGTAAACGATAATTATAAATACATTCTAACGGTAATCGATAATTTTTCAAAATTTGGTTGGGCTGTGCCTTTAAAAACAAAAAATAGTAATAATGTTACCCAAGCAATGTTATCAATATTTACTACATCTGGTAGAATACCAAAAAATCTTCAAGTTGATAATGGTACCGAATTCTACAATTCTTTATTCAAAACACTTATGAATAGATATTCCATCAATATGTATTCTACTTATAGTAATTTAAAGGCTTCAATCTGTGAACGTTTTAATCGAACCTTAAAAAACAAAATGTGGAAGCGATTTACAGCGAGAGGTAGTTATCGATGGATAGATATTTTAAATGAATTATTAGATTCCTACAACAACAGTACACATAGAACTATAGCACTGAAACCAATAAATGTAAATAGATCGAACGAGAAATCAATATTAAGAAATATTTATAATAACAACGATAAGATGATGTTTAAAAAGTCTCAAAAATTAAAAATAGGCGATAAAGTGAGAATAAGTAAATATAAACATGTTTTTGAAAAAGGTTATACACCTAACTGGACTACTGAAATTTTTACTATAACCAAAGTTAATAATACTAGACCTGTTACTTATCAACTAAAAGATTATTTAAATTCACCAGTTCAAGGTTGCTTTTACAAAGAAGAGCTTTCAAAAACGAAATATCCTGATATTTATCTAATTGAAAGAGTTATAAAAAAAAGAGGAAATAAAATATTAGTAAAATGGTTGGGATTTGATGGTACACACAATTCATGGATAAATATAGATGATTTGTAAATTATACTTGTCTAAACTTGTTTCAACGCTGAAATTACGTAATTTTATTGCGAGAGTAGGTTAGTCATTCTGCTGGCTAGTCGCTCACGAGCACTTGAATAATCTACACGTATTCGAATATTTAAGAAATCTCAAACAATTATGGAACTTATTATGGATATACAATGTTTTGTAAATGGAAAAAATGAATTGATCGTGAAAGAACTAGCGGTTGCATCTGTTGAAGACAAAGAAGACAAAGAATATTGTATACTATTTAAACCACCATATCCTTGGTATAATTTGTCTGCAAAATGTCGATCCACGAATTCATGGCTAACAAGAAACTATCATGGTATTTCGTGGGACTCTGGAGAAATAGATTATACACAACTCAACACAATAATAAATAACCTAATAAAAGAAGCTACATGTATATATGTTAAAGGCTTACAAAAAAAAATATGGTTTGAAGACTATATCAAGCAACTCGAAGACAAACGAATTGTAAATATAGAAGACATAGGATGTCCACCTTTACGAGAACTTCGTACGGACGTTTATGGACATCATCAGGCTTGTCACAGATACATTAATCAAGTAAATATTAATTGTGCGTTACAAAATGTAATAGAAATTAAGAAATGGTATAATTCTTTTTATAAAAATGAAAAATAAACCTATTTTACATTCAATAATTTGTTTTATTTCTTGTAAACCTTCTCTACATAGTTTCAATTAATTATGTATTTTTTATTCGTAAATATCAAAATATGAATTATGTTTGTATTATAGTCAAGAAATGAAATGCGTTTGTAGGTTGATGGAGCATAAATTTTACACGTTTAGAAATTATCTGTCTAGTTCATTTGTCGTTTTTTTTTTTTTTTTTTTTACTGAGATCGTGTTTTCCGAGAAAAATTATTGAGAACTCTGGTTCATTTAGCATTTGCAGAAAAACCGTTGTCCGTGAGAGCGAAGCGAGACTTTTAAAACGGACAACGGTTTTTGTAGTATATAATTGGGGAATCTGGATCACTTTGTATGGCTATAAAATTGGGGAGTCTGGCTCACTTTTTCGTTATTTGCTGAAAATCGTGGTCCGTGAGAGCGAAGCGAGACTTTTAAAACGGACAACGATTTTCTGCAAATAACGAAAAAGTGAGCCAGGAAAAATTATTGAGAACTCTGGTTCATTTAGCATTTGCAGAAAAACCGTTGTCCGTGAGAGCGAAGCGAGACTTTTAAAACGGACAACGGTTTTTGTAGTATATAATTGGGGAATCTGGATCACTTTGTATGGCTATAAAATTGGGGAGTCTGGCTCACTTTTTCGTTATTTGCTGAAAATCGTGGTCCGTGAGAGCGAAGCGAGACTTTTAAAACGGACAACGATTTTCTGCAAATAACGAAAAAGTGAGCCAGACTCCCCAATTTTATAGCCATACAAAGTGAGCCAGACTCCCCAATTATATACTACTAACTTCATAGGTTAAAACTTAATATTAATACTATTAGCATACGTTGCATTATAACATCCAAGAATATCAGTCAATTAAAGAAATTGTTTTTTTTTCAAAATTTTAAGATTTTTGATCGTATGCCTCGAAATTTTGGAACCATGAAAAAAAGTAATTTTTTATTGTATGGTAGCTCCATCTGCCTTCAAAAGCCGTCGTAGACAGGCAATAATTATTTTCTTATTTTAGTACGTGTCACAAAGGACAAAGTAATATTTTGCGTAAGAAATTTACATACTTAATATAAGAAAGTAACTCACATTTTACGATACTTTATTTCTTGGCATCAGTCAAATAAATAATACCTAAACTGAAAAAAAACATCTCATTATATTTCCTCGCTAGGAACGTATTTAATTTTCGTGTAAACTAATTTTATGTTCCATTTTTTAAGGCTAATTAATTGCAAGTTTCAACGTGACCTTTATTTCATCTTAACTAATATTAAAAATGGAAAAGTGTGTTTGCTTATTTGTTTTTTACGTTGTATAGTGGAATTACGGATCGATGTGACTCTGTGCAAGTTAGTTGAAATGGCGAATAACTATAGAGTAAACAAATTTGTCAGCAGCGTTTGGTTTTAATAGTCATAAATGTCACTTTACAGTATCAAAATATCAACCGCAATTTTGCGTGGGTGAAGACCGGCGCGTAGGGACCTCGCGGTCTGAAACTCGCAATCTTGCACCTCGCCAGCTAGCTGGAGTATGTGTGGTCAGACGGTAAACGCAGAAGGGGGCTTCTAGTCGATTCGTAATTTCATGCGAATAACAGTAATACATGGTAGTTTCTACAAAGCCAAGCTTTTATTATGGGTAGCAGACAACTGATATACATAATTAAATATTCTTTATAAAATAAACATTTAGATATTTTACACCCAGACACTTAACAAATAACAAATATACACGTTCATGCACATAAATAAATAAATATTTGTTCCGGGCGGGAATCGAACTAGCGACTCTTGGCTCCGCAGTTCGCAGGGTCTCTAACCACGTCGGCTGAGGCCATTTTTTAACCAACGAAAAAAGGAAACGTTTTTACAGTGTAGTCCGATTTGAATGATGTTTTTACTAGATAGGACATTGATCCCATTTACATTAAAAAAAACTGCACCTTTAAGGGTACTACAAAATAGGGGAACCATTATATTACAGAGTAGTCCGACTTAGGTGATTTTTTTTTTACTGGATATGGTACACCTCGAAGTTAATGAATAATAAATCAAACCGACAAAAAGTGAAATACAAACCTTTTTCGCCTTAATAACAAACGAGCAAATTAATTATTTAAATAAACTACGATGGTAGTGGTGAGACGCGTGGTCTAATGATTTAACGATATTCGTTAATTATTTGTTTGGCTTAGTAATTAAGACTATAAAGGTTGATTTTTCGCTTTTCAGTTTCTTTGTTCGCCGATTACATTTTTTTTTACAATTTTTTTTTACAGTAATATCGCGTCTAATCATATACAAGAAGATTTGGAAAGTTTTTCTATCATCAAATGTGCACATCTTTTTGTTCATTTAGAACAATTTAAGAAGTTATTCCGTATCATACCATATCATCAACCCATTAATGTCCCCCTGCAGGAGCTCAGGTCTCTCCTCGGGATGAGGGGCTTGGAGCTTAATCCATTTTTCCTTCGGTAAAGCGATAAATATGCAGGTAAATAATTAACTATAACATTCATTTTGACGACCGCTTAACCTAGTAGGTATCGACCTTGCCTACGAAGCTGGAGGTTCCGGGTTCGAATTTCAGGTCGGGTCAGTATTTATATGATGAATATTGATACTGGTACCGGGTCTTGGTTGTTATATGTATGTGGTGTCTTCGCTTGGTACCCAAAACAAAAGCTAATGCTTAGTTTGGGGCCTAGACGTTGTTGTGATCTATGCATTATTATTATTCTTTCGTAGTTAATGTTAATTAATATAACATTAATAAACCAAACCAGCCAAACCAATAGTATCATAAAAATAAAAAAAATAAGTCGTCACAATAGAGCACAATGTTGTAGTCCATGCGGACAAAGCCGCAGGCGGTCTATATTCGTTTGTACCTTTAGTTGGTGTTTTGATAATTTGATTATGTTTTGAAGGTTCTTCAGTCATATTTGAATTCAGGCATAATGAGGTTTTTAAATAAAAGCTTATTTGAAATTCATTTAATCCTATTTAAGAACAAACAGTCGAGGCCTTGTGAACGCTGGAAAATATGAAACCACAAAGCCTAGATATCTGAAATTATGCAAACACGCAGGCAACCTTACGTTCAAAGCGCTTACAATAAAAATATAATTTTTTGGCTATAAAAATGTATACGAGTATTTCAACGTCTCATTAAGAATAATGCCTGCGACATCCCACACAGCGCCACTTAGTTCTAAACTAAGCAACGCTCGTATTATGCGTACAAAACAACTGATATACATACATATTATTATATACATAAGATATACATATTCTTTATAATATATACATAAATATATGTTTTACACCCAGACACGGAACAAATAGACATGTTCATGCACACAAATATTAGTCCCGAGCGAGAATCGAACCCGCGACCTTTGGCTTTGGCTCCGCAGTTAGGGTCTTTCACCACTCGGTCAATCGGTCAGTCAATTTTATTAAGTGGACTAATTTGTTATTTTATTTTTAAAGGTAAATTAATTATTTTGTCGTTCTATTTCGTGAGGTAGGTATAAAATAAATATAACAGAAATTAATGAAAAGTTACTAATTGATATTTTTTGATGTTTTGGTTTAAATAATGAATCGTTTGTCAATAAAAAGTTTAACATGAATAAAATAGACTAGCTTTCCGTCCGCGGCTCCGTCCGCGTGGACTACAGATTTGTACTAGGACCGCTATGACACTCTAGAATTTATTTTGCATAAAGAATAGCTATCCCACAACAACCGTGTATTTTCCCGTTATGAAATTTATCCTTTGTGTTATTCTAAGCCATAAGACACCTAGGTACTAAATTTCTTCAAACTTTCAGCCATTTCAGCATGAAGAATAGTTATCACACAGGAACCGTGTTTTTTTCTGGGTAAAAAGTAGCCTCTGTCACTATGCAGTTCATAAAATTTATCTATGAAAAACCACAGGCGAATAGTTAGTATTTTTTATGAATTATAGCGTACACCATATAGATTATATAGATTACACTAAATATTTTATATATTTTTATAAGTTATGATATTCCGATGTATAAGTTATACTACTGTTAAGTTTCATCAACATTCATTTAATAGTTTTTGCGTGAAGAAGTGACAAACATTTATCTTCACAAACTTTAGTGTTTAAAATATTAGTAAGATAGTAAAATTCTAAGTTTAGCGATACTTCAATCAAAATATTTTCTTCCTTTAATGTCAAAAATCGGACAGTAACCAAAATATAGTTCTATTAACTTTGGCAACTTTATTGATAGATTTTACAAGGTGTAGTGAAGATCCTATTTAGTATTGATTTTATTAAATACCGAAATTTTTCATTTTGCCTTATACAACGATTACTGACCGCGAAACGCATCCGGTAAAATAATTAAAACTTTTAAAAATATTTTTATTTTACTTTAAAACATATTTTTTTTATTACTTTATTTGGGTGTAGAAGCTGATACTTAGTAACCTACATCAAACTGTCAGGAGGTTTAAAACACACCTGGTATGTACTTAAGCGGCTGAAAGGAGGCCAAAATACAAAAAAATGCAGTCGATTTGAAAACCCCTTCATTTCTTTGAAGTCGGTTAAAACCCATACATACACAAGGACAATTCGCTTTTTTAGGATTAAAATGTTATGTACTTGTTACTTGTTCACACGTTCGAGTGAGATTGATGCTGGAAGTTTTATAATGTTTTCATGAATTGTAGATATAATGCACAAGGTAATGGTCGTTCCGTTCAACCAGTTAAATACTAGTTTTCTGGTGTACGAGTTGTCGTTTGTTAGGCAAAGCAGCTGACGAGAACCGTTCGCGGACACCCGCGCAACCGCATTGACACCCGCCAAATTGCTTATGTTCGGTTCGTAATTCGAATTAATAATCTAAAACGTTGTTATTCAAACGATTAAGATAATTTGTTGAGAATACTAAATATTTATATTTATTTTAAGAACAATTTACGAGTTTATAACATTTTATTTTATTAATTTAAACAGGTAAGAAATATGTTTCATCAAAACATTTGTTTAAACTATCTAGCCCCGTCGGTTTAAAATTTCTAGGTAATGAAATCAAAATATACCCAGTTTACGTATGAAGTAAAATTCCGAAATTCCATGAAAAAGTATTGATGTGAAATATGTTCATTGGCCTTTACTTTTGGTGATAGGTATCACAACAAGGGACATACCATCCTTATCATACCATTAATGTCACACTGCAGAAACAAATCTCCCCCGAAAAATGGGGCTTGAAGATTAATCTACTATACTGCTCCAGTGCGGGTTGGTGGATTTTAACGACTGCTATCTATTGGGGGCAACCAGAACCAACAGCATGCTTAAGTTAGAAAAAACTCATTGGTACAAGACCTGGGATTTGAACCACCGCCTTCTAAACAAGAAACGGGCTCGCTACCATTCAGCTATCACGACACACGACAAGGGACATAGTACATTGTTTTAATAAAAACAAGATTGCCCCGAATGGTTCCCAAAATGGCATAGCGGAGTGAAATTTCTGTGATAGATTATTAATAACAGTTGTTTGAATAGAAATTACTCCGAAGTCGACTGTGTTCGCGTCGTTATAAAGGGCTGTTTTCTGAGCAGACGTGGGTTGAATTCGATTTCGCGGAAACGTAAACCGACAATTTATAATTGAATTAAGTTTTATGGTATACCGATGCGAAGTATTGAATTTACATGCCAATTCGAAAAAAAAAAACAATTGTGTATCATAAAATTAGAGATTGTGGGTTTGAAATCCGTAAGAATACAATAAATATAATACCAGCCAAGTGCATATCGGACAAGCATTAACTGAAGGTTCCGTAGCATATACATCACCTTACACAAGAGGATATTTCAAAAACTTGTAAACGTATTTGTTCTAAGTTCTAAACAAATTAATCAAAAGTTGGCGACTTCCTTAGTCCAATTTCCTCAAAGTTGGTCCAACTCCGTCAACTCGGTCAAACTCGGTCCACATCTGTCCAACTTGGTCCAGCTTAACCCAACTCGATCCAACTTGTTCCAGCTCGGTTCAGCTCAGTCGAACCCTCCCATTCAACATTTTCAAAATTAAAGTAACCAAAACTTGATGTTAACCTTGGTCTTAACAGCGTAATCAGACAAAAAAAATTATAATGTTACCCTTGAATGAAAATAAATATTCGTGATTTTTCACGAAAAGTGTGCAAATCAGCATATCCTTTTTTATTCCTCTTCTATCACTTCTATCACACAAGAGAGCATCCCGTTCATAATAGACAATTCCGCTTGTTAACTCGCTCTAACATCAGCAACTCATTCCATCCAATCCATTCGCATCCTGTTCCGGCTGACAATTCGTTTATTTCCTCTTCACACTTGATCTTCCAGGTGTTGTATTACTTCAAGCGATACCATCTGTTATCTCGCTTATCAAGTGCGCCTCATATATCTGAGTGTTTAAAAATTCTAACTCTTTCCAGTAAAAATCCTTTAGATTAGTTGTTTTTCCCCGTAGTTTCTGGAACAGTACAAGCGATTGGGGAGTGTCGATAATTGGCGTTGAGGATGTGCTGTGTGCACGTAACGTACGTAATATTACGAATATAATTAATGACATCATTATCATTACAGCCTGATCATATACCTTCCCCTAGATCTCCACAACAGACGGTCTTTGGCCACTAAAGGCGGCCACCTTTGCAATGTCAGTCCGCCTAGTAAGGGGCCACTCGAGAACCTTTTTTCCTCAGTGGTTGTCGATTTTGGTAGCGTATGGCCTGCCCAATGATATCCTATTGATATAATTCCTCGAACATATGCAAGGTGATAAATGTCGTATTAGCGATATAATGTCCACACATCGTGTTGTGTGGTACATATAAGTCGATGTGTTGTGCACACGAATATTGTTGTGCGCTGTGGGTATTTTGTTTTGGATTTTTTTTTAACAAGGACTTCTACACTGTTTTTTATCAAAAATGTTGCAAATATACTCTTTAAAAAGAAAAAAAAAGTTCTACAAACTGTGACTCGGTGAAAGATAAATATGGACATTTATAAAAGTTTAGAGTTTTAGTTATTCTATTATCTTAAAAAACTACATATTTGGGTTGTGTTGATTTAAAAAATGAAAACATCATAAGTATTAATAATACCTAGGACATCCTACACAGCGCCATCTAGTCTCAAAGTGAGCAAATATTATGCTTGTAGTAAGGGGCACTAGACAAACTGAAATACATATTTAAATATTCTGTATAATTTATACATATGTAGATACTTTTATACCCGAACACGGAACAAATAGACATGATCATGCACACTACTATTTGTTCCCGGCAGGCATCAAACCCTTGGCTCCGCATAAGTAGTTATGTATTCTATAATACTATCAGAATATTTCATTATTTCACGGATAAAGAAATAAATTGCAACCTCAGAATATATTTTAATAAGTGCATGTTAATAGTAATACGGTCGTTGTCATTGTGAAAAACTTTTCCAGAAAATAGCAAAGGAGCACTCAATCAGAATAATTCGCTTAAGTACTCGAGTTAAATAAAAGCTTGTGCGTACCGAATTTTGGGTTAAGTTGTTTAAAATGCCCTTAAGGTCCGAAAAATCACTCCCGCCGGCCGTCCTTAAGGAGGAGGGCTCTTAACAAGGTCTTTTTAACTACGCGCCTTTAATATCACGATGGACGGCTGGCCTATTTCCAGAGTATCTGTCTATCAGGAATGTCAAGTTGGCACTTCTTATATGTATTGTGTTCAAGAGAGTTCGCTGCGCTTAAGCAATTTATAAGAATGTCAGTATCACAGAATCTTCGTCGTCGGAAATACTAGAGAATCTTCGGAAAACATGATTAAGTATCGCATAAAAAACTGCGCATTGTTCTGAAATTTTTAGTTGCATATTTTATAGTAATAATAATGATAATGATACTGAGGACATCCCACGCAGCGCCATCTAGTCCCAAAGTAAGCAAGTATTATGCTTGTGTTATGGGTTACTATACGACTGATATACATACTTAATTATTCTTTAAATTATATAATATACATATATAAATATTTTACACCCAGACATGGAACAAATAGACATCTTCCAAATCATCATCATCATCAGCCCGTGTCTCTCCACTGCAGGATATAGGCCTCTCCCAAGGCTCGCCACCACACACGGTCCTCCGCCTTCCACATTCAATTACCCCCGGTATGGTGTTTCAGGTCATCAGTCCACCTGTTCGGGGGGCGTCCAACGCTTCGCTTCCGAATACGTGGCCTCTACTCGAGAACCCGTCTACCCCATCGGTTGTCGGTTCTACGGCAAATGTGACCGGCCCATTGCCACTTCAGCTTGCTAATCACTTCGGCTATGTCGACAACTTTAGTTCGACGGATTTCAGTATTCCTGATTTTGTCCATCAAGGAAATACCGAGCATAGCCCGCTCCATAGCGCGTTGAGCGACTTTAAATTTGTGGACCGGTGTGGTCCTGCCGCAGAATCCATGTTTCGGCACCGTATGTCATTGGAGGCAGGACGCATTGGTTTAAGACCTTGGTCTTCAGATATTGTGGTAGTGGCAACGAGAACAGACGACGGAGCTTCCCAAAAGCAGCCTAGCCCAGCTGAATTCTTCGGTCGGCCTCTTTGTTGAAGTTGTGTTTGCCTAACTGGACAGTCTGTCCTAAATAGACATAGTCTTGCACAACTTCAAAAGTCGCACCCTCTACGGTTACCGGTCTCGGTAGAATATGTTCGTTGAACATGACTTTCGTCTTGTTAACATTAGATTCTCTGCTACTTCTCGAACCTGGTATAAAAAAGGAATGTTAAATCCCTTTTGGAAATTTGCTGTGTTCTAAAGCCATACCTACAGCATATAAGTAGTGCGGATTCGTTCAATCGGTATGGGCACCGAATAAAACAAACGAAATGAAAATCAGAGCCGGTTGTTTCATTCTTTGATCGAAAATATCATTTCCCTTTTCTAGCTACAAAGAAATTTCGCTTTCAACGTGCGTGACGCCAATACAAAAATTTTCTGTGTTTTTTTTCGGTCCCTAGCATTAGTCTTTTATAAAAACAAACTGGTCAATTTTCTATCGTAATGCATAAAAGTAGGTCTCCGTCCGCAACCATTCCGCAAAACAATACTTTTATGTGCAAAGATAGAAATTATCCTTTAATAGTAGGTGAAAATCATCGTTTAAAGTAATATATGAAAAGAGTTATATATAAATTTTATATAAATGTGTGCACTCACCTAATTAAGCCAGTTTATAATTTTTTTTTAAAGGAAAAAAAAAATAAAAATTTCGTGTAAATGACTAGTTTCATACAGACGTGCATAAAAAAAAACAAAAACAAAAACGAACTTCGATGCCTCGTCAGTTGTGTAAAAAATTTTAAACACAATTTTCATTTTTGGGTTATAAGAGTACTTAATAGTGAACATTCCATCTTAAGCTAAAAGCTTTTGACATATAGATATAAGATCGCGTATATCTTCAAAGCAAACACAACCTTAATATTTTGCGCATATGTAATTTCCTAAAGGAGTTTTTCATAAACGAGGGCGTAATTTTTGTCAGCAATTTCGACGTAAAATATCGTTTTTATTTTTTCCTCCAAAATATTCGGATTTACATATTTTTCCTGGCTAAAGGAATGTATAAGATAAAATATTTTTCGCTCCAATAGATAACTTGATATCGTAGGGATAATCAGATGCGCTGGGTTTCGTGGCTCCTTCCCTTGAGGACGATGGAGTACTTTGTACTGTCTGTGTACGAATGATAAAAATCTAAAGTTTTCACAAATCCAGTAAGATCTTATGCAAAACAATAACATCGCTTTAAACGTAATAAAAAAAAATGTAGCCTCAATCCTGTGAAGCCACTAAGTTATAAGCCCGCGGCTCCGCTCGCGTGGACTACACAATTGTACCGGGACCCATTGTTCCATAATAAGAAGTGGCCTATAAAACTCTTCCGTTTATGAACATGTCTATGCAGAAAATTATAACGGGCCCGGTACAACTGTGTAGTGTGTAGTCCACGCGAGTGGAGCTGCGGGCGGAAAGCTAGTTGAAAAATAAAATGTAGCCCATATTACTTGCTAATAATGTACTTTTTTTCAAATATTTTTAAAATCAGTTAAGTAGTTTTTAAATTCATCCGTAACAAACAAAAAATCAAATCATTCATCTTTACAATATTAATATAATATACGAAAAACGCAGCTATGTTTTGAAACTGGGATATCAAATCGTGTTTTTTAATCATTATTAGCGACGAAACATGGATATATAAGACGCTTTTTTCTAGATGTTTTCAGTTGGTCGTTTCGCAACAAAATTGTGAAGGCCTCGCCACATTTGTGAAAAAATGAGGGTAAAATTTGTAAAAAATTGGGGTCCAATTTTTTTTCACGAAGCGGACATCTTGCGACATCAATGCTAGACTATCTAAGGTCAGTTGATTGGGAATTGTTTGAAATTTTGCTTCATCCAGTTTACAGCCTCAACTTAGCTCTATGTGATTTTTTTTAAATCTCGATTGTCAAGAAAAGTTTTTTTCAAATGCCAAAGATACGATGGCTGCTCAGAATCAGCCATTTCTGACCTGCGGTAGGAAGTCTAGGATAAATGGTTACAGAACTGATTTAGGTGGATAGAAATTTGCATAGTGAGTAACGGAGAACACTTTGATAGAATATAATATAAATTATAAAAATATATATTTTATTTTCGCGTGTCTCGAACCTTATATAGTGTCCCACGTAAATATTTTCGCACCCAAGCACATGCGGTTTAACATGCACAATGCACATGTCTTTCGTCATTTCTTAGAATAATAATACGGCGGTCATCTTTAAGATCAAAGGGGTACACATTCTGTGCGTATTTCTGTTCGTTCATTGGTTCATATTACCTATATAAAAGTTGGTGATTTATTTTCCTTAGCTAACAACCCTCGCGTTCGAGCTGGCGGCTTATAGGCGTGTCCAAGACGAGAGACGACACAAAGCATTCTTAACTCCTATGTACACATCTGTTTATTTTTAGTTCGACATGTTTACCGAAATATTTTACTTATTCGTTTACCAGTTCAAACATATTTTTCTTTACATTACAGTTGTTATGGTTGATATAATAACAATAAAAACATTTGGGTAATTTCACACGACACAGAATAAATAGACACGTTCATGCATTCAAATATTGGTCTCGGCGGGAATCGAATCCTTGACCTTTGATTCTGAAGTAAGCGTCTCTATCTTCAGCTATCAGACCCATCAGTTAAAATATAACCGATATATTCGATTCTATCACCAGCCATGTATTTGAAAAAAGATTTAATGGATATAGTACCTAAAATGAATTTTTCCGATTAGGGGTTAAAGGAACATTTTATTTTTCAGAATTTTTGTATCTATAATGTACTTCTTCACTCACTTCATCAGCCCATTTTTACCCCACTGCAGGGGCTTAGGCTTTTCCCAGGATGAGGGTGGGCTTGGAGCTTAAATCCACCACGCTGCTCCACTGCGGGTTGGGGATTGTAACGACCGCCATCTGTTGACAGCGCCCGGGACCGACTGCTTAACGTGCTCTCCGAGGCACGGAGTCAGTGATAGTTATGTACTTAAGTCAGAAAAACTCATTGGTACACGCCCGAATTCGAACCATGGCCCTATGGCCTTTAATATACTTACTAAAAACGAATTATAAAATGTGCGATTTGGAAGACGTTCGTCTTAACATGTGATTTTTCTACGATTACGGAAGACGTGCCTACACACTGATCCTGAAGGATTTTCAAGGCTTGCATCACATTTTGTATTTTTACTTACGACCAACATAAACCTTACATAAAGTATCTTGTATGTAGGCCCGTTTACGTAATTTAGAAAATTACCACGAGAAGCTCAAGGCACGCTTTACGTTTACTTTTGTGGAAACAGCTTATACGAAAAATAAAATAACGGACATAAATCCAGCCTAATGATGTAGGTAATTTAACATCCCCTTAAAAAGATTGTATGCGGGAAAATGTATTTCATCGCATATATTTACGTTCACTCATTTTCTGGTCTTATTCTAAAGTTCTAGAGGAGTATTTTCTTTAGGCCTCTGGAATCATAGTTAAACTAGAAATTCGTTTTTTAATTAGTGTATACATCTTGAAAGGCTTATTTGAATCACTTTTTTTTATTTATTGGACATTGGAGTTTTGTTTATTGTTTATTATAGTTTGAACAAGATCAGAAAATGAGTGAATTTGAATACCACAATTTTCGACATGCAACGAGATTTGACTTTTCCTTCCATACAATGTATTTATTTTATTTATTTATTTAATCACAGAACAGAATAGCAAACATATATCAACACAACCCTAAAAAACCAGTAAATGGTTTGTCTGTGGTTGTGATTTCGCAATGACAATATTATACGTTAATCGTATATAATTATTATAGCATAAAAATAAATCATGTAAAATACGTAAAAACTACAAGAAATGCATTATTACAAAACTCAAGGTGTAATATTTTTAAGGAGTTCACAACAATTGGCCTAAGGGGCCCGGAGTGTAAGTGAAAATTGTGAGCGCGCGGTAACTCTGAGCGTACTCTGTGGTGATAACCGACGAGTTTCATGTTTTTCACGATTTATGATTAATTTCATTGATTGACACTCGTCAATCTTGTCGAACGTATTGCTTTGTGCACTCATTGATCAGATTCTCAGTTATTCTACTGTTTACCGGGAAAAGTCTTAATTTATGAACAGTCATTAATTTGTGTTTATTTTATATAAAACTTTTTACCTCAAAATTTGTGAAGGGAAATTGAATGATTGGCGATCACATGACATGTGTGCAATGATATAAAAAGAAGATTAAAAAATTCAGTATAGTGTAAAATTCAGTACCGAAACCGTTTATTTGCTCAGAACATAAAAGTAGAACTAGAAGAAGTGACTAGAAGCACACTTCTGCGCTTGCCGTCTAACAACCTTTCTATTAGTTAGCTAGTGTATTTTTGGCAAGTTTCAATTCGGTTTCAGTTCGCGAGGTCCCCGCGTGCCAGCTTTCACCCCCGTGAAATTCCGTTTGACAGTTTATATACTGTGAATTGACATTTATGACTCTATCAGAACTAAACGCTGCTGTCAAATTTATTTACTCTATGGATCAGAAGTAAGAAACTATATGCAAGACGTTATATTTGTTTCCATCCATAATAAGTAGGTACCTAAATGTAAAATAAAATGGTCCTAAATATTTAAAAGTTTACTCTTTCTTATACTAAACAGTTCTTTGAGAATTGAGAACTTTATTATTACTCATAAAAAACAATTTTCACTTAAAACGAGTTATTATGCTAGTTACAATTTCAACTTAATTATTTCAGCGTGCAGACAATGCTCTGGTATTGTACATTGTATCATAGACATTTTTTTAAGTGTTGACTTAAATGCTGTAATACATTCAATTTCTCTTATTATGTACATTATTTTATGTACATTTGTGCTCCCCTATATATCAGACTATCTTTTTATTTATAAACTTCATGTTTTTCGATTTTAGTTTTAGTTTTTTTAAATCTGGCCAAATTAACGTATTAAGTAGATTATTTTTGTATAATGCAAGTGTAATCTCAAAATTAATGCTAATACTTATGACATGACACTTAAGTATGGCTTCGTGTTTGCTTGCCCGTACTTTTATTTCTGCGTACTGACTACTACCTACCTATTCTGTGGTATTTCGTAAAACGTTAACGGTAGAGCCATTATTTTCTTCACTGTACTTGTCTGTTTTCAGGACATATGAACCTACATTTAATATACAACGTATTCTATTATAAACTGAGCCTTCCATTACGTGCCTTAATGGATCCATTATATTTAATTACCTACATTGTATTTGTAGCTGATTACTGTGCTGATTTGATGCGTATTACTTTTCATAAAAAAAAATAGGAAAGGAAAAGGCGGAATCAATTGATTTCCAGTAAATAACTAAAAGAATGCGTTTTTGAGTATAAAGTAAGATAATCCAGATTTACAAATTGACGTCAGATTTAACAGGTGAATTAAAAATTACAATTATCACGTAATGTATGTATGTATTTGTAACACTAGTTGAAATAAATTCACAGAATCAGTTTTAGAAGGTATTTGTACGTTAGATCAATTGAACATTCCCAAATTTTTTAACTAAAGTCCGTTATATTTTTTTTTTTCGAAAGGAAAGACAATTTTAAAAAACGATTTTTTTATAAATCGGTATTTACGTAGATATATTATATCGAAAATTCCTATAGCGTTACGTCACCGGATGGAATTATAAATTTTGCCATTGCCGTTGCATATTTATAAAAAACAATTACTATTGGCAGTCCTGATACTGACAAATCTTATAATTATTGATTAAAATTTATCTAGTAACTAAGATTTATTCAAGACAAATTTACTGATCGTGCTGTCTGTTACAAAGGATAACAACTAATTAGATAGCGCCATCTGTGGTAAAATATAGCAAGTAAGTCGATTTTTGTATAATTCTCTGCGTATATTGGATCTGTGATTTACTTCATTGTAATTTCACTAGTTTTTTTCGGAGTTTATTATCAAACCGCGTCGAAAAGAATATCACAAAATTGAAATGAAAGGTATTGATTTATGAATTTAATTGATGAAATTAAAGGTATTCTTGGTATTGATTTTCTTGAACGACAGTATTTTTATTTTTACACAAATATTTGATTGTTCTTTGGACTTGAAAAACAGCAAAGAATTTTTTTTTAAGTAACTGGGTCGTTATAATGTCATAAAACAATATTTTTTGCTTTTTGCTATATTCAAAAAGTAACCACAGTAAAGTTATGAAATATTCATATTGAGAATAAATATGCGTCTGTGCCTGCGTTCATTCTTATATTACCTGAAATGATTACCTGTCTCTAATTTTTGACTATGTCTTGCCGCGTTGCGCGCGCTGTCATTCTGAAACTTCACGCTGAACTAACTCTCTTCTCGTTCCGACAGCGCGGGCGGCGCAACGCCTTCGTAGAAATACGTTGAAAAGTTAGAATCCTAATGTTTCAGCCGCTTAGGACTTTGTTATCCATAAAACTATTAATTAAACCTTGGTTTCATCTCTTACTTAAATATCTATAAATCAATGTGCACTCGAACTTATTTTATGTTGCGACCACGTGGTTGCGGTTGAGAGAGGTCAATCTCGGAAGCTGAGGTGAAAGAGCGAACCCTCAATTCTGGCTCAATCGGAATCTGTGGTGACCAACGATTGAATACGAGAACAACCGGGTAAGTCCACCATCGGACCCCTATAAGATGAGACTTTTTTAACGGTTTACACATGGGCCCAGCAAACTTCCACTGCGCCATGCGTGATATCCAACAATTCATATACTTGTTAGTAAATAAATATTTCAGGATTTATTATTATAAGCGAGATACACACTCAAAAATGTCCGAAAATTCAAAAACGTATTCCTTAAAACAATATCAGCGAAATCGTAGTATAATTCAAATCATTTCCACATTGCGCACAAGTAGGTATGGTTTATCTAATTACTTTATTGGAGACAAACGTGAACACCTCAGACTATAGAAGAAGACGGCAGCAGTTCTCGACAAAGGTTGTATAGACGATTTCTACGGCTTCTCGAGAACATCAGTTTTTTTTTCTGAAGAAAGTGGTCTGAATTGCAGAAAAAATGGGAGAAGGTAGGAGAACCAAGTTCGGAGGGTACAGGGAGTTCACTTAGAAACTCGTCTTTACAACCTTTGTCGAGTACTGCTGCCCTACTGTCGAGTACTGAGTTTCATCTTTGACGACCGAATGGCCGAGTGGTTAGAGACCCTAACTGCGGAGTCAACAGTCACGGGTTCGATTCCCGTCCAGGATAAATATTTGTGTGCATGAACATGTTTATTTCGTGCCGGGGCTGGGTGTATAATATTTATCTATGTATATATTATTAAAAAAAAGTAATTTAAGTATGTATATCAGTTGTCATACTGATATACATACTTGTCATGACGTCATAGTTGTAACAAGCATAATACTTGTTTACTTTGGTACTAGATGGCGCTGTGTGGGTTGTCCCATGTATTATAATATTATTATCATATGTAGGGTAATTATTTTGATTAAAAAAATATTTTTTAAAAGTTATTCCTAGTTTTATTTATTTTTTATATTAAAAGACCATTTCATGCACAATCCAATATCTTATATTTGGTACATCGGTGCCCTGAGAGAAACAATAACACGAATTGTGAAATCAAGTGCCAAAAATGGTATTGATATTGGTTTGTGATTAATCATTAGGTTCGGGAATTCGGTAATTACAACACTTAGCGGCTCTTTCAATACGAATGCGAAGCTACAAAGAACGGAAAGAGGCTTCGAAACGATTATATCTACGAACAGACGTCCTCACTTGGAATGCTAAATCAAGGAAAAACGTTTGCGTTTTCATGCGAAGTTGTTTCATGAAAATCTGTAAATGAATTTCAATATAATTATACGACAGATTTCACAAACACCTGCTCTAACGAATGGAACGTTTTTCTGAAAGCTTTAAAGTATTGTAATATATAGTAGTAACCAAGGGAGGGAAATTAATAGCAATGTTAAAATATTGATTCTTTAAGCATTTATTATTTAATATGCTAATTAATAATAATTTTTTTTAAAGTCAAATATTTACAGCCGAACAAAGTATTAACGTACAGTACTTACATTTTAACGTACTTTTTTATAGTTTGTGTCAAAATGGTAGTATAAAAGTGCTATAATACATACTTGGAATTGGCTATTTAGGTATTATGAAGAGTTTTTATTTCATATCCCATAAATGACACAAATACTCCCGAAGAGTAGTTATTTCTTGATATAGTATATGAATGCAAGATACACACTCCGATGGGGTGGGGACTATTAGATGCTGTCAGTTCGTTTTTCCTTTTCAACATTTTTTTAAGAAAAGTACCTGAAAATTACTAGTAACATGTACATTTTGCTTCAGTTAGTAAATCTGAGTGCATTTTCTTTTTGTAATATTTCTATGGATTTGTATTCACACTGGACTACTCGACCCATGTAAGACAATTTAAAAAATATTTAAGTACCCTCCATTAATTATAACCCTCACTATTACAATTCATTGTAACAGTTTAATTGCATAAAGCTCCGACAGTTGGCAGCTCGCGCTGACGTAGGTATTTAATCGTCTTTATGGCACTCATTAGCAATAAATTCGGCTTCAGCAGTAAGGACCCATTAAAATGAAGGACGACTCATCTATGCTTTTGCATCAAATTTTGTGACTCAAATTTTAAATTTATCGAAATTTCACGAGCTTACCTGATTTAGTTTCCTGTAAATAAAAGGTAAATTAACTTCCGGCTCTTAGCGTCGTCGCATCCGTCCCGAAGCTCGTCTTCATTTCGGTCGCATAATACAATAAATTAGAACGAAAGTAATTTCAAAAAGAAGGTCGAGCGTTCTATATTATTACCAAGGGAACGAGGGACTTAGAAACACCGCTTCTTGGCCATAATTGAACTGCGCTTACTTAGCGAGTAACACCGGCGGCGACAGAGTATGCTCAAATGAACTTTGATTTTCAGATGCGGTGCGTCAGCGGTGGCGCGGCCAGAGGGCAAAAACCACAACACCCGCCACTCTCCCCATAGACGTCGGCCAAGGCCACCAAGGCCAAAGCATGCTGCACCGCACCACGTCCTCGTCGCGGCGGCGGCGGGCTTCGCGCAGTGCTGCTACTTCGCCGCAGGCTCGCTCACCTCGGGCCTCCGCGCAGCCCTCACGACGGGCCAGCCTCGCCACCGCCGACACCGACGAGGAGCCTGACCCCGCCTTGGCACCCGCGCCTGCCGCGCTCCGCAGCCCAAGGGCGAGCCTTGCGCCCGACGACTTGTACCGCAGCCCGCGGCATTCGCTAACTCCCGACTCGCGTCAGGCCCGCAACTCGATTTTGCCCGACACTGCGCTGAGCCCGCGGAACAGCCTCGTGCCCTCGCGAAACAACCTCGGGGTGGAGGCAGCGTATGGGTCGCGGCTCAGTCTCAACCCGCAGGACTTCAATCGGAGTCCGCGTAACAGCATCACACCTGATATGAGCGCACGTACCCCACGTCGCAGTTTAGTGCCGGAGGGCACCTCGTGGGGGCAGCCGCGTGGTTCACTGGCACCGGAAGTAGGCCGCAGCCCACGCCACTCAGTTGCGTGCATTCAGGTCGACCCGGCGCGCACGCAAAAAGAGCTCGGCCCGAGTCCACGGACGAGCCCGCGTGGCAGCATTGGTCCGGAGGCATCAATGGCATCAGGCAAGACAAAGGAAGGTGAAATGGGTGCCAACCGAAGCCCGCGGGGCTCGTTGGTGCCAGATTCACAACGCAGTCCACGAGGCAGCATCGCGCCATCGGAGCGTAGCGCGCGAGGCAGCCTAGTGACCGGCGAATGTGATGCTTCTCGTCTGAGTCCACGCGGCAGCCTCACTCTTACCTTCCAGGAACCGCTGGTCTCGCGCGAGAGGAGAACCAGCGAGGACAGCACTGCAGGAGGTACAATTTAATACATACTTATGAATTCAAAATAATTTGATGAGAAATATAAATACAATGGTTCACGATATTTACATCAGTTTCTAGATGTGAATACCTATTAATAGCTATGTTTATGTCAATTTTGGTATAACTAAATGTAAAAATGTTGTAGGTATTCGGAATAAAATAAAATTTAAAAAAATATGTTTAGGATGTCGCGGGCGTAGTGTGTCGCCGTACCGCGCTTCGTTGGGCGGCCGAAGTGGTGGCGCGGCAGCCATGTCAGACGGTGGATCCCGGCGCGCCTCCAGTTCAGTGAGCCAGGTTCGTTCAAAGTTTTGTTCTAGTGTACTGAGAATGGTTAAGATTTATTGCTTGCGGTTTCACTTAGGTTATAGTTTATAATGTATCTGTAACACTTTGTTTTTGCGTACCTATCAACTACAGCTTACCTATGCAGCTTACACTTTTCTGCTCGCTGTTCGCATTTCTTCTGTTCACTTTCACAGTTTTTTTTCTTGCCTTCTTTCTTGTGTCTTTTTCAGTTTGTTGCTGTTCTTATTCTTCCTTCTGCTTACCTGGTCCTAATGTTATATTCGAATTTTTCTCTCTTTCCTTGTTATCGCTATTTATCCTTTCACTATGGCTTTTACGGTCGGTTCCGGCTTTGTTCTTGCTTCTTTTTTTTCTGCCATGTCAGTCTTCAAATATATCCATTTTTGACGCACTTGCTGCTTGTAATTTTTAAATGCCTTTAGTTTCTAAATTACAAGCAAGAATTTCTGATCAAATACCTGTTGAAAATAAAAGATAGATCAATATATATAGATAAATAAATAGAAGAAAGATAGATAGAGAGAAGAAGAAAAGAAAGATCTTAGTGATATTGACAAAATAAATAGTTCTGTACAAAGCAAATTAATCTTTTAAAGAATGACTCATTCTAGAATTTAATAGAGAAAAGTCGGAAGTTGAATATCGGAAGTTGGTTAAAATTATGAATTAAACTAAAAGGAAAATAATGATATTGACAATAATAATAGTGCTGGACATGACCAACTAGCGCTAAAAAGATAACTCAGTTGTTTAAATACATTCCAGAATTTCATGAAGAAGTTCACATCTCAGTCAGACCCACACTGAAAATAGTTAAAAATTATGATTTGGCATCGTACGATTAATATTAAGAACAAGGTAATTCTAAAAAGATCTATGAGATAAATTGGACGTTTATATGACGAATATGTAGACAGTTTTACACAGCAGTGAAATGTGGGCTTGAAAATTGAGTCATTAACACATACCACTCAAATGACGATACAAGGACTAAACAATAATGACATAATCAACGCAAAAACCTTGTCACGAAAAAAAAAATTTTAACATTAAACTTCACGTCTATTGCTGTTTTAAAATTTCCGGAGAGGAATAAAAATTGCTAAGTAATGTAATTTGTAACTAACTTCATAGTATAAATCGATAGTTTTGTGATATGACCGTAGGCATTGGTCGGTTTGCCAACTTATTTGACGATAAGGCATTCCTGTTAACTATGAGCCTGTAGGAAACTATTGACGAATGTAGAATTCAATGGAAAAAGTGGTATACTCGTACAAGGACCGTGTCAAGTGAAAATCTCTAGTATCCGCTTATTGTTCTTCAAAAAAAGAGTGAGCTTCGATGTGTGTATGAATGTTAGATATCAGATAAAATACGATACCGTGTTGTAACTACAAAAATGTGAGGAAAAAAAGTACGCCTAGACGTACCTTGTCGTCATTACGTCATCATTTTCTTTGTCCCTATGTAATTGCATGATCGTAAATTGTAGTATGAATAAGTAAAAAAATGTAAAACCATAATTGTCTATTAGACATATTCATAAGTTATGTTAATTTAGTTTTTTTAAGAGCTGTGGTTTTTGTCATTAAATAAATAAATAAATAAATCGTAAGAAAAAATCCACAGATCTTACAGTCCCCGCAATCATCGGTTTCATTGAAAATGAACCTACCCAAATCCGATTTTCACAGATTATTTTATTTTATTGCCGCGAAATCGTGGCATTGCCACGTAATAATGGTTTTGCCACGAAAACGTGGCACTATTCTTTTCAACTCTTTAAACTCAGAAATAAATCAACGAAAAAAAAGTATTTTCCTTTGCTCCACATATTTGAAACATTTAGGTTTTAAACTGCAGCCTCTGATATCCTTAAACGTTTTGAACTCGATAACGAAGCATTCGAACGAATACAGGCCGAAAGGCGATGACCGTAATGTTAACAAGTTCCCGATCGTCAATAAAATCTAACATGTGATGTCAAATTTCTTGTTCGATTTCCAACCGATCCGACTTTGGTCTCAAACTGTAGTTACTGATGCCTTCTAATCTTTTCTATAACACTTCAAAGCGATCCGACGAATAACCTCTGAAATATAGTAACTTATATCCGCAAACACCAGCGATCGACTAAAAAATCTCATCTTTCGGAAATAATTTCTCTTACAATTACCAACCGATTTCCAAAAACTTGGTCTCAAATCGTAGCGACGTTAATGGCCGAGACTTGATTTTTTTTAATTTTCGATATCGGTTCCCGATCTCGAAATATTTTGGATTTAGTAAAAAAAAATCCAAAAATCCCGTTTTTTTTACATTTCCCAATTTTTTACAAAAATTACTAAGCCAATTTCCAAAATTTTGATGTCATAAGACGCGCAACTGAATTTTTGATCTTTTAAAACCTTAAAGTCTTGGCTAGATTCCATACCCTCGGAGCTATGGCCAAAAATGCGTCTCCCGTGAAATGGATTTGATAGTTATTTTCAATGACAAAAAAATAACAACGACACATAATAGACCGTCTCTGTGCTACAGTTTTTTCGATCGTTTCGTAGTATCAAACGCGGTATTTTATAACTGTGTTTATCCAAAGTACGTATATTGATTTCTGTTATGGTAACCCAGTGTATTTTTCAAACAGGTATCAGGTGATGAACAACGTCGCTTATGCGGAGAACAGGCCAAGTATGGCGAAGTGAGGCTTGGGCTTGGTGTCGGTTTAACCACATATGGTTCTGTAGCATACCAACTGAAAGACGCTAACATGGAGGCATCAGGCACCGTCGACTTCATCTGTCGTGCTGCCAGGATAATGACTAGAACTAGTGAGTATTTATTCTCGTGATTCTTAATTTTAACTTGTCTAGCTTTGTGCTTTTATAGATAATAGACTTTATGATTCAAAATTTTAAATACTGTTTGTAATACTTGATCCTTTTTATTGCAGGTATATAATAATGCATAAAACAGGGTACCGATAAACAATCGAAAAAAGTATTAAATTAATTTAAATTTTATTTTTGTCTCTATACAGCGCCGCCAGCATCGCCAGAATAATGTAGCTACAATAGTTTTTTTTTTTTTAATATGTTTGGATAATCGATATTCTATGAACGCTATCAATATAATCGATTAATAATAAGTCATCGTATATTAAAAACAGTATTTGAAATTTTAAGAAAACTTCTAAAGTATGCAGTGTTTTCACTGGGAATTATAGTTTTGATTTTAAGTAGACGAGAATAATATAAATATATTTTTAATGCAAGTATGTCTGTCTCTACAGTTCTGATGACAGTGTTTCTCGCTTGCCTATCCACCTTGCCCGTTGTGATGCTAATAATGGGTAAGTATTTATAAATATCCATAATATTTATTTTTATTAAATACTCTTAATTTAAGAATAGGACTCTGTGAAGGAATCGATTTGAATTGAAATATAGATACGAACATCGTTTTATTTCACATTAGTTGTCTAATATTCATAGAGATAACATAACTAAAGTAAGCAAGTTCCATAAAGCCCAACATGTTGTGGGTGGGCACAGAGAAAAAAAAATGGTAATTAATTGTACCATTCGGTTGTATATAATTTGTTTATTAGGACACTAACTTTAGGAACACGGCTATCACTCAAAGAGCTATAAACTGCGTATTATTAAAATAAAATGAGATAGACTTAGTATAATTACTTTCTGTTTCTTTCTGTTGAGGCCCTCACTTCGGCTTGGCTTGTATACTCTATTCTATTATCTCTATGGTATTAGTGAAAGCCGCCATACTTTCTGCGCCGAGTGACTTTCGTAATTGTCTGGAACCAACGTGTTGCAGATTTTAAGTATCATCATCAATTTGATAAGAAATGTACCCAGAAACTAAATAACACCTATAAAAATAAAATAACATATTTAAGTAACTGTTTCGATGTATTTCAATTCTATTATAGTCCACGATTGCTTATACAGGAAGACAATTTCGGGGGCAATTTGTTTTTGTTCGAAAACCAATAACGTCCTACATGCCGTAATTGGATGTGTTTTGTTTATTCATGGACAAACTCATTCCCGACTAGAATGAAATAGCTCTCTTACGCGACTAGGCGTAGTGACGTTGGAGATTTTCGTCAGGCCCGCGTGTTATATTTTAGACTAGCTTTCGGCCCGCGGCTTCGCTCGCGTGGGCTACACAGTTGTACCGGGACAGTTAAAGGAACGCAAAGCTCCAGAATATTGTGACACTTGTCAGAAAATTCTGCAACTACCTAAGAAATTTCTGTACCTAATTTTATCAAAATCCATTTAGTCATTTTAGCATGAAGAATAGCTATCCCACATCCCCACATCCCAAAATCGGTCAGCCGTTTTCGAGATACGAGATACTTCGAGAAAAAGTACTTTTCACTCCTGACAACGCCTTCTTTATGTTTGCAAAATTTCGGCGATTATCCCGAACAGACAGACAGGCTATGACACAAACAAAAACCAACTTATGTCACTCCTGTTCCTTAAATGTTCTACTTAATGTTATGTAACGGTATTCGGATAACTGTACCTACTGTTGTACCTACTTGTAAGAGTGTTTTGTTTTTTATTACCTACTCAAAGACTCATACTGTTTGTGTTAGGTGCCTTTAATTGTTTTTTTTATGTTTATAGTAAAAACTTTAGGAAATAGATATCTACCTAATTTTATTAGTTTAAATTACCTGTATAATGTATTTTGTCTGTTTCTGTTTGTTTTCCAAAATAAATTAAATAAATAATTCTTCATAATCTCCTTTTTATGACCGCGAAGCTGCGAAGATTCATTGAAATGGTTTAATCATTTTGGAGATTAGATGGAATAAAAAGACAAACAGACAGACAGATAAACAAAAAGTAGCGTATGTCATTACTCACACCCTTCTTTTCACGTCTGCGAAGTTTCATAATAATCGATTTAGCTGTTTTAGAGTTCAGCTCGAACAGACAGAGAGACGGACAAACAGACAAACAAAAATTATTGTATGTCACTTCTGACAATCTTATAATCACATCTGTGAGTTGTGAAAATTACATAAATTTTAAAGGCCGTATTAATAGCTTTATTTTATAGTATGGCACCAACCATGAAACACGTGCAAGGAAATAACTATGAGTTATTTTATATCTCATATAATGAAATGTTATTTTTAGTTTACAGAACTTATCGTACAATATAACTTTGTTACTAAGCATTACTATGCGGTTACCAATCGCTATTCCACCGCCGATTGCATACCTGCATACTCGTAAGACTTGCCGAAAAAAATTGCAGGTATTGCATAAGCTCCGTCTCTATCTGTAGATATCTGTAGCTGTATTTAGGGTAGGCATGTTGTTCTTGGATTTCTTGTTAAAAACTATAATTAAAGGCCGTACGTCTAAATAATTTCAAAAAATATCAACTAGTGATTGGGATTATAAAAATTAATGTGAGAAACATGCAGTTTAAATATTCACAAAACCACCTAGAATGTATAGGGGTCCCCTATAGGTGATTTTCTAACTACAATAAAAAATGCAATTAAATCAAAATAATGGCGTTATTAATATTTATTATTTTAAACTATTATTGAACTAATAATCTAGATCAACAATTATTTCATCTACAAAAGTTGCTGGCAATAATATATTATTTTGAAGCCTCTCCCACCCCAAATACCATGTAATGCTCATTACATGAGCACATGTGTCGACTGTTCTTCGCCCTATTAGGCACGAACAGTAATAATTATTTGACTATTTAGTGATAGAGACAGGTAGCCGCACCGCACAGTATGCTATATAATATGGCAATTAAAATAATATAAGTAAAAGAACTCTATAAGCTAGAAATAATGTTTATTTAAATAAAAATGAAATAATTCATAGTTCTTTTACTGTACGTTTCTCGTTGTTGGTGTCGTACAATAAAATGAAGTTATTATTAGGATCCTTAAAATGCCATATGTCACAACTTGATACACTACCGGGTACAAAACCGCCCATTGTCTTTTAGGTGTTGATTTGTTACGTCTTTATGAAAAAGTCAAATGTTTTCAGTAAAGTATTTTCTTTATTTTTGAGAGAACTATATTTTACAGTTCATTGATAGAATTAAAGGGATCGGAATAACCTGAATGATATTACAAAAGAACGTATTAAAATTTTCATGTCCATATCTGGAGCACATCTTTGTTTAATAAAATTGTGAACTGAAACTTTCTCGTCTTTACTTTGAACATGAACCTTGAATGGCGTGTAATTGAAAGTAAAAAGTAAAGTTACATTTCATTAAACAAAAATATACGTAAATAAGTGAAAAATCGATTGTAAGTTTGAATCTAGCAGACAAACAAACAAACAGAGAAGTATGTTTTAAAGCATGCAATAATTATCAATTGGTAAAGTAGTGAAATACATAATCGTCATAGCTTAAACATAACTAATGAACTTTAATTATTTTCGAATTCCTACAAGGTCAGATAGTTACAAATTACTTGACAAGGTTCGTGTTGTAAACAATTAGTAATACACGAAAACCGTGTTAGAGGGTTAATGGGTTAGCTAGGTGGCGGTAGTTCCGTGACGGGCCGCGTAAATAAATAAAGTTGCACTTTGGCATAAACCCTTTTCGATTCGCTTGAACTTGGGTTATGATAAAAAGTATTGCATAAATTGCAGGATCTTTATTGAACTAGTAAATGAGTGCTATATTACTCATCTGGAATAATTTTAAGGCCTAACCTTTCTAGGTGTTACTTCCGTTTTTAATGACGTCCAACCTGTATAATACTACGTCCCGATCTATCTAGTGAATCCCTCATTCTTTTCCCGGGCGAAATACTGTTCATTTACTATTATGTTCATTTACATTATGAAGCAAGTGCGGTAAGTTGCATATTATAGTCGAGGTGTTTATTATATAAATCGATGACTATAATGGGATTTTAGACTATTGAACTAGTTCATCACGGAAAAAAAAATATTCAAATATTTTCTATTATAACACAAATCCAATCCAATATAATTAAGAATTTGTAATTGAATATTTTTTAAAATATATGTTCCTCATAAAATACATTAGGTATAATTCAAAATTTAAAAATATGCATATATTTTTGAAGAGGTTATTCTTCTTCTTATTTAGAAGGTCGTGGTTCGAATCGCTGACTCTATGCCTCAGAAAGCACGTTAAACCATCGCGTTGGTCCCGGTTCCCATCATTAAATGGCAGTCGGTAAAATCCATCAACCTGCGCTGGAGCAAGGTAGTGCATTAAGATCTAGGCACCCTCATCCCGAGGGGAATTCTAAGGCCCTGTTAGTTACATGGTGATGAAAAGACGAACACGCAAACAAACGAATTCACTTTCACATTTATAATATTACTAAGGGTTCATTTAGTAGAAAACCTACATTGTGACATGTAGGTACTGCAGACGCATTGCATCTCATTTCTTTTGCAGGAAGCACCTACAAGTGATAATGTATCTACTCGTATGTGAGCTATATAAACCTATTTTAAATATATTTACTGCCCACGTACCTACCCATGGTAAGAATAACTGTTTTTATATTTAATTTTTAACTTAATGTTATTTATTTAATTTATAGCTGTAAGTTTACTTTATAACAATAAATAAGTAAATAAATAACGAAAAATTTGTTATCACCCTTGTGTAATTAATTTGTGCGTGCGCAATGATGTCGGACGATAACGCAAGTATATTTTGGATTCAAGCGTTATTTGTTCGGAGCGCTGCATTCGTATCTCAGCTATGACTTTTAGGTCACTTAACTGAATTTCTGGTCGTGTTTTGTTTTTGGTTAAACCAATAAATCGTTCATTGTGGTCGGTTTTGCTTGGCAGCGTGTTCCATCAGCTTCAACGCGCGAGCAAAAACGACAACTTTTTATTGGTGTTAGTGTTACCATAAACTAAATACGATTGGTAGTTTACGTAATTGTCGGTACAACGTAGGTATCATTTGTTTATGCTATTTTTTCCGGCTTAGTAACAATAATAACTGTTTGTTTAACAGGCGTGCAATACATCCGCGATTGTCCTGCCGAGCCTAGGTTGCCCGTTTACATGGTAGTGGGTGGTGCCGCGGGTGCAGCTGGGGCCACTTGGCTGTTGTGGGCACAACTAGCTGCTCGCGGTTCCCCCAATAGCGCTTCCGTGCCTGAACAACTGTTGGCGTATACCCTCACAGCTTTTCTTCTACTCTGGTACGTGAAAATCTCAACTATAGATATATTGGACTATTTGAAAAAATTATATCTTCACGGTCATCCAACGTCTCATAAGATTTGGTATATACCTCGTCGCGTTTCTGAGACATTGGTATGTCTGGTCTTACAGTATACATTCTATACTTACATTACTGAATTGAGTTCTTGCTGTGTATTCAATGTTATAATAACTTTGTTGGCTACAATATAACTAAGTACTATAAAAAGAAAAGAATGCCGCGTCCGCACTAATGTATATTTCAGAGGTATCCAATCAATACATCTTTTATTCCTACATACGTACTAATCGCTTCATTTGTGAGTAAATTGTTCTTCAAAGTTACAAACAGTACAGGATCCGAAGAGAGCTCGTCTTTCACCCATCTATTTACCAGATAAAAACTATTTTTATCAAATATTATATGTAAACAAAACTTCGTGAATATTATAACAATATTGCCTATTAAAATATGATCATGGTTATAGTTAATTTAAAATAAATAATAAACGTTTCATTTTCATCCTTGCCAAACGAATTTAATACAAATCGAAAGTATAAAGCATAAAGAACAAGAAAATTTTACATTGATCAGTGCAATCATCTGTATTTACTTTTTTATACCTGCATGCCCGGTAATTGATGACCGGTTGGCCGACTGGTTAGAGACCCTAACTGCGAAGCCAAAGTTCGTGGGTTTGATTCCCGCCCAGGACAAATATTTGAGTGCATGAATATGTCTATTTTTTCTGTGTCTGTGTGTAAAAAAATATATATCTATATATATATGCAAATATAAGGTCTTAACATATGAAGTTGCCGTTTTGTATGAAATAAGTTAAAGTATTTTTTTTCAAACATCTTTATTTCTGTTATTTAAAGTAATCGCCCGTGCAATCGATGCATCTTTGCCAACGTAGTGGCAGTTTATTGATACCCTTCTTGTAAAAATCAACTGGACAACAAACTCTTTAAAGGCATTTTGTACTGTCTCTTGGGAATTGTTTTTTTTTTCCGTTAAAAATTTGTCTAAATTTAAAAAAAAAACTAATAGTCGGTAGGTGCTAGGTCTGGTGAGTATGGCGGATGAGGGAAAACTTCCAACCCCAACTCTAGCAGCTTGGAGACTGTTTGTTGTGCAGTATGGGGTCGCGCGTTGTCGTGAAGGAGCAGCTGGGACGACCGATTGACCAAAGCTGATCACAGACGTGCGAACTTCTCCATAATTGTCTTCAGTTCTTCACAGTACACATCTGCAGTAATGTTCATGCCATTTTGTAAAAAGCTATAATGAATCACATCGGCACTAAGCCACCAAATAGTGACCATCACTTTTTTAGGGGTTATTTTACGTTTAACACATTGCTTTGGTGCTGAACCAGGATCTAACCAATTTGCTGAGCGCTTTTGATTGTCGAACAGAATCCATTTTTCATCATAGGTAACAATCCGGTTCAAAATCCCTTCATTTCGCGCAACGCGAGGCAGGTCACGACGCGCTAGCGATCGTTAAGTTCGTGGGGTGCCCATATGTTATCCTTTTGTTCTTTGCCAATTTGTCGCAAATGGTCCAATATTGTTTTCATGCTAACATCAAAAGGTGCTGATAGTTCAGCTGTAGTTTGAATATCATCAGCTTCCACAATCGCTTTCAATTCATCATTGTTGACCAAAGTATCCACGAGGTTCATTATTCAAGTCATAATTACCAGAACAGAAGCGGGCAAACCAATAACGGGTTGTGCGTTCGTTTGTCAAGTTCTCTCCGTAAACGTTGTTGTTGTTACGTGCCATTTGTACCGCATTAGTGCCACGACGGACCTCATATTCATATTACACGAATTTTTAAAGTGTTTATTATGACGAAAAGTTTTCATTTGTAATGAAAACACAACGCTAATCAATAAACATAAGACTGACTTTGTAAAAAGAATGTCATGTTTTTAAAACAAAATTAATTTGAATATAGAATTCACAATCAAATTTTTTTTTGTTTGAAATGGTCAGTACTGGCCAGTAAGAACGGCAACTTCATAGATTAAGACCTAAAATTAAAAAAATTATTTAAGTATTTATATCAGTTGTCTGGTAGCCACAGTAATAATAATAACGTATACATCACAACAACGTCTTAGCCCCAAACTAAGCATTAGCTTGTGTTTTGGGTACCAAGCGAAGACACCACATACATATAACGACCAAGACCCGATACCAGTATCAATATTCATCATATAAATACTGACCCGGCCTGGGATTCGAACCCGGGACCTCCAACTTCGTGGGCAGGGCCGCTACCCACTAGGCTAAGCGGTCGTCGATTACATAGTACAAGATTTGCTTAGTTTGGAACTAGATGGCGCTGTGTGGGATGTTCGAGGTATTATTATTATAATAGGGAACAGAAAAAAATAATCAATACAATTTTTGCATCTTTTTTATGCGTCATACTTTCGATTTGTATTAATTTCGGGTGGTATACAAGAACATAGATGTCCATACAGAGTTCAAGCTCTCTAACAACGTACAAAATTTATACCTATTCTCTTAGGGTTGACACCTGTTATACGATAAAAAAATTAGAGAGAAAAATAAAATAAGATAAGTACATGGTAAAATGTACATTATTGTACAGTAGTAACTTTGAAATTGTAATAGGTACTTTATAATGAGCATCAAATATCCTGTTAACAGTTCTACAACCAAATGGTTTAGCTGAGCCCTATTCTTATTTACGATGTTTTTTCATCTGTCATATGCTTCTAGCTCGAACTATATTATTACGCGAAAGCTAACATTGTGTTAGGTGCTATTTATAGTTTTTTAATGTTCTTTCTGAAAACTTTAGAAAATAGATATCTGTTTAGTCATGTTGTCTTAAATTATCTGTAAAAGTGTATTTTCTCTATTTTTGTTTGTTTTTCAAAATAAGTAATTAAATAAATTAGAGAATGAGACAGAAAACCAGAAAACTAAAATTTTCACAGATTTGTTTTGACTTGAAATCACAGAGAATCAAGTAGGCTAGAGGTGCCATGCGATGGTAAGTACAAATATTACGTATACCTAAATAGTTTTGTCTCAGTTTTATACAATTCTAGAAAGCGGTAGCAACAGGAACCTATTATTAAGACTCTGCTGTCTGTTTGTCCCTATCGTCTGTCACAGGGCTATATCGTTTGAACAGTAATAGGTAGAAACTTGAAATTTTTACATGTTTTGTTCGACGTTTTTGGTCATACAGTAAATTGATTTGACAGCAGCGTTTGGTTTTAATAGAGGCATGTCACTTCACAGTATCTAAGTGACATTACGCAATTTTGCGGGGTTGAAGACCAGCGCGTGGGAATTTCGCGGGGGTAAAGACCAGCGCGCAGGGACCTCGCGCATTGAAACTCAAACTGAAAGTTACCATCTTGCCTCAGCTAGCTACAATATGAGTGGTAAGACGGTAAACTCAGAAGAGGGCTTCTAGTCAAATCGTACTTTTATGTTGGTGGTTGTGAGATTTTTGTTTACATTTGAAATTCTTATGAAATTAAGTATTACTATGGCTGCTGTAACAAGTAATAAAATAAAGTTAAAACTTACATGGCGTCTTCATAAAAGAAACATGTTTTTTTTTTAAATAATGTACTGTTGTACGGAACTTTTTGTGTGCAAACCCGACACGCACTTGTTCGGTTTTTTATTAACGTATTACAAAAGAAATGTCTCAAATACTTTATAAGACTTTACTGATCTACGAAGAACATGACATTTGAAATTCGTTCCTTTTTTTACCTAATCTATAGCAACTGCAACGATATGTCCTTGGTCATGGCACTAGCTGTAGCTGTAGCTGTATTCAGGCTTTGAAGCTGTGCCCAGCGACGCTTTCGTTACTATGTTTACATTCAACATTGTAGGTAAACGGAATTATGCAAACTTATTGGACCACGCCCAAAATTGATCGTTGAAAAATATATTAACAATTTCTGAAGTATTAAAACTTTTTTGATTTGTATTCTATACTGATATAATAAAACTAAAGAGTTTGTTTGTTGAACGCGATAATCTTTGGAACTACTAATCGGATTTGAAAATTATTTTCCCATTTCATAGCTCAATTTCCGAGAAAGACTATTTGACATAACACTATGACCCAAAGAGGAGGAACAGCAGTCATAAAAGTCGCGAAAAAGACAGGCGTAACTGGTGCACCTGGGCAGTGGGTATAAAACAAGCATGTGTAATCCAAATTTAACGCGGGTGAAACCACGGGCCATAGCTAGTTCATAATAATATAGAAATCTCATACCGCGCCTCGAAAGATGAATATGAATGACGCGATCGTTCTTATCCTTAGGTTAACAAATCAAATCAAAATATCTTTATTCAATTAGGCCTTTGTAAGCGCTTTCAATTCTTCAGAAGCTGCCACCGGATCGGAAAGTCGACTCTACGTGATTCTATTGAAAAGACACTCAGAAATTCGAGTGTCTTTTTCAAATCAGTAGTAAAGAATGAGATTCATTTATTAATAATTAAATTAAAATTTAATGCAAACATTCAAGTTATTTAAATTAAATTAGGTGTAAAAAATTTCAATTTAATATAAATCTTATTTTTTAAAATGCTATAAATTCTAGAGTATCTGTCGTAAATGAATATACCCTTGCCCCACAAAAGACCTATTAACTTTTATCAGATGTTATCGGAACTTATTGATATCTATATGATTATATATAAGTAGGTATACTGCGAGTAGTATATGTTTGTTGATATAATTATTGACGTCTAATCACGACGCGACGTTGAGACAGTAGTCTTGAAACTGAAATCATGAAATACTTGGATCTCATATTGGATAGTAAACTTTCGTTTAAAGCTCACGTTCATGCTACAGTTAATCGTGTGAAGAAGGTAACCTACATAATGAAGAATCTTCGTAATGCTGCTAATGTTGGTACTTTTGAAAACGTATATTATGTACTCTGTCAATCATTAATTAGCTATTGTACATCGGTGTGGGGTAGTGCAGCTAAATCAATGTTAATTGAATCAGAAACAGCTCATTGAGTGGTGTTAAAGTTAATGTTTAAAAAATCGTTTAGGTATTCCACTGATAGTCTATAGTGAAAGAGAAATTTTGACCGTTCGGCAAATATTCATTCTAAAAATGAATGTCAACTCATCGTCAAGTTATGAACTCAGCTACGTACCAAAGTATTTGGACTGCGCGGCCCCGAGTAAGTAAGTCATCTTCGGTACTAACGCCGGTTTACGTATATTTAGCGCGAGACACACGTGTTCAACAAATATCGTTTTTGTTGGTAGCTTCGCATATATATCAAATCTATTGGACACACGTAAACTTCTGTAACATTGTAATACTTTTTTTTTAATTAACTAAACCTTCTTTGTCCGCTTTCCCGACACTCGCGGTAGTAATCATTGGAAAGCGTCCTCTGCCTCACCGCACCGCTTCTTCCTACTAGTGTCGGCTATTTATTGCGAAGATGGTCTACATATAGAATCTTAACGTACTTTGCACGTACTATGACTTACAAAAGAAGCGGGTTTTTAAAGTTCCCCTCGCCATTGTGAACAGCAGATTCGCTCAACGTTTCGGTAACTACATTTGCTCACTTGTCTACAATAAACTAGCGAAACATTGTGAAATCAAAAATAGTTCGGTACCAGAAGTTAAACTGAAGGTGAAAAAGTGGCTGTATACTTTATCCTATGTTAAAACGGAAGCAGTTCTAGGAGTCGGATATAGTTGGCAACGTTGTGAACTGCAATTCAAATCCATCTAGAACCATCTATTTTAATGTGTATGTGTTCATGTTGGTATGCATATGTATTTTATTAGTATGTGTATGTGTATGCGTATATGGGTGTGTCTGTATCTGTGTGTATACGTATGTAATATATATCAATAATTCACAAATAATAGAATTTTTCGTTGTTATGGTTTACTTTGCTTAAAGATAAATTTTTGTACAAGTTCTGTGTGCAGTCAATCGAGGATGCTCTCATTTATGTAAAATATAACTGAGTTCGTCTTCACGACACAAGCTTTTGCTTAGTTAGTGTGGTGACCACTGATAACTTTTATGTGAAACGCTTTTAAATGTCAAATGTGTATGTAAAATTATTTAAAAGCTAAATTATGTGTCCCATTATATAAATCAATAATTTTTTACCATTTTTTAATCATTTTATCAATCCTTTGATTATTTATATGTCTAGATAGAGCTACATACTACAATGACAACAAAAGAGGGACCAATTTCATATGCTTGCTATATACTCCTTCTACGCTATACTAACCATGTACTAATCGTATCGGTGTGCGTCCATTATAACAGAACAGTTAGGTTACACCTTTAACTTTGTTTTTTGACACCGAATCTCTAGATGTATATAAAGTAAAGGTTTGATTTTACAATCCGAAAATGAAAAGTGTAAACATGAGTTAATGTTTTTAGAGGCATTATGCACAACTGATCTATTTTCTGGAAACCGCTAAACGTTACTGATTCTTCTTACTTCTTGATGCTCTGATCCTGAAAATAGTAGAATATAACCATAATTACATCTATTTGATTGTGAAAACTTTAAGCTATTTCCTAAGGCAGCATATTTACACGTAACTGCGCCAGCGACTGCTGAGGCCGCTCGTGTATTACACTGCCAGCGTATCAACACAAGTGACGTTCCACATCAGCGACCTCCCTTGTTCCAAGGAACGACGGTCATGCCGTCATATCTCTTGGCATTGTCGCGTACAATTCCTTTTGGCTCTAGTAGAGCCGGTACGTTAACGGAGGCAAGGGCCCGACGATGACGTCATTAATGCAGGCATATGACGCGACAAGCGGCCGGCTCTAATGAATTTGTAAAAATTTGTAATAATTATATTTTATGCTATAAATATATATTACCTTGATTATATTCGGTTGTCTTGTCAATATTTGTCTTTTGTAATAGGTTTGCACTTGGTAACTACTGGACTTTGGGCATCATGTGGCCGGACTACGCGCCTACGTTGTTCGAACCCAACCAGTGGTGTCATCGCACTTTGTACGTGTTCGCTCTGGTGCAGCTGGCAGTGGTGTGGGGAGTTCTGGCGCTTTTATTGCTGCTGTTTCTGACATTGGTTATATGCCAGGTGAGGTCTAAACACTTTAGTTAAAAAAACTGCTGAATGAAAGTACCTCTATATGGCTTATAGGTCTGTGTAGTTCATAGATTACAAATATTTCATTACACTTAAATCGCCAGCTTAAAAAATATTGAGTTGAACACTTTCACTGTCGGTTCTGGATTGTGGTAGCGAAAGTGTGGTAAAGCTGTTAGTTTGATAAAATGATTTTTTTGATCATGAAAAAAAATATATAAATAAGTAGTTTATAGACTACAGAAGTTTTTATTTTTAGTTTATCATAATATGCCGTCAGACGGTCGCTCCCGCGCTTAGTTTGCGGAAAATTACTATGATAATAAAATACATGTATAAAAGGAAAATAAACAATCTCGTTATTTGTTCATCAGTAGTTTTGGCTACGAGCTTTGTATATTGTATTTATTAAAGAAATGTTGTTTGAAAAACACGAACATATTTTTACAATTTTAAATTTTATGGTTTAGCGGATATTAAAGATAATATCTAAAAAAATATCAGTAATTTCCTTAATTTAAAATAATTAATTATTTAATTTATGACATGTGCAGAAAATGTTGTTTTATAAAAGATTTAGTTATGTGATGTGGTGATGCGTATTTAAATAAATTAGAACGAACGGATTTATGTTACATAACGTAACATATTTACCATTTAATTGAAAATGACTAATCCTAAAATATAAATTAATTTTTTTTCTTTGCGAAATATAAAAGATCGAGACCACTCTATAAATAATAATGATGAGTGGTTATATTGGTAGACGCCTTAGCGGTAAAAATGTTAAACTGTACCATAAATGCTTGTCTAGGGATTGATCGCCAATACTTTCATAATTCATTAGTCACCTATAATTGTTTATATGGGTTTTAAAATGGTATCCGAAACGCAGGTGTTCGGCTGTGGCTGGCTGGGTCCCCCGCGGTACAAGTAGCAACGGCGCAGCGTCGTGCTCGAGCTGTGGCACCGCAACATCAATAACACCATGGACGTGGCCGGCGCACTATTACCTTTCACCGGTTTCGCTCGCCCCGACGTTCCTCCTCCTGCGCACATGGCTCAAGTACCAGAAATCAAAGAGCCTCTTCCCGAACATCTCAACGAAGACCACAAGCCCGGCATCGACAAAAGTGACCGAAACAATGAGAAAAGTGACAAAATCGATGTGATAGTGAAAGAAAATAAGAGAGAAGTGAAGAAACTAATCAAAGGTGGCAACGCCGCGGCCTGATGGCTGAGGGGTGTGCTGCCGCCGCACGGTAAAAAGAGCGTACATTTCGAAACCACGGATAAAATATATTATTTCTGATAGATTTTTTCATCAACTAAATTTTTTCAGCATTAGGTAAGTACCTATCATTTAAGAATTCCATTATTTACAAGAAAAAGGGGAGCCATTATTGAATATTTTTCACCAAAGAATTGTCGGTGCAGTGTCGTTACCGAGACGATCGAGACCAGGGCAGGATCACTTCTAACAAATTTTTTGTCGAGATAGTGCTGCCTACGCTTTGTGAAAGAAAGAGATAGGTATACGAGGGTGGGTTGATTACTACTTAACCTAACCTACTTCTTAGTATGATAAATTAAAAAAATGATAGTATACTGTAAATTGGTTTTGTAACTGGCCACATAGAAAATTACAAGCCAGAAAAGCCAGTAGTTTTTTTTTTAATGTTATATAGAACAGCGTTTTCGCGGATTATTTTGCAATGAATAAAATCAAGGAGCGTGCTGTGATTCAGTTTTTGTATATGAAAGTATTGAAGGGCATTGCAATTTTCGAAGAAATGAAAAATATATTAGGTCATAGTGTAACATCATATGCAACAGTAAAAAACTGGGTAGCTAAACTTAGACGAGGCCGTACAAGCGTTCAAGATACGTAAACACCGACCTAGGCGTTAAAAAGTGTTACAATTCCCGAAATGGTATTTAAAATACATGGTTTTAGCAGACCGACGTTTGAAATTATCAGAGATAGTTGAAGCAGTAGGTATTTGTATTAAGTGAAGAATTGGGCATTAAAAAAATTTCTGCGTGATGGATGCCGCGTTTGCTTAGTATTGACCAGGTCGCCATGGCGAAAAACAGCCAACTGCGCTATGATTTGCTTTTTTATTCACCTCATCCGCCTGTTTTATTACCGTCCGACTTTAATTTGTTCCCATGCTTAAACAAATTTTTAGGTGGGCATAGACTTGGGGACGCAGATATCAAAGCTGCTGTAGACCACTATTTTTCGAGGCTCGACGAAAGACATTTTAGGAAGGGCTTTGAAACTTTAGAAGATCGTTGGACTAAGTGCGTAGAACTTAAAAAGGACTATATCGAAAAATAAAAATAGTTTTCATTGTTAGGCTAACTAGTTATAAACCCACCCTAGTATTTCGTATAATTCATGTGTGAAAGAGACGGACATCTAACGTAGCAGCGCTATCTCGACAGAAAATTTGTTAGGAGTAAGTTTTCTGTTTAACTGTTCTTTGATGAAGACAATTATTAGTTGCCCGCTCTGTTCTCCCTTTGCCATAATATAAACCTTTGGTAGATGATGAAAGAACCTAACAGTTACCGCACATGGCCATTAAAATGATGTGCAAGTTAAAGCAGGATACTTTAGCCCGTCAGGATGGTATGGGGCGTGTTCGACTGAACGTAGTCTAAACTTATAGAGAGCGTAGAGCTTACCGAACTAAATAAAAAGTTAAAAAAAATAGAATGAGATAAATGAGAAAAAAAAAAATGTTTCTACCGGTAACCGTTAGTTTGCGCCCTCTGCTCACTTGCAACTTTTTGTTCAGTTTGGTAAGCTCTATACGCTCTATGAATTTGGACTACGTTCAGCTGAACACGTCGTGTATTGGGGTGTTGGGCTGAAAGTAATCCAAACATATCGTGTGTAGAGCTTATCAAACTAAATAAAAAGGTGCAAAAAAAGATGTAGGATAATTGAGAAAATGATCAAGTGTGAGTTGGACTCATACACAACGGGTTAAACTCCGTACCACCGTACAATATTAAAAAAAGTTTCTTAAGTGGGGACTCCCTTTAATTATTAAGTTTACTTCATTTTTATTACTTCTTGTTATAGCGGCTATAGTAATACACAATCTGTGAAAATTGTAAGTGTCTATCTACTACGGTTCAGACGAAACAGTCCAGTGATCGACAGACGGATGGAAGGACAGACAAACAGCCGAGTCTTAGTAATAGGGTTCCCGTTGATACCCTTTGGGTACGGGATCCTAAAAATGAAAGTTTAAACATGTTTTTGTCGGTAACCGCAAGTTTGCTCCATCTGTTCACTTGATACTTTTTGTTTGGTTTGGTAAACTCTACACGCTCTATAAGTTTGGATTACGTTCAGAGGGCCAAGTGCGAGTTTTTTTTACTATTAACTGTGTCGTATGCGTTTTCCGTAATTTGTATTCAATTTCGTAGTTACCTAAAACGACCGCTAGATGTGCTGTACGAGTTTCCATACAAATTATAAAAAACGCAAACTACACAGTTAATAGTAAAAAACTCACACTTGGCCCTCAGGCGAACATGGTATATTTATGTACATCGGTTTCATGTACAAAAGGGTTAAGGGGGGTCAAGGGTTAAGTGACGCGCAGAAATAAAGTGACTCGAAAATATTGGAAAAACCGATGCGTACAATTCTGTAACTTTTTATTCGCTATTCCAGAATAAGTATGACAATGTTTCTTTTTTATCGTATTTTTATGTAATTACAATTCAGTTGATATATAAATATTATCGGCGACAACTATTGTCAATACTAGCAAACTGATTTGTGAGCTTTAAAGCGACGTGTGTGCAGGTGTGGGAAAATTAGGTGTGAAAAAGAATATATACTTGCGCGTTATTTTATCGCCTGTTCACAGTAGTGGTACATTAAAATACCCTGTGTATATACGAAGATTGTATTCAGTAGTATAAAATGAACATATCTGAAATAAATTTTATTCATAGTTTAGTGATGCTTGTTACATGAATTAACGCTATACCTAGAAAGGCGCTGCTGAATATTGAATTCGATTTATTGCGTGGCCATATTTAGGTTTCTTAGTATATATAGTACATAATAGCATGAATTATATAGCTATATACAATTTAATTTTTTCGGTGTGACAACACAATTAATCAGCGGCATTACACGTTACTGTGGTACACATATTATTTATTATTTTTTTAGTTTATTTAATATAAAAAAAATATGTACATGTACAAAAACCCTGCAAGGTTTATCCGTCGCTGTCGTCGCTTAGCATTACAATCGAATTTACACTTAAATTGTATTTACCATCATTACCTACTTGGATGGCGATTGTCCTCGAGGTCACTTGAGGTATGCGTTAAATTAAAAAGTTCATCATATCATCACGAATCCTAACTTCATATATGAATGACCAATGGGACGAACAGGAAATATTTATTTTAATTAAATTATTGTGTGGTGAAGTTCATCAATATTTCTAAAAACCAAGAAGGTCAACCTTAACCCATTGTAGGTGAGAAACGAGTAATGAGATAAATCATAAGAAAAATTGAAAATGTTCTGGTACGTCGAATCCACTTCAGCGAATGGATACCATATCAGCCCATTATGCCCCAGTGCAGGGGCTTGGGCCTCCCCTCGGGATGAGAGTGCTTGGAGCTTGTCCACCACGCTGCTCCAGTGCTGGTTGGTGGACGACGGCTTAAGGTGTTCTCCGAGTCACGGAGTCAGTGATAATTAAGTATTTAAGTCAGAAAAAACTCATTGATACATGCTTCTTTCTGGGATTCGAACCACGACCTTCGAAACATGAAGGGGGCTCGCCACCACTAGGCTGTCACGACAATGGATATATAATAGCTCGGGTAACAAGAAATACTCACTAATTACTCGATATTTTTGACTAGTCACAAGTCACAGCAGCGCCAACTAGCGGAATTAATAAATTTCTTACTTTTCTTTCTGTATTAAGCTCACTTGATTGAAACAAATATATATTTTTGTGTTTAGTCAAGAAACAACGAATTTTAGATAGACCACATTATAGTATTTGATAGAAAATGTTCATAATATTTCAAATGATATATATATTATTATTTTTATAATATAAGTTAAGTTAAAAATGCATTAAGTGAATATCATGTATTGTAATATAATTTTTACGTTCTATTTTGTATATAAAGTATTGAAATGATCGATGTTTTTATATAGGTATTTATGTAAATTCAGTATTCGAAAATTTTGTATAAAGTCTGTGTGTACTATTTGTATTCAAATACATTATAAAGTTAATATATTTTAAATAAATGTCTGAATGTGATTGTGGTTCGTTGGCAGTCGGGTTTTCAGGGAAGAAATAAACGTGAATAAAAGAAAATCTTTAATAAAAAAACATTAACTACTTAACTTGCTAGCTGAAACAATTGAATGGTACTGACTTTGCCTATCGAATCACAATAAAATGCGTGGAACAGGCTTTAATAGAAAAGAATAAAAACTTTTATGTATATTTTTGTAAAATAATATTTTATAGTGGACAGAATATACTTGTGCTTTAGGGGATTATTTTATTTTAGAGATATAAACGAGCGATGTAATTTTTTAACCGGTGTAGTAAATTTAATATTTCATTATTGTCTAAGTAACATTGAAACTTTCTAAAAATAGAACATTTCGAAATGCTTCATAGGAAATATATACAACATAAAAAAAAATCGTGAATGTTACAGAGTTAAAAATAAAAACCCCAGTTAATATTGCTGTCATATCTTATTCGTCTGAAAATATATTTATTAAAAAAAAATGTAGTAAACATTTATTTACTACATTTACATGTAGTAAACAGTGTAGTGTCTAATCGCTTCTGATGACTAGGTACAGACCAATATCCTTTCTGGTGTCTATTCTAAACGTACTCATTATCAGGGTAGTATAATTTTATCTTATTTAAGACGATTGAAAATCATAGTAAACTAATTTAAATTAGGACATCGGAAATATTAATTATTTATACCTTTATACATCTGAAGTTTAAATTTATAGAACTAATAGATTATATTTCAAATTATTTTTTTTGCTTCTAGCACTAGCTTAGGGCTGTAATAAGTGTTGTGAAACCGACTGGACATTTGGTTAATTAAACTGAAAGACTAATGAATTTAGCCGTGTTTGATTGTCATAAATCAGTTCTAAGGGTTACGTAAGACTAACTAACTTACGAAGAAAACGGATGGAAGTCAAATAAAATATTTTTATAAGTTTTGAATTACTTTTCTTTGCGCATTTTTACTTTTCTGAGATTTTAACTTTTTTAAATATATTTCTGTTTTCATATTATTACAAAATTCTATTGTTGCAAGCAAGTCCTTTTGTAATTAAATATGCATCGAATAATGCTCTGAACTGCCCAAAAAATTAATAGAATTTTTTCTTTCGTCCAACCTAAACATATCCATAAAAATATTCTTTCCACCTTTACGTTGTAACCTGGGATAGCAAATAAGTATTCGCATATTTTGAGTACCTATTTTTCCCTTTATTACTCGTTGACTGCGCCTGCCCGCGAGTGACGCGACCCACAACTGGAAAGAGCGAGTTAAATTATCTATGTTCTAAAATGTTTGACATTCAAACCGGGACAACTCAGTCACTGACCGGGACACGCGAAAATGACACTACAAATCGGGACATGTCCCGGTCTACCAAAACGTATTGCAGCCCTATGCCAGCTACAACTTTTTAACACTATCGACTTTGTCCTCGCAATTATTAATATTTTCGATGTGTCTGAGCTCAATGTATCCAAGGGTATATTATTCACAGAATCAAAATAAGTATTTTTAAGGTATTAATTAGCTATGGAACAAAAAAATGTAGATTGTACAATAATTTTTGATTATTTTGGAGTATATCGTAGGCACTGTTCACAGAGAAAAGAATCCGGACATACCAACTGGATGAAAAAAATATTATCATAGATTCATATTTACAGATAAGACAATATCTGCATATTTTGTTATTGTAATAACTATCGAATAGAGTCCGTGCTAACTAGTCCTCACTTTTTTTGTATAGCTTCTAAGCAGCAGTTACTATGACAAAGTACAATTTATTGTATAACTTAAATGGTTTAGAAATGTGTAACAGTTTTACAAACATCGGAATTATAGCAGTTTCTACAGCTTGTATGTAGAGGTTATTTTATAAGAGTAATATATTCGAATGGCACATCTAAATATTACATTTATGCATGTTGTAATAAAATACAAAATCACAGTAGAGGTGAACAAATTGAGTTTTATAGATAATAACAATTACATAACATTGAAGTTTTATCTCATTATTAGGTTGTCTAGAAAAGATTTGAAATATTTTGTCGTCAATAAAAGTTCCTCCTACATTTTACAGTTCATTCCTATATTATTACAAAACTAGCAATGCGTATAGAATTGAAATTGAGTAGGTATTTATATATAAAAAAAAATAGTTGTCTTAGGTAATAAAAGCTTTCTATTTTAGGGGAGTTTGTATCATGTACCAATATTTATACATTTCGTGATTTCGTCCTTGGTCGAGTTTAAAATATAGTTGTTAGACAAACAGAGCTTTATTTATTTGGCATATCAATGAGATGATTAAGAAACCGTTGAGAGTGGCACTTTTGATAATAGATACATATTTAAAAATATTCCCAGTGTATCGTATTAATATTACTTCATAAATAAATCATAAGCTGATTTCATAAGAAAAACATGTCTAGACTCACATAGACCTTTCATACCAGCCCATTATGCACCGCTGCAAGGACTTAGGCCTCCACTTGCGATGAGGGTGCTTAGAGCTTAATCCACCACGCTTGCTTCAATGCAGGTTGGTGGATTTCAACGACTGCTTTCTGATGATGGCAAAATATCCCCTAATCCACGACCACTCTGTTCGTAAATTCCACTTACGAAATCATATCGATAATTGTATACGCAATTACCAATATTTATATCGAAAGTGCAAATGACGTGGTTAAATTCAGTATAAAAACATATTTAAAATTCAAATAGTTTTAGTATAAGGCATATAATTTCTTGTACGATTCAGTATCATACTAATAGATCTCGGGGAATAAATACTAAATTTTCTTACTTGTTTTACTAGCACAAAAACCAGGGTTATTACTTTGTAAATTATTGCAAGCAAGGATGTCAGTTAATTTGACTATAGACGACTTTTTGCGTATATAATTTGGATAAGATGCAATATTAAAATTAATATACAGCGTATACAGCGTGTCCCGTCCCAGTTTGATAATACGTTAGGAGGAGTGTGTTGTGTCAAATTTTCATACAAACGGCGTTGACGGTTACCTACACCCCATTATCCTTAACTAATTGGCCGTATTCAGATTAACAAAACTAGATTTATACGTTTCAATTTTTTTAAATACGTTGTTACGTCATAAGAAAAAAATTTGAATGCGTGGAGCTGCGTGGAGTTTTTCTATTTTATCTTTCACTATATGTGAAAATGTAATTGGTTTCAAGTTGACATGTTGTGAAAAATGAAACAATAACCCCCGCGAATTCAATTTTTTTTTATGATGTATCAAAATATTTGGAAAATTAAAAACTCATAAACCTAAGTTTGTGTGTGTGTCGATCTGAATACCACATATTTTTTGCGCCAATTGGTTATGGTTGAACGGGGTGGGACCGTAAACGTCGTTTCTATGGATCGCTAGTACACATTTCTATTATTAGCAGAAGAACATAATTGATTAACGAAAACCCGAAATTGTAAAGTCTGTTTTAAACCTAGAGCCATCGCGTGTCCAGTTTTCGTACGTTCTTTATGTATCCAATGTATAATTTGTCGTAGATCAACACACATACACAATTAGAAAAATGTAGTGGAATATGCTTATAATCAGTGTGCTGGTAATTATAGAGTGTAACAGGCGCAAGAGTCAATAGACGATTAATTTGTTACTATATAAGACAGAAAAAAATCTAAGTTGATGGTTTTCACAAAGGTTTTGATTTATCAAATTTTTTTTTAACGGATTTTTGCACGACGTTGTGTTGTTGTAGAAAACACTCTACCGGCTGTCAAAAGTAATTATAATTATTTTATATGTCATAATTTATTCAATGACCTTTTTGGAGTCTAACGTCAAATTGTTTATTGTTTTTAAAATAAAATAATAAAATAAAATTAAAATAAATCTCTCAGATTATAAAGATTTTGACTATCAAGTACTTTATATAGAGTAAATGTAATCATTTGTTGTAACATTTAAATGACATTCAACTAGCAAAAAAAATTCTTTTACATATGTTGCCTATTATTTTAAAAATGAAACTAGGCATCTAATTTCATATACCTCATGATACTTTTTAATCTTCTATAGCAGTGAACTAATCGCTACTTGGCAGTCACTTGTTACGCTTTGTTGAACCTGAAATTTTCCACTTAAAAGTAATTCACCACGTTCAGTAGACTCGTTGTAGCTGCGGCGGCTGTTATAGTTAGTGAATACACCTTTTTATTACTGAATTTATTTATTCTCGTGGTACCTACTCAAAATCGTCGACCCATCTTAAGAAGGGGCTGCACGCGTGAACGCCCACACAGAGGTTCTTAAACGATTGCGACATTAAAGCGCATTTTAATCTTGGTATGTTTTAGATTATAATCTCATTTGGGTTAGAACTAGGTTTGTATAAAGCCAAAACTTGAAAATTTTTATAAACATTCTAGCTATAGAAATTTTGAATTTTTATATAACTATTACGAAATTTCTATAACTAAGAAGTTTTGTTTTATGCAAACATAGTTCTAAATCAAATGAGATTATAATTCAAAACATACGAAGATTAAAATCCGTAAAACGTTGTAATTGTTTAAGGTCGTTTGTACAGGTGCTCACGCGTGCAGCCCCTTCTTTATGGCCAGCAACAAGAAGAAAACCAATGTTACTATTACACAAAATAAAGATCTCAAACTTAATGATGTAAACATATTGAAGTCCACAACATAACACAAAATTATTTGGCCGTCGATCGTACTAAAACAATATTTGACAAAAGAAATTTGATTATTTGACTACTTTCGTATACACGTCTTCATATGGATACAGTTTGCTTGTTTCATACTATAGTCGAAAACTGCGTACGAATACTGCTTTACACGACACGGTGGCGTAAATCTTCTTTTTTGCATAAATGATAGTTGCTTAGATAATAAAAAACTGTAAGTGATGAGGAATTCATGACAATTGATGTGTAAATATGTGAGCATTTAATATTAACTAAAAATAGGTTAACACTAGAAGGAGTAAGCCGGCAAGATTTACAAGAACTGAAATTCAATATATTCTTCAATTTAAATTGTTTGAATTTTATTTAATCAGACTTATTTTACGTAATTGCTTCCAAAAATTTCTAATATAATTATTATACTATATTAAATGCGCTATATGAACCTGATTTTTAGGGTTTCGTACCTCAAAAGGAATAAAAAACGGAAATTCTATAGGATCACTTTTTTGTCCGTCTGTCTGTTTGTAGGTCAAGAACCCTTTTCTCAGGAACGCGTGGAGGTATTAAGCCGAAATTCATATCAAATACTTAAGTCTACTGTCCCTTAAAACTGTGAAAAAATCAAATTTCCAAGTCAACGCAATCAAGAAATACAGCCGTTTATGCTGCAAATTTTGTAAACTCGCAAGGGCATCCAAACCTACAGGGTACTTCCCGTAAACTCAGAATCATGAAATTTGGTACGAAGCAACGTCTTACTTATACCACATATAAAGAAAAAATTGCGAAAAGCATAAATTTTTAGTTACATATAATAAAAATATTTTTAATAATTTTAAACTTACTACCCCTTTTCTCATGAACGCGTAGAGGTATTAAATTGAAATTCATATCAAATACTCAGGGCTATAATACCTTCAGTAAAAATACCGTAACTTTAACTTATATACCTACAGGTTTGTACGGAACCCTCGGTGCGCGAGTCTGACTTGCACTTGGCCGGTTTTTTAATGTGATTTTCTTACTATGACCTATGCTGAAAGCGGTAGACTATTTTAATTACATATCACAGCAATCGAATTAGCTTTAAACTATATTTATTTTAAATTTAGTTGTGACGGGTAACACACAAAGACCTAGATAGTAGCGTAGCGACCTAGTCTCACGCTCAAAGCAAGTATATACGTATAATTTGCCGCTAAACAAAATGAATTTTAGCCTCAAAATCTAAAATCAAAGCTCGTAATGGCGCCCCCAGGACCTGCGCCCCTGGCACTGGCCCCGGTTGCCCTGCCCTAGTTACGATGCCTACTGGACCTAGACACAACACGAAAACCTAGTTAATCAATCGCGTGGGCCATACGTGCGTCCGCCCGTCTCCCTTCCTTAATCTATGGCTAAACAAAACGGCCAGCATTACTCCTCTATTGAACTGATTTAAAGCTCGGTGATGACAGCTTTGTACATGACGGCATGACGCCTAGATTCGCATTCAGCTTTTATCGTGGGGCAAGCGCTAAGATGTTTACACATCAAAAATGTAGTAAAATTATTTATTAATGAGAAACGTGTAACTGTTGTATAACATTTAACTATTGTACTATACACCGGATGAGTATAAATCAATCTATAATAATCTGTCGTAGTTATATTTCAAATATACAAGTAAAGTGTAATAATAAATCTTGTACTAGGTTTGGAGTGGACCATTATTATTACTTTGTCATCTTCCATTGGTACTTATTATACAAAATGACCATGTTCTAGTTTATTTATAAATGTAAGTTTTAACCTTTGATTACATATATAACCTAACAGTTCGGTTATAATTGAAGCACACATAGACGGCCATACATAGTACGATGAGGAGGTATATGGTTTGTTATGTCATACACAATCATATCAAAGTTGAACTCTTTTTTGTCGTAATTGTATCGCGTTGGCATATAAATAATCAAAGGTTTAAACCGCCTTTTATATATTATTTTTCCTATATTGAAATTGTATATTTTTTTATAGAATATTTAGAAAATCTATTCCAAAAATCTGTATATCATTATACACTAAAGTATTTATAAATATATTAGAGATACATATGATTAGTGCCTAAGCTATCGCTTTTGCAAAGACCACTTATTTGGTAGATGAAGAGTGTTTGTATAAACGGGACTGTAATATCTATAATGAAAAACGGCTTTGTATGTTATAAAAGTGAATAGGTAATTTTTACCTTAAAATAGTGTATTTTGACTACACACAAGTCCATACATAAAAGTCGTGCCAAACAAATTTGCAATCGATAAAATGTATGTTTAAGCATAATAACCTACTATTTTAGCGTGGGTGCTTATGTAATCGAGCATGCCTAAGAGGCAAATTACGTTTGGTCGCGTTGTTAAACAGTAACCACAATTTTCAATTCTCGATCGCCACAAATTTCAATTTTCTTGTAGGTATATTGCATGAATTGCAAAACGGTTTGGCTCACCTATGAAAATATATACGTATTGCGCTCACATGTGAAGACATGCGTGGCCAAAGGTCGTAACTCACAAAATAGACATTTTGATAAAACAGAGTTTAAAGTTTCTCATAATATGAACCTTGTTGTGCATTTCCTACTTTTTCTTTAAAACTAATTAAAAATTATAAAAGAAACCGTTCTTATAGGATTGGGAATAGATAAAGCGCATCATAAAACCTTTGTTACACCGAAAAAATAGGTTTTTGATTTTTTGCAGATATGATCTTTGACCACTTATGTCTTCATATATTCAATATCAAGTTTTTCGTATTTCATGTACAAATTCAACGCGTTTTTTTTCATGGTTTATTACATTTAATTAAATTATATTTGTGCCGTTTTGTTTGATAACTTGTTGGCATCTTGTAGGCAGCGACACGATCCCGTTGCTGTAGAAATTTCGGGGTTTATAGTTAAAAAATGCGACACGTAGTTTTGATTGTCTTCTCTTGATGATAATATTACAATACCTAAAGTATTCTGAAGAGACCGAAACAATTGGAAATCTTAAAGAGGTTAGGTCTGAGCTATTTGGTTGAACGCTTTAACACTTCTCCGTCAAACTTTTTTAATATGTATGAGTGGGTAAAAGTGTGTGTGATCTGGCTATATCACGATGAAAGATCTACTCCTTTTCTATTGGTCCATTCTAGCCGTTCTTTTTCCTTCAAACCCTAAGTAACTATTGAACTTATAATGAAGAGACCGAAACAAGTGAAAATTTCAAGATGCAAGATCAGGGCTATATGGTGGATGCATTGTCACTTCCCATCCAAAATCTCTAAATTTTTCCTGAGTGACTAAATATGTCTGTGGTCTGGCGTCATCATGATGAAAGTCTTCTATTGATCGATTATTTAGTAGTATCAGCTGTTTGCTGAAATCATCTAATACGATGGCTGTAGCCGGCTGTAAAAGCTCATAACGATTGGTGCCCTTCCGATCTCACCCTACATTCAACATCACTTTATTACTCGTTGATTCAAATTTTGCCACAGCCTGTGGAGCTTAAACCATGATCTTTTGCTTACGTTGTTATCGTAAGTGATCAACTCCTCATCGTCAGCGATCAGTCGTTTAAAAAATGGTGCGCTTTTAAACGAGGCCGCTAAATTCTAAATAAATTCAATACAAGATGTTCTACAATGTCGTCAGTTTTGTTATCCCGAAGTTAGACTACTTGTCATCATTATCATCAGCCCGTATTTCTCCACTGCAGGTTATAGGCCTTTCCCAAGGCTCGCCACCACTCACGGTCCTCCGCCTTTCGCATCCAACTACTCCCAGTATGGTGCTTTGTCCACCTGGAGGGCGTCCAACGCTTCGTTTCCCGATACGTGGCCTCCACTCGAGAACTCGTCTACCCCATCGGTTATCAGTCCTACGGCAAATGTGACCGGGCTATTGCCACTTCTGCTCGCTGATCGCTTTGGCTACAAGCCAATATGCTTGTAATGGTAAAATTTAATATTTTTAACGCGACTTGTGTGTGTAATGGTGTGACTTCAAAAAAGTATGTATTGCCTGTTCGCTTTTAGATACGAGCCGATATTGTGTAAATACGTATCGATTGAAAGTTGAAAATTTAACGAGTGGTCTATAGCTACGAGTAATTAGGTGAATAGTACTGTAATAGTTATCAAATATTTATACATAAAAATATTTGGATTTTTAATATTTACCATCCGTGTATATTGATTGCAAAATGTCTAAACAAATGTGTTTAATGTCCGTATTTAACGAAATTTAAATATATAATATATTAGAAATCAATGTTTGTTTCATTGTACCCGAATAAATATCACCTATCGATGAATATGCAGTTGTGTTTGATGAAATTGATTTTTATATAATAATAGAGATTCAATCAAAAAGAAGAACTACATTTGTTGCTTTCGAAAATGAAAAAAAAAATGGAAGTGGTACTCATTCACATATGTAGTACTCGTATGTACTCAAAAACAAATTATTGCCACTATAGTTCTCTTCAAAGATCCCGAGAAATATTTCCGCAGCTGTAAAATACATCTGTTACACAATATTTATAGCATTACTTAGCCCAAATAACTAAAAGGCGCTTGGGTTAGACATTGGGCTTATGTAGAGGATAAACCACCGGATTTCGAATGTAGCGGACTAGACGGCGCACGCTTACTGAACTCAACGACCCAAATCCGAGAAATTTTTTCAAATTTATTTACTTCAATAATTTTGTATCGGTATCTGCCTTTTGTTTAGTAGTACAGTTCCAATCAAACTTTATGGCGGATCCGAACATAGGTACAAGTCATGTCGGAGTTACCAGTTTTAGGTGTAGCGGGATGCAATGAAGCGAGGGGAATATGACTGTATCAACAACCAACATTATTTCTCTATTGATTTAATTCAAAATCGGTGGCATAAACTGAGGCGATATCATTTGTAGTTTCTGTTTTGTTACTAAGAAACTACTGAAACCAAACGCTGCTGTCAAATTAATTTACTCTATGACTGAAGGAGTCTGTTCGAAACTTGTATAATTCCTTAAGAGAATATAAAAATAATCTTGGTACAATAACAAAATCTAAAAAAAAAATTCTTTAGATATGAATAGGTAAAAAGATAGAAATGATTCTATCTTTTTTTGCAAATTAAAGCTTTATTAATTTTAAATGACCGTATCGAGGCGTGACGTCACCCCTAAATACGCCCCTTTCTGTTCTCTTAGAGATTTAAAACGTTCAAAACTTTGTGACTAATCACCAAATTTTGAACGTTTCAACTCTGTTTTAATATTAGTTTAAATGAATTGATTCAGCTCAAGGAATTATCGTAGGGAAGACCAGCAAGTTTATGCAATACCTGTATATCATATTAAAGAATTTGATAACTCATATTTTTCGTTTGTAAAATACTTTTAAAAATGGACAACGTCCAATACAAAACGACGTGTCACTAATTCTTCTGTACTGGGCATTAAAAAACCATAGATATTTTTTATCATTATCAGTAATCAAAATACATACTATCATTTCGATACTTTCCGAGTTCATGCTGATAATACGTATATGCAAATAGAGACCGATTATTATTTATACTGTCTACAACAGTTCGTTTTATTTAAAAAAACATTCAAAATGTTGAGAATTGGTGACCCTAAAACCTCAGATCCTTAATACACTGCAACCGTAGTTTTGTGAAGCCCGCTTTACTTCCGTTATTATGAAAGTTTCGACAGCTTTGTCTGACTAAAGTGAAACGCACGGGTAAGCCTCGCCACGGAGCTTTGTCTTTGAGCTTTGCCCAAATGTATTAGCTCTATCATATTTTAAATCACGTACGAAAATTACAGAAACTAGTCTTTACTTGGACTCGGTCAGCATAGTTTTCCCGTAATTTTATTTCCAGTATTTCCCGCTTTAAAACACTTTTCTTGTTACTTTTTTACTTTTAGAAACAGCAGTGTGGTGATACGAATCCCATACTCTATCCGTTATGAACCACGATTTTCTACATATGAAGGTGAGAGTTCTTTCAAAATCGGTTTACTTCTTTATGAGTTAAGAGGGTACTGACGAGCGAACAAACAGACAACAAATTCTGATAATTCAGTTTTTATTGTTTAATTTTGGAACTATAAAAACTGAATTGAAGGGCTGAGTAATACAATAACGTTTATTCGTATTCATAAAATCTTATTTATTTATTTTATTTTATTAGGATATGCTTAACCTATATTACGATCCACTTCATTCACAAAATTACCAATATTATGTCGAACGAAATAACGTAGAATGACCAATTTGTTAAATAAAATAAAGTTTAATAAAATAATCTTATATTAACCATATTTTACAAAAAATATTATTTCACACTATTTTTCTTATTAAAATAATAATATACTCTTTTCTAATAACCAATACGCAAAATTACCAACTTCAATTATTCGGAAGAACCACCACAGAAAGAACTATATACCTATTACCTATATATATATATAGTGTCTGTAAGCTTCGGTGTAATGACTTCAAAACTTTTAATTAGTATTAAAAGCTACTTTCACTTGATATAGTAATTTCATTTCAGTTTAACACAACAATTGGAACATTGCAATAGACTTTTATTTGAATTGCTAAATCATATTCTATTATGCTTAATAAATACGTCTTTTCGAACCTCTCTTAACGAATATACATATATTGCATATATGTATTATATACTGTGTGTATTTTACAGATCGTTCCCAGACGTTTTATACGTATCTGCATCCAATATATACTTTTCCTTGAAGGTCACAGATTCTGTGGATTCTTACAGATCGTTCTCAGAGCTTGATGCGTATCTACATCCATAGCTACCTACTCTGATTGTTGTAAATTTTATTAAACAGGAGATGGAGGTACGAAAGTAGTTTTTGTGCGCTATATCTTGTGGAGCACACATGAAATAAGTTCGTAAAACAAGACGTTTTATGATAACTGTCTCGTTTCTTCACAAGACAGTGAATCGTTTTGTCGCATTTTAACGCATAAATCAAACGCGCGAATATTGGCAATCGTGTATTTAAATAAAATTTATTTTATGTTGCCTTCAAAAAGTGCGGTATCATAGGTCCATGACGAACAGCAGCGGACCAGTCAAGATCGAAAAGCATACAGTGGCGGGGCCCGGTGAAGTGAACCAAAGCGGCATTGTACTAGAACCGGTCCACATTAGAAGGGTTTCATACAGTCCACATTAGAAGGGGGTCTGCCGGGTGTTCAGATCGACCCCGAGGCCCAGTATTTTTGTAAGGGTAAAAGAGTAACTTGATAATTTTTAGGCTATATTTAGGTTCGATACATGAAAATTAAATGAATTCATTATTTGAAACAAACGTCCAAAAACTACCTCATACCCTACAATATTACCGACGAAAAGCTTCGAAAAATTAAAATTGTTAATAAGTGCCGCTACACTTTACAGTTTTCATATTTATACACTATTAAAATTACAAATATTTGTATAAAATATTAACATTTTAAAATTAACCATTATACGGGGCAGAAGCCTATTTTACCTTTTTTATTTCATTTTATTTAATACAAAATCCACCGCCCTTAAAACTAACATATTTTTTATTATAATCATAATTCAAAGCTTAAGGCCAATAATGGATTTACATTTTGTAGAAAATAAGAATTTTTAAGACAGCCAATCAGGAAGTAGAATTCAACAATTATAAAAAAATGTCACCAAAATTCATTTTTGCGTGTGAGAGAGAGTGTTTGAGAGAGAGTATGTGAGGGTGTATGCTTGTGTGGGTGTGTGTGTACGAGCAACCAATATTAATTGAACTCACTTAAGACCTTCAATACATCTTTTTATAAGTTTCTTTGCCACAGTGAATGATATTAATACAATGGAAATGCAACATCCTAAAAGAATAACTTCGCTAGATATAAAAACATTATTCACCATGAAAATTAGAAGTTATAACTATCTATCACTAACTTTAGGAGTGAGAAAATAATGAGAAAACATAAACTAAAAATTAAAAAAAATACTATAACTAATTCTTAAAAATGGTAATTAAATAAAACTAATCTAATAATCCACCCCTCGTTGCACCCGACGCAAATGTGCCCATAACGCTCATCGCATTGCCGTGCTAAATTGCAATGGCAATTCTTTGCACCAGGAAGGAACCGGAACGGGGGTCGAGTCCCTTTTCTCTCAGACGACGGCCGATGCCCGCTACGAAACGTTTGGCTTCACTCCCCCAACAGCCAGCATCTTCAACCGCAAAAGGGACGAACAAGAATTTACTCTCCAGAGAAGAGTATTTGACTCGTTTTCTGGCGGCTGCAGACTCCGCAGCGGCTCCGGCCGTTCCCACGGTGCGACCAAGGTGAGAGGCGGCAAATGTGCTGACACACGTTGCGTCCCAAAGTAGACACCTACCCTTCTCCCACGGCACCAAAGTCATACTATCGGGTCTTTTACTTAATACAATTAAATTTATTGTTATAGATACGTTGTAGCCGATTTGTTATCAAGTGCTGCGCATAGTTAGTGGATGAGCGAGGTACAGCAAATAGCTTTGTATGTCTGGTACGAATTTTGGGAGCCGAAAAACGTAAAAATTTTACACTCAGGTCCGAACAATCCATGCATCCATTACATACTCCATGCAGAATCAAATTTACAAATAAGTGCTTATGTGTGCTGAATCTAAGCAGATCAGATACTCTTTAAAATAAATCCTACCATAATAATATTATTTTTTTAAAATACAACTGGAATACTTGATGGTAAGTTCAGTATTTCCTCAGGAATTCTTCATACGTGTGCACACGTGGGCCCACAAATGAATTTTTAACTATTTGTAAACAGAAACGAGGAATGGTTGACATTATTTGAATAGAATGCATTTACTTATACGCCCGCTAATACGTACTCCAAAATAAGCGAAATCGATTTTTTGGTGATACTGAACAAAATATTGCCGGGTTTTTGATATAAATAAAATTACGTTTAATAAATCTAGCAGGACTGTTAACACCTTGCTTAAAATTTCCACAAAATTTACCCCTAGAGCGATACGAACTAATTCAGTGTAAACTGACTGATTGAATAAGGCTCTATTTATATTGTGAAATAGCTGGAGTGCAAAAGTCTCGAATTTGTGTAATTTATAACTTACTATGTAGTTAACACTAGCGAGTATTTCGTGGTATCGCTCGGTACCGGAATAAGCGGCATTAGGTAGATCTCGAAGCAGTTGGGAAAACAAGGTATTTTTATCTTAACTAATATTAGAAAAAGAAAATATTTGTAAATTGTTTGTTTGTTTGTAATGGATAAACTCCAAAACTACTTCACTGATTTTAAAAATTCTTTCATCTTTAGAAAGCTATATTTTCACTGAGTAACATGCGCTGTATTTTAATTTCAAAAAATTTAAAGATCGATAAAAAAATTACAATAATATAACCCTAGATATCAAAAATTTATTTATTAAAGGCATTATTTGGCGTGCGCTGCAACAACTATAGATGATACATAAAATATTTCACTATATGTTTATAGTACTCATCATTACCCACAAAAATATCTGCAAGACCATATCTCCTCTGCTACGAACGTATTGCGAGTAATAGGACTAACTCGTATACAAACCAATATTTTCAATGTCTATTATAATTAAGTAACAATAAGCGTTTTGAAATTAGTGCATCAAAATACAGGTCGAATCGAAAACATTTGTATCATGATATTAATACTTATCCAACTAAATAGTTTCATAAGTACATGTAAATTCCTTTTTAAATTATTCGAATTGGACCTTTCGTTTAGAAGTATTATGACGGGTAAATTAGTATATTTACTCACACTTCCATCGCTATGCTTCCATGGTGTGGATCCTTAAGAGCAAATGAGATTCAAATATATATATATTTTTTTTCGTTTTATTTACTTATTTCATATGATTGGCTATATATTATCGTGGAACAATCTGATCTTTAAATCGCCGCCTTTCCTACGTTTCACTTCCGCTCTAGGATATGGGAATGTAATTCGAATCCGTTTTCTGAAAACAACCTTCATAGAACCTTTAGATAAATTTCCTTCAAGGGTTCCGCTTTGCTTTTCTATTTAATACATTTATATCTGCAGTATAAATAAATGATTAAAAAAAAATTGTTTATCCGTGTTTCTTTGTGTGCTTCTACTTCAGACTAATAAATTAGAACTAGAGATAAATTCATAAGCTAGTTAGAAATTCATTTCGTTTATTTAATATAATAATAATAATAACGTATACATCACAACAACGTCTAGGCCCCAAACTAAGCATTAGCTTATGTTTTGGGTATCAAGCGAAGACACCACATACATATAACAACAAAAACTTGGTACCAGTATTAATATTCATCATATAAATACTGACCCAAGCTGGGATTTATATATATTTATATGATGAATATTAATACTGGCACCGGGTCTTGGTTGTTATATGTATGTGGTGTCTTCGCTTGGTACCCAAAATACAAGCAAATGCTTAGTTTGTGACCTAGACGTTGTTGTGATTGTGTGTGTTATTATTATTATTATTATTATTATTCGAACCCGGGACCTCCAGCTTCGTAGGCAGGGTCACTACCCACTAGGCTAAGTGGTCGTCAAAGTCAAAGCAGTCGTATGAAAAGGTAGATATATTAGAATTATGAAAATCTATGACTGATGGACTAATGTTTATCGATTCTGTTCCGGCATCAATTCACAATACTGAAAAATATATTTTTCATAGTTACTCTTAATTTTAGGCTACGTAAGATCAAACCTTACAGCATCAAAAAAACTGTGAATGAATATATATACGGACATCAGATGAATAAATAATAGTCTGCAATTTTTTTAATGTATCGTGAAATCTGCTTGTTTAAACTTTCGGATAATATTCGAAATCATATCCAGAGCATAGATTTTTAAAAGCCTATACATTTGTACGTAGTAAATATTAAGATATAGTTGACAATCTCGTCGTGATATTATACGATATAACAAATCCGTTCTATAATAAAGTCAGTGATTCGCTAAAAAGCTAAGACCCGATTATATGACCGTATTTAATATGTTTTCTGTATCATTCTATGTCCAAAGGCCAACTAATTTCATCATAAGCCCATTTTACCCCAATGGAGGGGGTTTGGAGCTTAAACCCACCATGCTACTCCATTGCGGGTTGGGAATTGAAACGACCGCCATCTATTGACAGCGTCCGGGACCAACTGCTAAACGTGCTCTCCGAGGCACGGAGTCAGTGATAGTTCATGTACTTAAGTCAGAAAAACTCATTAGTACACGCCCGGATTCGAACCACGGCCAATGGCCTTATAAATTTGAGACAGATTCGTTGCGCTCTAGGCTATCAAAACACTTATTTAATCACAGGGATTTAAAAGGATTTACAGTTTTTTTTTAATTTAATAATATCTGGGACATTCAACACGCGGTCAACTAATCCCAAATTAAGCAGAGGCCAGTATGAGTACTAGACAACTGATATACATACTTAAATACATCTTTTTAGAGTTCTGTATCTGAAAAGTAAAAAAGAAACCCTTAAAGGATAACTTTATTTGCGTCTGTCTGTATGTCTGTCAAGAATATTTTTCTCGGAAATGCTTGAACCTATCAATTTCAATTTAATATCAAATACTTAAATCTATTCTAAACGTTGTAGAAAAATGAAGCTTCTAAGTGAACGCAAATAAAAAATTTGAACATTTATGTCTCATATTTTGGACACTCGTAAGTAAATTTAAACCTATAGGGTACTTCCCGTTGACTTAGAATTGTTTGGTAAGAAGCAAGGTGTTAGGTTTAGCCGTACCGCACAAGTAAAGGTAAAAATCCGAAAATCGTTAATCCGTTGACGTATCTTTTAACAAATAGGTACCGCGTTTTCAGGAATGCGTTGAAGTATAAAGTATCATATATATATATATTAAAAATAAAAACTGTAATTACGTGGCATTCGTGGCTGTAGTGATAAACACGTCCAAATATTAATAGTATACGTTTATAACTTGTATGAAACTTTCAGGACGCGAGTCCAACTCGCAATTGGGCGTTTTTTTATAATAAATAGATATTTCACACCCGGACATAGGAATAAACAGACGTGTTCATGAACATTAGTATTTGTCCCGGACGGGAGTCGACCTTTGGGTCTGTAGTCGGCGTCTCCGACCACTCAGCCATCTGATCAGTCAACTGTCATTGATTTGTTAGAGTAAATGTTTATTATTTTAAGAGTTACTTTCTGTAGGTTTTCTAAAAACGACAGATAAAAGTTAACCACGAAAAGTTACTATTGTGAAGTTAGTATCAGAGTTAGTTTTTTAACTTTTCGCAATTCGTCAAGTTATTACTTCGTATAGTTAAATTCTTATTAATTAAAAATAAGAATTTTCTACGTACTATCCTTTATTTAATTAATTTTTTTTATATTAACAATACAAATGCATTGCATATTTTTTGTATTTAATGTTCTAATAAATATTTTTATTGTTATTAAGAAAATAATTATGATTTATTATTTTCTCACTACAATATTTTCACGATGATAATTCGTATACATAGAATTTTCTCTTTTGAACTTCCTTAGTAGAAACCTCATATATTCCGCTGGATAAACTCAAAATAAATGAGAGACTTAAGCCGGGAACCAGGAAATTCCGAGAGGCATAAATATTTCACGTCTCGAATGTAATTCTATTCGACGATCCGAAGAACTTTTTATTGGGATTTGGTGTAGAGTGTCTTTACCACTACAGTATTTTAACAGAAATTATGGCTTCATTTATTTGAATTTCCGTTGCCGAAATTCTGTGCCTCTGCTGGAAAAAGGTACAACTTTTACTGTTGTATTTACCAGTAAATATGGAGACTACAGAAAATAGTTTCCTTCGATTGATCTAACACCTAGGTAGTCTGATAAATTATAATATCTGTTATTATAAATTTAGGAATGAAATTGCCCTTCTATCTATACTGAGCCATTTGGAATAAAATGCATATCTTCATAAAAGGCACTGTGTTTTAAATAAACAACTAAACGATTTGATAATTGATTTTTAGTTATTTTCAGAATTCGCACCCGCACTCAAAATTCGAATTTTTAAATAAGAGTTTAACAATTTAAACTTCACAAACATATCGACCGAATACAGAAATTACTAGAAATTCGAGATAAGAGAGAAATTCAAGATGCTGCAAAGTGAGGACTTCGACGCCCATATAAGGAGGTCGGCGAGTCAGTCAGAAGAATTAAGAGTAAAAAACTGCGCGTGTGATAAAATTGTGCTAACTGTTTGTGATTTTATTTCGTAATATAGTAAGTACAACTAAAATCGGTGTTTTCGTGCATTCAACAATATCTACACCACTACCCACTAATAGTATAAGAGGTGGCAACGGATTGGCTAAACTTTTAAGGCTAGCATTAAAATAGATGATTTTGTATCAATAGCGTGTAGATCACTTATATGAACAGAATGGCGTCGGTCTGCCGGCATGACCTTGGTGCGTTTTGTAGTAACAGCCGTTGAAACACGCGTTACCTATTGTTCAGTCAACTAAACTATCATTAGGATGGCTGATCCAAAGATATGATACTATGCACACTAGCTATACTCAAAGTACAAAAACTGACATGATTTGTTGGTGCGTTTAGTAGATGTAGCCGTTCAAATATACAAAGAGGTGGCAACGGATTGGCTATACTATCGTTAGGATGGCTGATTTTGTATCAATAGCGTGTAGGTCACTTAAGTGAACAGAATGGAGTCGGTCTGCCTGCATGACATACGTGTTATTGTTTAGTCAACTAAACTATCATTAAGATGGCTGGTTCAAGAATAATATGACACCATGCACACTAGCTATAGGCACAATACAAAAACTGACATGATTCGTTGGTGCGTTTAGTAGATATAGCCGTTATAAAGGTACGTTAACGTGTGCATCGTATCATATTATTTTAGAATCAGCCATTGTAATGATAGTTTAGTTTGCTAAACATTAACACGTGTTTCAACGGCTAAACCTACCAAACGCACCAAGTTCATGCCGGCAGACCGACTTCATTCTGTCCCATAAGTGGCCTACACGCTATTGATACTAAATCAGCCATCCTAACGATAGTTTAGTCAATTTGTTGCCACCTCTGGGTATATAACAATATTCTGTGGGAATTACAGCAAATTACCTATTAGGCACGATTTACAAGACATATGGGCCTTTAAGGCTAAGATAGATAGGCAGACGGACAGAAAAGCAGACAGACAGATAATTTAAATATAGACATAGTAGGCTTAGTAATAGGGTCCCTTTGGCATATTTTGGGTACGGAACCCTAAAAAAAATATATTTAGAATTTTAAGTATTTCAGAGACTAATCAAAAAGTTAATAGAAATTTACTGTTAAAAAACACTGGTAACCGCTTATTGTTATTTATATGGCAAAAGGGATTTCAGGAGTTTTATGGAAATGGAAAATATTGGAAAAGTGTAAACGGTTTTGAGAGCTTATTTTACGGCATGTTTTTATTACTGGCGGAAAATGAGCAGAATCTGTTGGTGAAAGCGTTCTAAAAGTAATTACGCCAAGTAATTATCAAATCGCTGTGCCAAAACCTTTTAGGAAATCCATGTGTTTCGATATCAAAGTTAGTTAAAATAAATCAAATTAACGAAAATTAAAGGCACCAACTTTAATCCCGGCAGTCAGAAACTTTAAATTATTTGATACAGTTTGGTTTAAGTTTTGCAAGTTACAAACGTCACTTGTAAATATATGGCTTAACTTAGTATACGAAATCCCATAGACCTTTAGTATTATTGGCTCTTCGGAGGTTTTTATTGCGTTCTAGTTTAAAGCGACTACAATTAAATTTTATTTTCATGACCAATAAACATTTTAATGTCGCTCTTAAATTCCACTCGGATGTCAGTTTTTAATTTTAAAAGATGAATTGCTTTTATGTGTCAGTTCAAGTGAATATTTTTCTTTATACCTACTTCTAGTGAAGAAATTAACGAACAAATAACACTCAAGTTTTAGTCTCGGTTATCGAATATCAAGGTTTTTCCGACATGTAATCGCACACACATTACACAGACGTTACATATTGGCGTGCACAAACTGAAAATCGATCATAACGAAAACGTGTTCCACCAGAACACTTCTCTTCCGATAAAAAGGCTAAAGTTGTAATTGTTATGAAAATTGTATACCAATTGTTATAACAGTTGAAATTTTCAATTGCAGTAAATATTTAATTAGTGGCTGGTATTTAAAGTTGTGTAATTTTTTGGCGAAATTTTATTCCAGAATTTTGTTACAACGTAAATATCACAAAAATTATAAATGCTACGGACACAAATTTGAATCATTGAAAAGAGCACCAACTAGCACAACTATCTACTTGTGTGTAAATTAAAAATTTTAGTTTAGAAGCTTTGCGCCAACAGTTGTTTGAATATAAGTGGTTACTATTGCTACAAACAGCGATCTATCAAATGCAAGTTTTTTATTCTTACGCAATGGGCATTGTCCAAAATTTTGTAACATAGTCCAATATTTTTTATTTATTTATAGGAATAGGTGCCTTTGTTAAAGAGAGAGAACATATGTTTTGAAGGCACAATAACAGAGATATTAACAGAAAACGTGAAAATTTTAACTCAGTAAATGTACAGACAAGGCGCCGCAATATAATAAATCAAAGCCGATATAAGTGAATGTTGAAGCTTCGAAAAATAAATGCCTTACCTGTGAAAAGTTATTATGTTCAATGGACTTTTTTCGTTACGCAGAATTGTTTTACACCAATTCACGACATAGCTTGGTACTTTATAAAACTTTTATTCGCGATTGAGGCGCGACAGCTTTACCACTAAACGCGGCCTCCAAGCTTTTATGTCTTGTATATGTGAGTGTTTACTCTACGTACTAGGACAAGCAGAGAGGATAGGTTTGGTGCTTTAAATTTTTCCTCGTCGTCTTTTTTGTCATTGGAAATGTTGTCATTGGAAATGACTTTCATTTCGTTGGAGTATAGGGGGTCATTTGGGAGTTTTGTGAGACAGGCAGATTGCAGGAAGAGTTTTCGAGATATCGAGATAAACGTGGTGTCAAAAGACCCAGCTCGGCGAGCTCAACAAGATGGCAAAAAACAATTTGGAAAAAGTTCAAAAACAAAAAAATTATCGGCAAAAAACGAAAAAAATCGCAATTTTTTCCCCGATTTTCATTTTGGGAGCTCGATATCTCGAGAACTAGATCCGAATAAGAAAAAAATAAAAACAGCTCGGGGTAATTAGACAGGGGATAGATTGAGACTAAAATTGTAAGAATCGGACAACAGGAAGTAGTGGTTAAGGCTACCCTTAGTTGGAAGTCGGATATGCGTCGGTGTTACATTTCGTACTAATTCGGTTTGTTTGATCGAAATTTCGTACAGAATGTTATAATATTTCGAAGTTTTACGCTTATTCAGATACAGTTGTGTAATTTTTTTAGTGAAGAAAATTTATTTAAAAAATATTATCCAAAATATGTGTGTTTACGTTATTCCGTTAGGTTCATTTCCAATGTCGTAAGAAATTCGTGCGAAAGCAGGAGATTCGTTGTTTTTTTTTTTCACAAAACATGAAGTTGAAGTTTGTATGGACATTAAAAGAAAGAAAATGAAGTACAGATACATAAATAATTACTTGAGTTTTAATATTGTAAAACTAAATCAATATTGAATGGTATTTATAAAATCGATAACGAGTTTGTATGACCTTTCATTATAAGCGAGACTGGCGAGAGTATAATCAAGAAAATTAATTATACTCTTATTTTCATAATTTATTTTTTATGTGACGGGATAATGGTAAATATGGTAATTAATTTGACATAATTTTAATTTTTTTAACTTTCGTTGAAAATCTAATATAAAATAAACTGGCTTCACGCCTGCGGCTCCGCTCGCGTGGACTACACAGTTGTACCGGGATCCCCTTTTCCGGGGTGAAATGTAGGTTATAACACTCTTCAGCCTATAAACTATAAATATACAAAAATGTATTGCCGTCCTGGTACAACTGTGTCCACGCGAGAGGAGTCGCCTGCGGAAAGCTAGTTTGAAAATAAAATATAGCCTACGTTACTCGTCGATAATGAAGTTTTCTGTAAGATATTGAAAAAAATAAATCAGTTAAGTAGTTTTTGAGTTTGTCCGTAATAAAAAAAAATCTTTCGTCTTTATGATATTAATATAGATACACTCTAACGGAGTCAAATTGTGAATTCGCTACAGTGAAGGGAACGAGTAAAGACAATTTATTATATTATAGGTTTAATTTTGAAAAGCGAATGATAGCTAAAGGTCATAAATTGTTGCGGGGTGGGCTCACAGCGGAGGTTGGAGTTGTGGAACAAGGAGCGTGCTGAAGATCTAGTGTTCTCTGCTGTACAAGGTAGGTAGCGAATGAATACACACATAAAGAGTATGCAATATTTTCACATCGTGTCTTGAGCCTATGGGTGTTTTCCTTGGTGATGGCAAGAGACCCGATGGTCTAACTATTACTAGAGCACCAGCTGAGACAGCGGCTCGAAGAAAAATAGCTAAGCACGTAGAAATTTAGAATTTTACCACTTCATACTATTCGCTGTCAAAACGATGAGTCCCTGGTCCAAGGTTGCCAAATTACTTCTCAATGTTTTGGATGTCCTTGTCCTCGAAGAATACCTTGTTCAGAGGATCAGTGTAGCAATCAATTGTGGCAACGTGGTAAGTATCCTTGGCACTCTGGACCTGTCGTCTCCTTAAAATTTTCCTGCGTTTCCATCATTTAGATATTATTTTTAATCTGTAAGTATTTTTAATTTGGTTTTAATTTATAGTTACTTATTTATAAAATCTTTAATTGATTTCTATTAATATGGTGTTGTGGTTTTGAGTTCTGCAAAAGAGTATATTATTCAACAAATAGTAATTTAGCAACAATTTTATGTAAACCAAATGTCAACTATTAAGGGGGTAGTCTTTTCTTTCAAAAAAAACTAAATGTGGCACTCGAGGACTGCCGCGGTAAAGCTATTGCACATTTTGTATCAACTTATGCAATTATAATTATTTATTAATTTTATTTATGCAGTTTTTTTTTGTTATTATTTTTTCTTCATTTTTCTTCAAATCTTTATGACGCTGATAATATGCCCTTTGACGTGCATTAGTTTTTTTTTTTCTTTTTAGCTCTTTACGCTTTTCTTCTCTATAAAACGAAAATATCTAGGTATATATAATAGGTATAAATAATTAGGTATAAATAGTGTAATGATACACCAAAACAAAATTATTCATTTAAAAAAAATAACGATATTAAGAAGTGATTATCGAATTTCGCGCGATGTACCTTTATATAGATATAATATCATATATAGGTACTTTCTCTGCGCGGCATTCATGTGCATTATCTATACACCAAAAACAAAGATAGGTACTGAATAGTACCTACACGTGCTTGGTTTGATGGTTTCTGTTATATACATAATGAAGAATGAATTTATTTATTTATATATATATACATATTAAGAATCTAAATTGAGAATTTAAACTATACGCGTGTGTGTGTTTGTGTGTATAAAAGAGGGCTACTTTTAATATCGCTCATTTTAATATCAAAAATTTAGGTTATCTTTATAGCAGTATTATATTTTCAATTCACAATTAATACTGCATTTGTGATGATAATAAAATGTATGTATATAAATTACTCACTCATTTTCTTTCACTACTTTTTCGTGACTTTCTTCATTAATAATAGGTGCAACAGATTATAATAGATGGCGCTGTTTTAAAAAACGTACATCGCGCTATCAAAATTTTTCTCCGTGCGGCGTGGAAAGCGTGAGGTTTTTTTCGTTACGGAATTTCTCGATTCGCACCCCGCGCTCAAAGGCCCACGATAGAAGCTATGCAATAGCTTAAAAAAAAGGTTCGGCCCGTTTCTAATCCTCGCTGTATTTCTGTATCAATATTTACATAAATAATGTATGTAATAGGAAAAATGACTGTCACAGGTCACAGGACAGTATGTTTTCTTGATATCTTGTTTAATAGTTTTAGAATAAATTCCTGAAAAACATGGTTTCTGTTCTTCGTTTCTTTCTTCGTCTTTGAATAGCCGAATATAATAGGCCATAAATTCGATATTAATGCGTATTTTTTTTAAAAAAAAAACGTACTTTCTTAAGGACATCCTTTCTTAATTACTTTGCAAATTTTGGTTGTAATTCATGCACATTTCAGGGGTGGAAACAGTCACAGCCCACAAGCTGTTTCTAGGTATTTTTAGGAATTTGTTTTTGTCATCTCTGTCACTCAGGAATAGGTCAGGAAAAAGGTATTGAAACAGAGATAGCGGTACCAATTTCAAGCCGTGGAGAGAAAGACTATCCCCATATAACGTTAAATGATAATTGAATTGATTGAGTAAAGGCAAAAAACTAGTATAAGTTATAAAAATACCTCATTTTTCAGACAAATTACATAAAAGACAGGCATCGGCTTCTCTGTAGACAACTGAAAGGTTAGAAAGGCGATTAAAGCAAACTAATGTCCTTAAATTTTAACTTATTATTTGGATCACTGCCATTATTCTACATTAATTTAGAATCAATCACGTAAGAATATATGCGACTAGGGGTGTAGAGGAGGCCGTGTCTCTGCGTGACAACTAAATGGCGCACGGCGTGCTCAACGCATGGACGGATCTGGCGGATGTAGAGGCTGCAGGGCATCGATCCTGGTCTCACTGTATGGCAAGGCACTAGAGCCGAAGGATGAAAATCTGCCGCTGGGTGTCCGCTGACTGACGCGATAACAGGACCCTCGAAAGCTCCCTTGTCAGTTATCACGTTTCTCATTTATCGCAGACGCAGAGAGACGCCTGACACCTGGAGGTTGTAGGCCATTATAAATTAGATCAGATTAGTGACGGCTATAAGTTTTTTACAAATGGGCGTTCGCCTGAATGTAGTCCAAACTTATAGAGCATATAGAGCTTACCAAAGTAAACAAAAAGTTTCAAGTGAGTAGATGGCGCAAACTAACCGTCACCGAGAAAAATTTCTTTAATTTTTTATTTATTTATTTATTTATTTATTTTGATAACAGACAAACAGTCATTACAAAAGATTTCTTTTAAAATATTATTAATATTTTTATTTAGTTCATTAAGATCTTTGTAAGTTTGGACTACGCTCAGCCGAGATTTGAGTCAGTTATCGCAACCACGTAAAAGTTTAAAGTTAAAAAAGTAAGAAACAATTCGTCTTAACGACGTGATGATTTTGCCCAAGTTAATATTAAGTATTATTTCAAAACTCAAAATTAAATATTCAAAAGTTTTCATCGAAATAATAGCGCTGTTGCGACAATGAGCTAGTTTTTTTGCTTGTTTTTGTTTTCTAATTTATTATAAGTGAAAAGTTTTATTACAATCTAAAAGATAACAGTAAGATGAATGAGAGCTCGCTTTAGTTGCTCGCCGGCAATTACACTTAATTGGTATCTCTTTGGGACGATAAAAACTTTATTTCTTTTACACTCCGCCCGCGCGATTTTATTGCAGCGATGTTTATCGGAGCTTCTTTTGTCGCAGACATTAATCTAAAGAAACGATTCGTATGTATGTGGTGAAAGAGCTGTGAATTTAGAATAGGCTTGAAATTTTATGTTGACGCATTTGTATGTAAACGAACATCGCCGCTTTCACACAATCGCAAGTTATCTTTAAGTATTCTTTCTGTATCAAAAAATGATGGCCGACATGTTTGAATTTTCTAAAATGTTATTTTCTATATTCACTACTAGCTTTCCACTCGCGACCGTTCGCATGGATTACACTGTTGTACCTGTACCTCTTTTTTCGGGCTAAAAAGTAGCCTATGTATCTGTTAAGCTTATAAACTGTATTTATGGAAAAAAAATATAGAGGCCCTTGTATAAGTGTGCAGTTCATGCGAGAAGAGCCACGGGTGAAAAGCTAGTTTTGAAATAGAATATAATCTATGTTACTCGCTGATAATGTCGTTTTCTATGGGTGAAAGAATTTGCAATATCAGTTAAGTAGTTTTTGAGTTTAACCGTAACAAACAAACAAAAAATCAAATCTTTTCTCTTTATGATGTTAGTACAGATTAACACTGATAATTTTTTATCGTTAGACAGACTATAATATCATATATTACGATATTATACATACCTGCGTAATTAAGTTGTCGCCTTCCACCGACTTATACGTACTATCGCCTTCAATTATTCGCTAAGTTGAATATTCGCAACTTTTCCTAGAATTCACTGGAATTTTCTGTTCAGCTTTTGTCCAGGCATAAGTAATTATCGGTAATTACAGTGATATTTCGTAAATTGACCCATAAAACTATTACTGAATACGTTCTGAGAATAACTATATATTCTTTACGTACCACCGACTTAACTACTTACACTTTTATTATATGACGAAAAGGATGAAAAATCACACGATAGAAAGGGGTGTACTCATGTTTAAAATTTCGTATTTTTGACGGCCTGCGTGGAGTAAAAAACAAAAAAATTAGGCTATTTATTTCAGTTTATAAATGACTTAAAAAAAGAGGAGGTTATATATTCGTCTGTTTTTTTTGTAATGTATTTTTATCAATATCTTTGTTAATCATGGACCGATTCGGAAAATTCTTTTTTGTTTGAAGACCAATCAGGATCTGATGATAAAATCCTAGGGAAATTGAGGGATACCCTAAAATCTTATAGACACGCATAGTGTGTTTAAGCAAATTTTTTTAGTTATTCAGGTATTGGAGCCTAGGAGTCATCATCCCGTGCTGCTAAGCTGATGATGGAAGCTGCAGTACTCCTTGATGGTAGGGCGTTATGGGATAATACTGCAATTGTCAACAGTTTTCTTCAAACGGCGCTGTCTCATTAGAGCAACGCGTCAAGAAGCCCCATTCATGCTAAATACAAATAAATTACGATTCGAGTACTTATAAGTAATTTAAAAATTAAATATTTTTTACAAAAAATATAAGTAACTAAATAAAAACCAGCTTCAAAAACTTACACTAAACTAACTAAAAAGTTAAAAATAATATCTAAATATATTTTTTTAAATAATATATTTTGTTTAAAATAAAAATGTTATTTTTAACTGTTTAGTTTAAGTTACTTCTAATGCCGTGTATATGTTGATACATACACGAAATCTGTTTACCCTGAAAATATTAACAATAGCCCAGTGTATGCACACAGTTTTTATATAGTGAAACCTTTTTATTGAACTAAGCCATTTAAAAACTTACTGTCAGTTGAGTGTCGTGAACTTTGTCCTTTGTCGAGTCGATTACCCTACTTTGAAGGCGCTTGGCGGTGTTGCAACGTTCATAGCTCCTGAACACGAAATTATATTTAAATTAAACTACTTTTTAATTACTCATACTCGGGAAGTACGCTTACCTGATCAGGATGAAAACAGTACCTTTCGTCCCTAGAAATCCATTTTCGCTGTTGTCAAAAAAATAAAAAATAAAAGTATGCAAGCCATGTCCCAACTTTTTATACAGCAACTGTTGAAACACCGCGTAAAATTGTAATAAAAAAATATTATCAACAATATTGTATTTTTTGTGACTTATACTTATAATTTACTTTTAAATAAATTATTATTTAATTAACATAGATTTGAGCTTAACAATGATAAAAAATATGAAAAACATGTGTGCAATTTACACGTGGTAGAAGTGAAACCTTCAAAATTTTTTGTCTTAAGATAATGAGACGAATGTAAAAGTTCGGGAAGAGGATAATTGTAGGTAATGATCATAGTGATACAAAGTTAGATAATTATTTTAAATTTTATTCGTATATATTACATTGATTTATTCAGACTCAGAGCTTACATTTTCGAGGTTCATGGAAACCAAAGTATGAAATAAATACTTTGGTTTTAATATGGTTTAATATATCTTTGGAAAACTGTGTCAATTACTGTTTTTAATTTTGTTTTCTCTTTTTTTTTGATAATCGTGACAATATTCTGCATTCGTTTTCGGCATATTTGAACAATTTTATTATAAATAATAAGTACACGTATACAAAACACTACGGTTGTTGTAATGCCTTTTCTCAAGCTTTGTACTACGCATGCGCGCACAAACACGTATTCACACACGTACAACGCTGAGGTCCAAGCAAACTCCCAATATGCCTTGGTAAACACGAGTGGAGGGGGTACGAAGCAGAGCACAAAGAGAACCACGAACATAAGAAACAGAGTATAACGCTCCTATCTCATTTTCTTTCACATTAAATTTTATGAATTTATGTGTCTGTCTCTTTTTACTGTCGCTTTTTGTTTCATCGAGAAGTTTTCACTTCAAAAATATTAAAAATAAATTTAACCTAACAAGTCTCATACAAGGTCTCGCTCACACAAAAAACGAAATCAACAGACCTTTCGACGAATTTCCGTGAAAATGTAAATCGAATATTTCCATCAGACTGCATGTCTTTGCTCCTTGGAAATTTCCACGTTTATTGAAGCTGAAGTTCTTTCATTCGACTTGTCCGTTTTCTATATTTATATTTCTCATAAAGCTTACTGTCTTATATACCGGGGCGTGTGTGTAACATGTTCAGAAATTAGTTGAGTCTAAGCGAATAAATAATAAAAATGGTTTTAATTGTCTATGTATACATATATGTATGTTGGTGACAGTTTAACTTAAAAACTATTAGGCATAATTTTAGCTATCACCAAATAAATCATTTTTAATTTCTTAATTAGTTTGGTACGTCACCAAAATTAAGTTACCAAGCATAATGAATTTTGTAGTTTTTATTTTTCTAAATGGTATGACTGAATTATTAGAAAAAAAAAGAATATTCCCATGTATGGTTGAAGTGGCTAAGTTTTATTAGCCACTTGAAGTGGCTAAGTTTTATTAGCCACTTCAACCATACATGGGAATATTCTTGAACATAACAGGCATAATAACAGGCTAACCGACCAATTCAGTGGCTAATAAAACATTTGTTGTTTTAAACAAATGTTTTATTAGCCACTGAATTGGTCGGTTAGCCTGTTCATTAAATGTTGGTGTTCAATTAATTAATTAATTTATTTATCACATAGATACAACAACAGTTAACAAACTAAGAAATAGGTAAATATATAAAATATACAAAATACAATAGAGGCGAGTCTGTTGACCTTAATAGCTTCATATGGCATTGTAAAATAGTACATAGTAATAATCAAGTAATAAACACAAAAACGACCAAAATATTAAAAAAGAAAGAAAACATTTATAATTTGGATAAAGCTCTTTTAAATGAGACGTAACTTTGGTGATGTATATCAAATTCATCATTCAAACCTATGTGTTGGACTATTGTAAGAGACGTTATTATTCGTGATTGGTACGTCAAATAGTCGCTTATCACGCTAACGATGTTTGTTGACTCTGAAATTAATAGCATTCAAAAGTTCAGCGCCCAGACCACCGTTAGTTATCTTGTGAAGAAGGTCTGTAGTTCTACGCCTGACCTGAAGACTTATTAGACGACTAGGCCGTTAGTTGAATGATTTAAAGTAGCTCAATGTTCAACATATTGACTGATTGAAAGTTATATACCCAAAGGTGGTAACGGATTGACTAAACTAGCGCTAGGATGGCTGATTTTGTATCAATAGCGCGTAGGTCACTTATATGAACAAAATGGAGTCGGTCTGCCGACATGACCTTGGTGCGTTTGGTAGGTACAGACGTTGAAACACGTGTAACCTATTGTTAATCAGCCATCCTAATGATAGTTTATTTGACGGAACAATAGGTAACACGTATTTCAACGGCTGTATCTACCAAACGCACCAAGGTCATGCCGGCAGACCGTCTACATTTTGTTACTACAGTTTGTCTGGTAACAAATAAATTGGAATATTTTGAGACAAAATATCAAACAGAATGTTCTTCGTAATTCATTGCCATTTTAAATTATTTTGTTTGGATGTTATATCTAAGAATCATTGGGTTTCCTCGCTAATTAGTCTTATTCAACAATGAACTCAATAACAAGAGCCAATTAACGTTTCTTGAAATTAAGCAAAAGCCAAAAATATGCTTTGATCATAAAGGCTTTGAAGCGACATGAAATTGAAAAGAACCAATGATAATCTTCGGGTTTTCTGTAAAAAATTAAAAATATATTTTTCTATTTTTTTTTGGATCCCCATTGAATAAAGTCCACCTTTGATTTCCAAAAAAGACGACAAACAAAACCACTACAACTTCTCCAAACACAAAAATTACGTCGTTTCGTTGCTCCGTTACAATATGAATATGTATAAATCAATAAACTAATTATTATTATTTATAGCTCACAGTTTCTACACAACGCCGTCTAGTCCCAAAGTAAGCAAGTACTATGCTTGTACTATGGGTACTAGAACAGTGATATACCTACATACCTAAATATTCTTTATAATGTATACATATATAGATATTTGAAATCGAGACACGGAACAAATACACATGTCCATTCACACAAATATTTATCTAGGACGGGAATCGAACCTGCTACTTATGGGTTTGCAGTCAGGGTCTCTATCTACTCGGCCAATCGGTCAATCAAATGACACACTTTCGTATCAATATTAGTTAAGATGCAACTAGTGCAATTTATTTATACTGTATTTTTTGGATAATTTTATTATTAATATTATATAATCTGAAATTTATAGTGATTTCTAATTATTCTATTAGTAATAAACAAATTAATAAATGAATAACAACTGTGTCTAAAGTAAGGCAATACCTGTATCTATATATAATATTATAAGATCCGATCTCCACAGTAACTACGATTCATACAACGTATTTTCTGAGAAAACCAATTTTCTAGCGATGATGAAAATTCGAGTAAGTGATTCAAAAATTACGAATTGTATACAGAATATCCCTGAAAAGAAAATATAAGACTGAAATAATCACGATAAGATAACCACATATATTTATATTTCATCATCATCATCAGCCCATTTTACCCCACTGCATGGGGCTTAGGCCTCCCCCAGGGTGAGGAGGGGGCTTGGAGCTTAAGTCCACCACGCTGCTCCACTGCGGGTTGGGAACTGTAACGACCGCCATCTATTGACAGCGTCCGAGACCGACTGCTTAACGTGCCCTCCGAAGCACGGTGTCAGTGATATTGTGTACTTATGACAGAAAAACTCATTGGTACACGCCCGGATTCGAACCATGGCACTATGGGGCGTTATAAATTTGAGACAGGTTCGTTGCGCTCTGGGCTATCACGACATCAATATTTATATTTAGAATGTATCTATTACATAAAAACCTCTTTGGTTAAGCATAATGAAATTTCGTGTATTATTTTTAATATTTTTGTTCACAACTCATTATAAAAATACACTAAAATAAAATCAACACATGTACGTCCTCGAGGTCGGTTGGCGAAACATTCCCATCCTTACGGTAAAAAACAGATGACTAAAATTTAAATTTTATGAAATTTATGAAAGCGCTAAAATGTTTTTACCATCTATATCGTGTAAAACAATTCATAAGCTCCTGTACTTGAGCGAAAAATGTTAAGCGCCACTGACAACCGAAGAAGGTATAGAACGGAGGCCTAACAAGGAAACGAATTGTCTGATTTATCAGTGATAAGGTGACGTGCTGATTGTATAACGATTGGACGTTGATTTACTAGTGGATTCATTTTGCTGTAGAACGATATACCTAAACGTGAAAAACGCACAGCACGTTTCACTTAGCGCCCGCCGCAGAACCCGGTACTACAACGATATCAAAAAAGCGGAAATGCGGTCTCAATGTGCTCAATAACTGTAGTAAATAAAAACCTCAGTGAAGAAGTAAGAGACAAGTGTAGTTGAAATTACTTT